>RXPK01000553.1:0-359405 GCA_004143645.1 Protaetia brevitarsis | reverse complement strand
CTAAAACGCTTGATAACGAATTTTGGTTAAATATTGTTATGAATGATTTATTATTAAATACGTTAAATTTGTACTTCTCTCCGAAGGATCTATGAATATAAACCTTTTATAATTTTTTAGTTTTATGTTATTAAGCCAAATAAGTTTAGTATATAATGCCGTAAATGTTTTTCTTCTATTACCTACTACTATAGTTTCCTAATTAGGCAATATGTAGCTATTACGTTGCTATCAATGGACTAATGCCTGAATGTGCGGGCGGATTTTTAATCATCGATAGATCATCGATTACAGTATATCTCTGTTTAATACATTAATGATACAGTAATCGTGCATCCATCGATGAAAAATTAAAACCTCGCCCGAATCAGTAACGTGATTTTTAAGCAAATCGAAAATGGTTCCACTAACAAGAAAATCTTTTTCGCTTATAACCACCAAAGGTGTTGAATTACATGCAAAATAGTCTTCGATGAATTACCCTACAGGTAGGTTAAATGAACAATATAAGTTTTTGAATCAACTTGTTTATAGTGCTTGAAAACCAATATATTATGGCCAAATTATAGAGACCAATTATTTTTACTTCTGTGTGTTCTACAACAAGTAACTGTGTTCGGGATAAATGTTGTTGTATTATCAATTAGCAGGTAAAATTGTAATAGAAAATTAAGACATCGTTCAAAGAATCAGGCGTAGTCTGTCTTTATAACATTTATTATTTATTTCAGTTAACTAACGCATATTTAAACATTTTTACCGTATTGGCATTAAACTAAATATTCATTGCTGCATATTGAAAAAGAAAAAAGTGGTTCAATACCACCATTTTATTAGTTAATACAACACTTTTTTTCTCTCGGTGTATATACAAGTTCTTTGTACTCTGATACGTAAATATCTTTGCACGGAAAACATTTTCCATCGATGACACATCACCAGTATTACAGAGGACATTTCCCTGCCAAACGATAAGAGACGATTCTCTGTCGCGACAGAGCTCTAATATAATTTTGCGGTATCGCGTACGACACCGCTTACTCATTCGCAATGGAGAATACATATATACATTTCAATTCTTATCTTTTTACGTTTCAGTTCGAGAAAGCGCAGATCCAGCCCCAGCCAGGACGATTACTCCATCAAGGACACGCAGATGGACGAGTGCAGCGCCGCGCTGGTCCTAGTGAAACTGTCAGGTTCACCGCACTCCCCCAACCTGAACGGTGAGTGAACCCGCTGCTGGAGTCCTTAACCTCGCTCGGGTACGACCTTGCTGCGGGAGTTTTCGACAACGCGTCGTCATCGGCGTATTCAATTTTTTTTTTTTTCTCTGTGTATCTATTATTTCTCTCGTCGGTCGGTGTTATTCGGGTACCTTTTTTTATTTTGGCGTCGACAGTCGGGGCAACGAACTTCGATTGTTCTTTGTTCGGAACGATGATAAAGAGCCGGGGTATATAACATGTCGCCGCCGCCTTATGGCGTGGTTGTGGATTGGTTATCGTGATAGGTGGGAGTGGGGGTCGTAAAATTTCTTTATTGCGCCAGGTCGGGGTTTGGTAATGGCAGTGGAACAAGTGGATTCGCTTGCTGCTACTCAGTTTTGGCTTTACTTTTTCGGCCGAATATATACCGTAATTTTGGCCGGGGTTTAATGAGGAGTTACCTTAGCAGATCCTCCGATGTTAAAACTTCAACTTTGGGTGATTTCTATTCTGTGCGCGCATACTACAACACTCCAGAAGGCAATATGCTGCACTTATGCAATCAGATATGTGTATATCCATTCATTTATTATACACTGTTGAAAATTTTAACACTTTTTTGACTAATTTAATAGTCAGGAGACGTCCACACGCTTTTCGTGTTATTTTGTCTGGAGAACTAACCAGTTTTAAATTTGACGGAGCAAAGGATAGTCAAGTATTGGTCTATTGAAGGATTATTTTGTCCAACTGACACCGTGGAATTATTAGATTACTTCTAGTTCACATTTATGTTGATCTAGACTAGACAAATTTACTAGCTGCTTAACTAAGTGAATGCGATCTATTGGGTATCACCACCGTTTCTATACACGACGTCTTTTTTAATATTGCAACTGCTCTATTTTCTTAGTGCTATAATATTCTCTCTTAAGACGCTTTTTCTCAATTATAAATATGCAGACCACCTTCATTCAAAAGTTTTGGTTTCAACTAAACGTTGGGCCAATTTTGAAATGATTTTTTGAGAACCATTATGAAAATTAAGTGAGATGTTTATGCTATTTTGACTCAAGTCTGAACTAATTACGTAAAGTAGATGTTGCCAATACCATTCTTTAAGATTGTTGAAATTTTTTAGGCACACTGGATTAACCTAACTTGTGATAACACACAGGTTACACTTTGCACGTCAGTACACATGTGGTGGTTTGTTTGGATATGTTAATACACAGAAACAACCCGAAAACAGATACACGTGCAATGCACGTTGGTGCGTATAATGCCATACTCGGTATTAGATTAGGTGGGTGTTTCTATTTTTTTTACCCGATGGGGAAAAATTTTTGATTTGGTTGACGCTTCTGAATGCCTAGAAAAATAGTAAATTTTCATAACTGAACAGAGAATTCACGCGAAACTCTAGTAATTTCTGTTCTATTAAATACACGTAGTCAACTCGTCTGGCAAAGTTTGTAAAAATCAACACTAAAATATTTGACTTGCGCAAAATTAACGCCAACACCGATAATATTTTCAACAGTATACGTTTTCAAAATAGTACAGACGTGTCAACATTAGTCATTTATATTTCGCATGCTGTTTTACGACACTTCTTTGTCACGTCACACACAAATCAATCACACAATATGTAAACACACTCAAACGCTACATCAGGTGCATGTATTTATTAGAGTATTGGCGCTAGTTGTTGCCTTGTTTTATGTTGTGCGTCATTTATCTCTACCATGTGACCGTTTTTACAGAGTTGCCAATTGAGTAACTTATTGACATTCTTTAATAATACCCAGTTTTTTGGCATAAATTTTTTTTTTTAATTTAATATTTAATATTTAATTTTTATTTTGTTCGTTGAATAGCATGGGTTTTATTCATATCCTACTTTAAGCATTCCGAGGCAAAATTTGATTTAAATGATTTCTAAATTTTTGTAAATATCTCTGAAATTATATATCATATCTATTTCCTTTTTCTTAGAAGATAATTAATATTATTATAAATTATTTTAGAAAAAAATAATAATAATGAATGTTCGCGTAACCCAAGCCCCTATTTTTTTTTATAATTTATTTCTTTTTTATCGGCAATAAAGTAAAAAATAAAGGGAAGCGCGTAACTCATTCTCATACTCATATTTTACATAATTTATTTTTTTATTTATATTTATTACATTTATATTTTAATTATTTTTGCAATAATGTAATAATACAGAGAACCTCAAATCATTTCAAAGGCTGTGACTAATGAAGGTCCTTGATATTCCAATGATGCTCAAACTCTGCCATGACTTGAAACTCTCCTGAAGGTCTCCTTGGGTTGGAATTAAATAGAAATTTAACCCTCAAACCTAAAACCTACGAAAAAGCAAGCTAGGTTCATAGGGAAATCCTACACACTAAAAATATTTGCAATTCCTGTTGAAAATTCCATCAGTAACGTATAAGTTTATTATTTTCTTTTTTAGAAAGAATTAGTGGAAATTATGGCTTTAATGAAACTAATTTTTGTTTTTACGACGTTTCGACCCTTTATGGTCTTTTTCAAGTAATATTTTTTATTTTTTAATTATTTATTTATTCCGTTACTACACTTATGTGTTTTTTTTTCTTTATTATTTCTATACAAATCTAATTTCGTTAATAATATTTCATTTACCATTTTTAGTTTTTTTTTTTATTTTTAAAACATTGTCAGAAAATTTACATATTATTAAAATTAAAGTTTTGAGTATATAACAATTTATATTAGAGAAGAAAAAAAAAACACGAGTGTAGTAATGGAATAAATAAATAATTAAAGGAATGTTGTTTGTCTACATAAATGTATAAATTGTATACACATTTGTAATTCCACACACGCAGTTAAAATGTAGTTCATTTTTGATAAAAATTATAAGACAATGTAATATAATTTTAAAAGTTGAAATTTTTGAATTTTAACATGTTTGTGTGGTGAATTTAATATATACATACATAAAACATAATATCAAAAAAAAAAAAACCATTCTGAAGAAGACAATAAAAAATTGTCGAAACGTTAAAATGAATATTAATTAAACACACCTTTTTAACCAGCCGCTAATTAATCTTGTACGTTACTGGAATTATTTAACAGAAAGTGCAAACAGTTTTTGGTGTGTAAATCACACAGAATATGTGGCACTTGGAAAATACCACCTTCTGCACAATTGGTCATCCGTTTTGGTTAATTTCATTTCACTGAAAATATTGTGACATCCGTGGACATAATCCTTTTTAATTAACTAACAAAATGCACGCTGCCGATACAACAGTGCAGATATGAAAAATTTAGTGTTAACATCTTCAGATCAGTAATCGCTAATGAGTCCTTGTCGTTTGACGCGTGCTGTATGTATATGTTTATACTTTCATTCCGCGCCTAGTAGTAGATACAAGAAGGCCAATGTTTTCTCATAGTTACACGCATTATTTTCGCGAACGTAAATAGATAGAGATACGAGGCCGAATATTCGGTCAATTAGCGCCACGTGTAAAATTTGACACGCGTTTTTGGTGGAGGTCGATCAATTAGAGAGTACGGCATTTCGCGTTTGTTTAGCTGTTTATGACCGCGCCAAGGATGTATTACAATGTGTGTACGAATAACAATACTAATATATCTACCAGTATTCCGTGCATGCAGATAAACTTATGCCATATTTTGGAATAACGAAAAAAATTAAAGGAAACAATAAGACAAATGATGTTGTTCACTGTTTTAAGTAATGATTTATATTTATTTTAAACAATTCTTTTCATTTAATGGTTTTCTACTATAAGTTTTGTTCTATTGTCTTCTTGTATTCATTTAATTTTTATTTCAACGAATACTTACGTTTTGCTATTAATTATTTGTGTTAAGCGTAGTATGTTTTTTTTTGTCTGTGCATTGTAGGCACATATCGGCGGTCTTAAAAACCGAGAGGCATCTATTGGAATTTATTTAATTCACCCGAAAAACGTTGGAAGAATCTACATTCACATACACTTCTAGATAAAAAAAAATAAACTTGCATGAGGCACTCTAATAATTTTTTTTTTAATAGTTATAAATAGCGATAATTATGGGACGATGTACAAATGCTCTCAAATATTTTTTTGCGGGGAGAAATCCCTAGCGGACACCACTCTCCAAAATGCCCTACCCACTAAAAGCCCTCTCAAACATGCCCTGCTGTATCTATCCCACTACATTAACAATGTGAATCATTAACCCTCCTAATTCTACATAAAAATGATTTAAAATTACCATAACCCGTTATTAACTCTACCAAATATTATACCAGTATACATATGGCCAAAGAAATGTTCCACTGGCGTACTATAGATGGCACCACAAGCATTCTCTTATGGAAATATATTACCACTACAAATGCACAACAATAGAAATGCTGTGTGTTTATCTATAGTGCGCCAGTGGAACATTCCTTTAACCATATGTATACTGGTATAATAATATTTGACTCTACCGCTTGATACGACAAATTAACCCTCATATCCCTAAAACGTGTAACATTACGGATAAATTTTCTAGTGCACCTCCCATTTAAAGTAGCGTAGTTTTTAACTATATCGTTCCAATATTGTTCCAAGTCCGGATGCAATTATATACTACAAATTTAACAATCCTAATGCGGCATCATTCCTTTGGTTCCGTTGGACCGAGTTTGGTCGGCTCGAATTATCATATGCATAAACAAATTCGGTCCACAGTTGCTGTCTAATGTGATTACCTATACAAAAAGCCGTTAACATTTTGCTGTTTGCTAGTGTTGAACGCTTGTTTATATTACTTCACTGTAGAAGTGTAGACTGCGTGAGGCTTGTGTAAATAAAAATAAAATATGTGTTCTTTATTTTCTCTTTGATGTCACATTGTACCACGATGAATATAAGATTTATACTCTTATATTCAGTTTATCATCTATTTGTAGTTATACAGGGTTATTATTGTTATAGCACTTTTAAAAAAAAGGGTAAAAGATATACATGAGCAATGCCTTATACAAAAATTGGTTCTTACGTACACGGGTTACCGAGAAATGATTTTTCTTTATTGGAGTCCGGCCTGACTCATAGCATACCGGTGAACCATCGTCGTCGCTACACTTTGAAGTTGGATTACATTTGAGTGCACTTGCTATTCGCAGCGATGCATTCGTTTGCAATGGCAGCGTATAGATTTGAAACACGCTACATAAAGTTAACAATCATACATAGTTATGGCAACATAATAAGTTTTTTTTAAAACAAATTTAACCTTTAAAATGTCTACTATTTTACGTATACGCGAGTTCATTGTAAAAGCACATCATAAAAAAAAACACCTGACTGCTTGTTTGCTTCTGGTGCTTCCGTCTTATTTCGTTCAAGTTTGTTAAATAAATCGATTTGAATGACTAGCCTAGCATTTTTTTTTCCATTTACTTAAGATGGTTGAATTCATTGCTATCAGAATATATACAAATGGTAACACAGATGTGGGCCGTCTTTAACTACATTTTGGGCCCTAAATTTGGAAAATTACAACATGCACATAGAACCGTAATTTTTGTATATAGGCATTGCCTAGTATATCTTTTACCCCTTTTTTTAAAAAGTGCTATACAATAATAACCCTGTATAAGCACATGTTTTTCTACTTGACAAACCAGCTTCGGAATTACAGTGATGTATAGATTTTATTTAAAAAAAATCAGTAAGACTTCGCTGCTAATAGCAACTTATAAAATTTTTATCTACCATAATGGAAATTATATAAATATGTTTGTTCAAACCATTCCTCAGTTGTTTTATTAGTATACCTTGTATTCTGTTATAGAAATTGTTACATAATATCTAAATTTAAAAAATAGATATACATACATTTAATTCATTACTAATAGTTTATTTTTATGAACTCCACACCGTAAATATCTATATAGATTAGATTGGGCGAATGCCTTCGCATTGATGGCAGTCGGAACGATATCAAATGTACCGATGTATGATTTAGTTCCAAAGGAACTAATCCAGTAACCGTTCCTTTTATAAAATGGAACGAAAAGGAACTAGTCCGCAAAAGGAACGACATTGCCCAACACTAGTACCCACGTGAGCCCTAGTCCAAAAAAGTTTATGTGGTTAAAAGGTATAACATATAGTGCTTCCTAAATTTATTTATTTTTACTATAACACTTCTGCGACCGGTTTCGATTTTCAGTAAGCCTTCATCAGGCGGATGCGCTTATAATAGTGAAAAAAAAAATTGAATGCAATGGGCAAACTACATTTAGTAGAAAATTGTAGGGCCATCGCAGGCTAACCATCAGTTACTGTAGTTTGCGCGCTAGTGGGGTGGAGAGAGAAAGTTTTTTTGTCTCTGAAAATACTGAATCTCATAAGCAAAAAAAAAAACGTAAATTCGTATTAATCTGAAACTTTTACTCCGAATAAAATATTAAAAAAAAAATTGATTCCCGAATCTGTTGTTTTATCGAATCAAAATCATTTATTGATTCTTGAAATTGAATACCACGCGCTGTAAATTCAAATACTATTTGGATTTAAATGTTTGATAAATGTAACATCGTGTATGTATGTACACTAGCGACACTTTCTAATTGTACGACCTACAGCATAAAACAAAGCCTAAATGTGTAGCATGGTTAGTAGACGACTTATGCATTCACTCCGTCTTCCGAAATATTGTAAAACACAGATGTGCGGTCTCGGTGTTTTTTTGTAGTAAATCTACTTTAAATGTAAGGAAGAGAATGCAGTAAAATAAACATAGAAAAAAATAGATCTTATAAAATAGAGAGAATTAAATACATCAAAGGCGCATACTTATGCCTGCCGACCTACCTCGGTTAGCACAATTCGAATTTTTTCATTTACTTACCTGTAAATATAATATCTTGTATACAAACAGATGTTTTGTTTCCTTACACATCCCTACAGCTTTACCAAATATGTTTTGTGTTTTTTAATCCAAATTGATTTATAATGATTGTTTTCATAACTATTTTTAATTCGCCGCGGCTTCTTTTTTCGTATTAAACATAATGAAGAATAAATATTATATAAACTAATCATTTAATTATTATTTAAACCTGCATTTTGTATTTATAGCTATCACTACTGTTCGATTTAGCACTAATTCAAATTTTGGTATTTCTTTTGAAAAAATATTGTGAGACTTTTGAAGTAAAATCTTTGAAACCTAGGGAATTTATAATCGAAATAATTATTTTATCTTGCTATTATAATATTAATGGGAAACATACCTACTATAACTAATAAAAAATATTTCTGACGAGTGTAGAGCTTTTCTTTCTATTATCTGATAAATCTGATATAAAAATCATCGTTTTGAATGCATCCTCGCCATATTCTCCTTTATTATTTAATGTTAAAGAAGGAAGGCCGGAGCGAGTTAAAAAAAATGATATGAATCATCATGACATTAATTAGATTAAAAAATATAAGCATATTTGGGTAACGCTGCAGGGAAAACAAAACATGCATTTCTGTCAATAACGAAATTACTACAAATTTCTCTGCATTTAATAAATTAATTGGCGCAACACCCACTTCACGAAAAGTGGAAAGTAGTAATAATCCTTATTACTATAATTGTTTAAATATCTTGCATAGGGGCTGTCGCAATCTAGTTAATGCATTAACTAGATTGAATGAAACACTTTTTTCATGTGTTCAGTAATATTGAAAAGTGTGTTCATTCATAACGGAGGTGTGCTTTACTGATTTCAGTATAGCTAAATACTTTAAATGTCTTCATGCCGATCCATTTTGAGATAGTTTCATTATTATTTGCATACGTTATAAAGATTGAATAAAGTAATAGACCCATTGATATTGCTATTTATTGTATAATAACATGCCTTTGTTTTAGTTCCTAGTCATAGTTCAACTGTAAAATGAAAATACCTTTTAAAACCATTTAATAACACTACAGCTATTCGAAATACTTCAAAACATCAAATAAATTTATTCCTACGCAAAGATAACAAATACATAAGAGATGCATTCAACTTCGCGCACATTAATAAATCAGTCTAAGCTTTTTTAAAATAACCGACAGAGAGACCGTACATCTGGTGTTTACATATTTCGAAGCTGCCAGTTACTGCATAAATCCGTCTACTATCCACGTTAAAGATATGGGCTCTATTTTACCCTGTAGGTCGTACAATTAGAAAGTGTCGCTAGTGTACATATCTGTGGTGAATCACCCGTGAAAAACTGCAGGAATTATTGAGACATACGCAATTGAGTGAGTGTATACATTACTAAACACACTAACACGTGCAAACGTTGCACAAAATACGATAGATAGAGCGATGACGAAACAAAGGAACTCGAAGAGCGACGACATTGAATTAAAATTTATTATCTAAATACATGTGTGTCTGGTATAAGGGGTTTTGTAACTTGAGCATTCGTGAATGCAATAATTGCAAAAGGTACTTGAATCATACGCAAATATTTTACCAACGAAATCGTTATACACAATACGTTTGCGAGCGATCGTAATATAGGGATAATTATTGGAAAGAATAAAAAATAGTTTTATGAGATATGCTGTATACAATGACCGATATAAATGTTTATTTATTAAAATGAAAAATTTTCTCTCGAACATTTCAATCAATCAAACTTGGACATTCATTAAAATTTAAAATTAAATTTTGTAATTAGTTGTCTTCTATTTACCAATACAAACTGCGACAAACGAATAAATAATAAAATCCATTATTCATTGTATTTAAATCTTTTCAGTTTGTTTCTGTAATATTTAACAGATCGTTGCTATACTGATAACTAGAGACCGGATTATATGCAAAGAAAAACTGGAATATATGCGCATATATATGCATCGATTTTTGAGAAAATATGCATGCTGGGCATATGTGCCAAAAAAAAATGCGACAATATTCGCAAATTTTTACATAAAATAAATAAGAGCAGAAATTTAACATTAACTTATGCACAAAATTTTGTCACAACATATTTCTAAAACAATTTATAATTTGTTTTTTCAAAATTGTGTAAAAGAAAGTTTTGTCTTCTATCAGAATACATATTGCTGTGAACTGATGGTCCAAGCATAAAATTTAAGAGAAATTAAAAAATGACAAAATTAATTTAGCTAGCTCAGCAGAAATGATTCAAAAGGGTGCCTGAGATACTTAAATCTCAGAGGTTAATTTACTAAAAATTAATAGTGGGCGGTTTGCAAAACATTGACTTTCATTTAAAACCCCAAAAATAGAACTGGCAAAATCAAAAATAAAAGAACTAGTGATTTTAAAATGATATTACAATCATTAAGTTTATTTTTAAAAAAAAAAAAAAAAAAAACATTTGATACAATTAGCAGGATAATAAAAACCATAAATATATGATTCTGGCATAAAACAAACCTGCATATGACTCTACAATAAAGAAAGGACAATGCAAATCCTTTAGCAAACAAAATGGAAGAATCGTTCTAGAAGGAATTTTCATAAAAAAATCATCATCACCGCGGTCATGAAAATCTAAACTATAATTTACACGTGAGAAATAAAACAAATTACATTGAAATTTAATATTTAATAGCTCAAAGCTTCACTTCACCTTCCCCGAGGTGATTAACAAAAATACAAAACAATTAATAAGAAAACGGATAATTTAACACTCTTTCGCGGAATCCTCTAGAACGTTTTTACAATAATTACTGATCTAACATCCAAAATGTGTACACAATTAAACAATACAGCAATAATTAAATAGGAGTTCCTTGAAAGCTAATCAAACAAAACCGAGCAACAATTTAAAATAAAAAATGAATTTACTCAGCGCGCAATAAGAAAAATAAAAAAACAACATCTCTACTTACGGGCAACTTTCAACGAACTGCTTGCCTTTTTCAAGGCCTCCCGCATATATATGAAATATACAAATCGTGCGTTCAACACAGAGCGCAACTCTAAGAAAAACCCTAACAAATAACTAAACAATACGGGAGTACGCAAAATGTACAAATAAATGATTTTAAATATACAGCATTGTCCAAAAAGAATGAAACTAACAATTAAATAAATATTCTTAACAAAACTTAGAACAGCGGAAACTCTAACATTGTTTTGACAAGGCTGATTAGGAATAAATAAAAATACACATTTGAATTTCCGAAACCCGGGGTGCCAGTCTACAGCACATCTCCCAATTGTTAAGGGGAAAACGAAAGTTTCGGAGAAAATTGAGTGTTTCTCCTTAAAAATTGTACGCACACGAAAATTAATATTTCTAAAGTTTCCCGCACCAAACGAACAATACCGTATCTCCGCACACAGGGGTTGAAACGTCACTTCCGGGTGATGAAAACTACCGGGGTCGTGGTGGGAGTGTCCAACATACCATCCGGTTGATCCAGTTTCCAACAGCAATCGCATAGCAGTCGGTATGGCAGACGATGTGGCAGTCGGTGTGGCAGTGGTGGTCCTGCATCATGAAGAACTTCTCTACTCCATGGATGTACTCTCTCGCTTGTAACTCCAGAAGTATACTCAAAAACAGGAAACATTCTTTTAAATTGTGCTCCAACATGGCTTCAGGAATGGGATTCTTAAATTTGACAGGTTTGACTTTGATCTGAAGAGAGTGTTCGGCATCAACGACAATAATGGGCAACTTATTTTCGAAGGATACATTTTGGTTGATAACTTCCTTGACTTCAACTTCAAACTTCTCATTCGAATTGATTTCAACTTTCATTTCTTTCTCATCAGAATTGATTTCACTTTGATTTTCGACATCTGGGGATTCTTTCTGGGAATTGATAACTTCTTCTGGGAATTCTTCTTCAGAATAGTTGACTACTTCTGGAAATTCTTCTTGGGAATTGTTGACTACTTCTGGGAATTCTTCTTGGGAATTGTTGATTACTTCTGGGAATTCTCCTTGGGAATTGTTGATTTCTTCTTTCTCTACCTCTAACTCACCAAAAACCTCAACCTCGACATCCTCTTCGGATCCAACATCTCCAACAACTTTTTCGCTACCTTGTATATCATCACCTCTAACTTTTCCGCAACCTTGTATTTCAAACTTAAAACTATCATCACAATATTTCATTTTTTCATCATCCTTTTCATCATCAACATTTTCATCATCATTTTCCTCTTCTCTACCTAAACTATTAATATTATCTTCCCTTTCTCTATCTACATCATCAACAACTTTCTCTTCCCTTTCTTTATTCAAAACATCAACATTTTCATCAACTTTATCAATTCTGTCAACCCCGAGTTTATTACCAAATACTACTTCCTCTAATCCTTTTTACACAATCATTTTGCTTCTGTAGCAATTCTTTATTCTGAGCAATCAATTCTTTTTTTGTATCATTCAATAACCCTTTTATCATTGCCATCATATCATTCATACTCTTAATACTTTCCTTATTGTTAGTCCTGCTTCCTCCATCTCTCTGGATCTCCTTTTCGTCCATCCTTCCCTTTGTTCCTGCCACAATTTCCTTTTCGTCGATCCTTCCCTTTTGTCCTGCCACAACCGACTCCTTCCTGCCATGAGTTCCTTGGCTCCGCCAACTCTGGTCTCCAGGAACGTCCACTTCCTGATCCCTCGTGGTCCTGTCCATCTTCATACTCGCAGCGGTGTACATAAAAAGTTTGTAAAACGCAACCGGTCAGCCTTGTCAACGCAACGAGAAATTCTCACAAATTCAAAACACGGGATCCTAACCTTACTAATTACAATTACAATCATATCGCGCTTCGCACATTGGGATTGCCATAAATATATGCTCAAAAACTGCATGAGAATTTACAATTAAAAAAAAATGCAATAATATCGTGCCTCGCACGTTGGTCGCCATAAATTATGCTGTGAACTGATGGTCCAAGCATAAAATTTAAGAGAAATTAAAAAATGACAAAATTAATTTAGCTAGCTCAGCAGAAATGAATTCAAAAGGTGCCTGAGATACTTAAATCTCAGAGTTAATTTACTAAAAATTAATAGTGGGCGGTTGCAAAAATGACTTTCATTTAAAACCCCAAAAATAGAACTGGCAAAATCAAAAATAAAAGAACTAGTGATTTTAAAATGATATTTACAATCATTAAGTTTATTTTTTAAAAAAAAGAAAAAAAAAACATTGATACAATTAGCAGGATAATAAAAACCATAAATATATGATTCTGGCATAAAACAAACCTGCATATGACTCTACAATAAAGAAAGGACAATGCAAATCCTTTAGCAAACAAAATGGAAGAATCGTTCTAGAAGGAATTTCATAAAAAAAAATCATCCACGCGGTCATGAAATCTAAACTATAATTTACACGTGGAGAAATAGAAACAAATTACATTGAAATTTAATATTTAATAGCTCAAAGCTTCACTTCACCTTCCCCGAGGTGATTAACAAAAATACAAAACAATTAATAAGAAAACGGATAATTTAACACTCTTTCGCGGAATCCTCTAGAACGTTTTTACAATAATTACTGATCTAACATCCAAAATGTGTACACAATTAAACAATACAGCAATAATTAAATAGGAGTTCCTTGAAAGCTAATCAAACAAAACCGAGCAACAATTTAAAATAAAAAATGAATTTACCTCAGCGGCAATAAGAAAAATAAAAACAACATCTCTACTTACGGGCAACTTTCAACGAACTGCTTGCCTTTTTCAAGGCCTCCCGCATATATATGAAATATACAAATCGTGCGTTCAACACAGAGCGCAACTCTAAGAAAAACCCTAACAAATAACTAAACAATACGGGAGTACGCAAAATGTACAAATAAATGATTTTAAATATACAGCATTGTCCAAAAAGAATGAAACTAACAATTAAATAAATATTCTTAACAAAACTTAGAACAGCGGAAACTCTAACATTGTTTTGACAAGGCTGATTAGGAATAAATAAAAATACACATTTGAATTTCCGAAACCCGGGGTGCCAGTCTACAGCAATATGTTTCGAAATAGAAAAACTTCTTTCAACGTCCACAGTGGTGCATTTTTTAACTTTGCAATACATTCTAAACTAAAATTAAAGTCGAAATCGTTAACTGTTTCACCTTTCAAAATTTTCTTAACTTTCTTCAATTTCAAATATCCCGCATTTTTATTTATCACTTTTTTAAATTTATCGTATATAGAATTACCTATTGTACCCTTAACCTTCTTACATAGCATATCAAATTCGTTACTATTTCGACTGATTCCGAGAGCGACATCCCTTGCGTTTCTAGTTTACGAATGAACTTGAAACAAAGCTATAATTTTCCTTAATATACAAATGGTTTTTGTAGCAATTCTACTGATGTTACTATCTTTTTACGGTTTTCTAGAACAATGCAGTCAGCAGTGATTTCAAGAATTATATTTCTTATTCCTTCAAAATTATCGGCGAAAAAAATTGCAGCCTTTAACCATGTACCCCATCTCGTAATAATTGGTTCAGGAGGCAACTTAACACTGGGAAGTCGCTCCTTATAAAATTGGATTCGTAAAGGTGCTTTTAAAAATACTTTTTTGACATTGCTAATTAGATCATTAATCAAAGGGAATTGATTCCTAACGTCTTCGGCTACACGATTGAACCCATGAGCTAAACAAGTGGTATGAATAATGTTACTATAAAAAAATTTTAAATTTTGCGCCACTTTTATCATGTATGGTGCAGCGTCGGACAACATTAGTAAAATTTTTTACAAGGTATACTTCCAGGTAAAACGAAATTTGATAAACCTTCTTGAACGAATTGAGCAATTGTCACATTATTTGTTTTTTGAAGTTCTTTACAATAAATTAAATATGATTTACCTACAATATCTTCATGAAGAATTCCTATTAACAAATGGGCAATATAACTGCCACACTTATCCGTACTTTCATCTACCATGATATAAACAAAATTATTCCCTACCAATTGTTGAATTTCTGCTATTGTTTGCTGGTAACAAGATGTGACATAATTTTTTCGTAAGGTACTTTCGTCAGGTATATTACGTTAGCAATATTTTTGCAGAAATTATTTCAAATTAACATTGTTTAATCTTGCTAATGGTGTGTTAGACGAAATTAATGCGTTACACAGATCCGTATTATATTCTTCCTGTTCTGAGTTTCGTGAAGTTGATGCTACACATTGACGTACAGATTGCTGCACACATGCGGATCGCTTTAGTTTTTCACATTTTCCAATATGTGATGGAGTTTTAGCGTGTTGATCAATCAGTATTTTCTCCGAAGACACCTACAACAAAATAATTGTTATTTTATATCAAAAGTTAAAGAATTTAAAAACAATTGTAGAGCTTTTAGTAAAATTAAATTTACCAGTTTACTGCAGGCTCGACAAAATATTTTGTCGCCATCCTTTACCAGTTCAAGATATGGCTTAATCCATAAAGAAATTTTGTGTTTGCTATACTCATTGTATGTACGCACAGTATTTAAAAACGTAACACAATTACATGCTGTTTCGCTCAAAGATATTCAATGAATAAATCATTTATTTGGGAATTAATAATAATAAAACGTATTTACCACATTCCTTCTGCTAGGCGAAATTAAACACGTACAGTTCTTGGAAAAAGGTATTGTAAACCAATGTAAAAGATTTATCGTTCTGAGAATGATCGGTTGTCGATCTACATTAGGAATTACTAAGAATTTTTACTAATAGAAAGGATAAGAAAAAGCTTAAATATGCAATATATGCAATTACTAATTAGCGCTAATTAACTTCAATTAGTGTAATACGTCTACATATAGACTATAATTAAAGATATGCAAAAAATAAAATATATGCGGTTTGCATATAATCCGGTCTCTACTGATAAAGAAATACGTTCAATTACCCCACACAAGCTGTTAAAACCGATCAATTATAGCACAAACTATCATCGATGTTAGACTTCGGTCAAAATCGATGGAAAAACTGAAGAAATGAGTCCCTTAAAATAGAGACTGAGCAAGCCAAAAATACAGTAGAATAATAAGTGTTTTATTTCGAAGAAATGGAAAGCGTCTACCTTTACTTTTCCTCTTTATACTCATTGCTATCTCCCGCATGCGTTTCTTATTGTCAGTGTCCTCTCTAATAATAATTTCAATCAGAACTATATTAGTACACTCAGCATCCAGTTCGGATACATTACAGATACGGGGAACTAAATTTGTAAAGCAATTAGTGAACACAGAGTCTATAACCCGCTATCGGACATTCCGGTATGGCGCATCGTATATGTATAAAGTCTAGCCGGTTAACGCCATCATCAGGTCACATTTCCAGGCAACAGTACACATTAATGCGAAGGAGTTTATCGACGAATCAAGAGTAGCCATTTCTTCGCACACGCGTGGGGAATACGTAACCATTGTATTAAACATTATAATGGTGACAATGAGGTGGTATATGTTTTTGTGGTCCCTTTGTGCTAATGAGACATTGTTTTTGGAGGATGAACTTCGACTGTTGAATGTTAAGTGAATTGTCTGAATTGGTTTATTGAATGATATTAGTAGCTATGTTCGCAGAGGAATCACAAACTAGTCAGACGCGATTCGATTGGCTCAAAGAAATCCGAAACAGTTTTCTGACTGATTTCACAGTTTGCAGATTGGCTTTGACTAGTTTGTAAGAGCCGTTTTACACGTACGAGAATTTTTATATAAATCATAACGAAAATTTTGGTGAGAATTTTCCTAAGAAATTTTGTCGCGACACTTTCAAGTCGTTTGACCCTGGAATAAGGTTACTTCCATTTGCACTTCTCAGTTGTAACCTAAATCTAAACAATTATGATCCATATTTTGCTGGTTTATCGGTTAACTGCGTATTTATTAGGATTTCTATGATAAACCATAATCAAATAACAATTTAATTTAACAAATGCGCCTGCTTATATCAACAAATATCGTGAAAATTCCTGTTAAAATTTATTCATTTGTATAATAACTGAAAGTGTCGCGACAAAAATTCTTACGAAAATTGTCACCAAAACTTTCTGGATAAATTTTGTTATAATTTGCATTAAGAAAATTCTCGTACGTGTAAAATGGCTCTAATTCCTCTGCGAACACAGCTATTGAATGAATAAAAATTAAACTATTTTTATCTTTCGATATTGGAAATGTTATAATGTTATTGATGATTATAGCAAAAGAAAGAACACTGTTATCCATGAATCATTTATATGTTTATTTTATATTATATATCGAAATGATGAATCATTAACACACATTTATTGGAATGACCTACTTATTTGGTAAAATGTCTTTAATAGTTTGATACCTAAGAAGTCAGAATTAATTTGGAACGTGTTCAATATCCCACGTTCTAATTATTTTTGTAAAATCATTCCACTGTGGGACATATGCTTGGTTCTTTTTTCAATTTTTTTTTTATGTTTGAGTTACCAACAACCAACTCATCCACCACCTTAAAGCCCAACTCATTATATTCTTTTAGGCTTGTCAACAGGCATTTTAAAGCTTTTAAATTGGAAATAATTACTCCAAAAATGGGAGGCAACTTTTCTACCTCTCATTATTGGGGGTAATCTTACAGCTGTAGTGGGATATTACCTTTGTGGGGAAAATAAAAAAAATACCCGCTGGTAGGGTAAAAATGCACCTAATGCATTCCACCATTGATGTAGATTTACATGGTACAAGGGATATTTAATAAGTTTCTGACCTTATGGATACAAAGTAATTGTAGAAAAAGAATTCATTCGCCTTCCGATAGATGGCAACGACATATGTAAACTGTCAAAATTTCAAGTCATTCTAATCCTTACTTTGTGTATGATACTCTTTCAAAGTTATCAATTCACAATGTTTGTCATTACACACAAGAATATAACGAATTTCCTCAGTTGACCCAGCCTTCGCCAAAACGTCAGTTTTTTCGTTTCCAGAGATACCTTTATGTCCAGGAACCCAAACCAAAGTTTAATCACCTGTTTCCTTAATTTGCGAAGCAATTCTTCTGCATTCAGCAATCAGCGGTTGTAGACCAGCTGAATATCCCAACCCGCATAGACCTCTAATTGCTGCTTGTGAGTCCGCAATTGAGCAATATGGAAACTTTGGCACAACGAGAGAGAGCTCTATAAATAGCAAAAATCTCAGCCACAAATATGTTAGTGAGCACAGGGAGTGTTTTTTATGTTACCCTTCTTATTAGATCAGTTCTTCCTTATATTATACAGGGTGTCCCACCGAACTGGGACATTAAATTTTTTTGAACTTCTAGTAGAAATTTGATTTCGAAACTTGCAATGTAGACATGGCCTACTATGATCTATTTAAGGAAAATATTTTCACTTTATAGCACTTTCGGTATACAGGGTGTTGATATCAACTTTCTTATTTTAGATGGAATGGTATAATTTTTACCGGTCTAATGAATTTAGCGAGTCATTTGCAACTAGTTTATATGAAGGTTCCCTATCCCTAAACTCGATCGTTTTTGAGATATTTTCATTTTCGTGGATTTTTTGACATTTGCACGCTTTCAAACAAAATCAAATATTTCATGAGATAGCAGATATTTAATGGTTCTACTAAAGTCGATGTAAATACAAGGACATAGCTATAAGATGTTATAGCAATAATCACTGAATCACATACAGGGTGTTCAAAAAAGTGCTTCCAATGTGGATACCTTTAAGCTAACAAAACTTTTTTCTTTCAAATGGAACATGCTATTTTTTACTACAGCATTGAATGCAGCGCAAAATTCTACATCGATTGATATTAGGGTTTGGTGTACCTATTCTTAATAGTTTTTGAAGTATTAGCATTTCTTGCAAAAAATTGCTGAAAATATGCCTAAATTCCAAGTTTCAAACAAATAAAATGAGTTTTTTTCCTACAAAACACTCTGTACATTATTTGCCTAACCTATCTAAATATTTATGTTTCAGATATCTAACTTTCACTAGTTTCTTACTAATAGTAATGTCTTTTAGTCTTAGAGACGTACATTTATTATTAGATATTAGTAGGCCATGAGATGTCATAACAAACAAGTGATATCCATTGTTGATCATTTACCAAATTGCACAGTGATAAACCTATGCAGTATTAACAAGTCATATCTTTTATAGTAAGTCCTAATGCTGTCAACTCCTTCACACATTTTCTTCTAACAAGTAAAATATTGTAAATGGAAAGAAATAAGAAAAACATTGAAAGTTACATATACAAATAACATTTTAGACTTATTCTACATTCATGAAGAATGTAACAATGATTAGATATCTACACTTATTTGCAATGAATAAAAACCTCACAAAAAAAAATACAAAGGGAAATTAAAGCATATATCCTAAACACACCCATAATATTTCAAATATTGTTCACTTACTAGACCAGGTATTTTCTTTGTAGGGAAACCGTCTGACATGGAATCTCCGAAAACAATGCAGCCTCTTGGCTTTTTGTATTAAACTAGGTATTAAGCGATACAGGCGGATAATATAAATCAAGAACAAACTATTAAAAGTCTTCGAAAGTGTCCATTATAAATATTCTTTCAGGATAATAGTTTTTTCGTTTTTTTTTTTTTTTTAATTTGACTTATTTTCCTTGTATTTAATAAGCAGGCAAAAATATTAACATGTAATTGCCTGTCGCATGATAATTATGGCTCATTAATATTTTATAATTACAATTACATAAAATCTGCTAATAATTGAAAAACTTCCAATGATAAATATCTCAGGTATGGAAACCAAACAATGCAAAAAAAGATAACACATCATTCTAAAAAATAATATACAGAGTGTTTTCAGGAAAAAAAATATGTTATTTACTCGAAACTTGGAAATTAGTCATATTTTAGGCAATAAATGCTAATATCTCAAAAACTATCAAAGATAGGTATACCAAACCCTAATGCCAATCGATGTAGAATTTTACGCTGCATTCAATGCTGTAGTAAAAAAATACCATGTTCCATTTGAAATAAAAAAAATTCGTTGGTTTAAAGGTATCCACATTGGAGATGCGTTTTCGAACACCCTGTAGCATATGATTCGGTCATTATTGCCATTAACACTTTCTACCTACGTCTTTGTACTTACATCGACATTAGTGGCACCACTAAATATCTGATACCTCATCAGCTATTTAATTTCACTTGAAACAGTGCAAACGTCAAAAAATCAACAAAATTGCAAATATCTCAAAAACGGTTGAGTTCAGAGAGATGTAAACTAATTGCAAATGACTCGATATATTCATTGTACCGATAAAAATTGTACCATTCCATTTAAAATAAGAAAGTTGATATCAACACCCTGTATTGTATACCGAAAGTGCTATAAAGTTGAAAATATTTTCCTTATATAGACCATAGTGAGCCATGACTACATTTCAAGTTTCATAATCAAATTCCTGCTAGAAGTTCAAAAAACTCTAATGATCCAGTTCGGTGGGACACCCTGTATATTAAAAAAAAAGTACGCTCTGATCAATTATTATTTTTCAATTTTTGTTTAACGAAATTCACCTTGGTTTAACATACGCACGTAAATAAGATATTTCGAAAACAATAGGACTTAGAACAAAAATATTTTGCAAATAAAGCATTCTTTTGTTTTGAAAAAAAAAAAAATGAACAATAACCACTGACTCGTCAGTTAACCTCACTTGATTATGTATGTGGTTTGTATATACTTTCCCCAACGTCCTTAAGATAATCCGCTGTTATTCTTTCATTTCATGTTGTTGTTTTTGTGGTCACGACTGTATACCCAACCCGGGTCGGCAACCTCTAAAAACAAAACAATACACGTTCCAACGTTAAAGCCTTGGATGTATTTGTAGATATATGTATATTTAGGCCTGTTTTTGTGCATCGGGATATTATGCAGACACCAGGACACAATAATGTAATAGGTTGTTTTGGGTCTTACATTTGTATTTAATGAGGAAAGTAATTATTTGTACACTGATAATTAGTTGAGACGTTCAGAAAATATTCTTTTGATAATAACTGCAGTTTATTGCGCCCGTGTTTTTCTGCTCGTGTTTATTTTTAAATATATAATAATTATAAAAGAAGACAATATAAATAAGCTCAAAACCAACAGTTAACTAAACAAAAAAATATCGTAAATTCCCCTGTTTGTCTTCTTGCACACATACGATACGTCTTTCACCTTCACCATAGGCACGTTCTAGATTTGATTTCAGTAACGGTCGTTTTATAATGCCAATGAAATCAAGAGTGCCGCGTAGGCGTTGCTCTATTGTTATTTGTTCGCTGCCAGATCTACAGTTACGTAATTCGTGGAGTGACGTAATGAATGGAATGGAACGGTAATTGATCTACAGTACAGCAGTTAGGAATTTAGTTGATAAAGTTTGCGTTTTATTTGTTTTTTTTTTCAATTTGTAGCTATAGTAAGAAGTAAGAAGTGGTTTTACCCTTCGCTGTTTGGAGCAATCAGATTGTGGCATTTATATTCTTCTATTTGTCAGATTTATTTAGATTTTTCCAATTCTCTTGTAATTTCTTACCACTACTCTTTAAATTTAGATTTTTCTTTGCAAAAGCGATTCTGCAGAGCAGTGAAATTTAAAATCAGTTATCAAAAAACGAAAGACATACCGATAATTTCTGCAAAACTAGAATATCAAGTGGCCGTATAATATCAAATAGCTGTTAAACAATTGCCTATTATTTTGTAGTTTTGACATTTCAAATTTGGTTTCGTCAACGGTAGCAGCTGCTTTTCATCAGTGAACTGTGTGAAAATAGTATTTAACAAGGGAAAATTTTAGAGCCATGATTTATTATGATTTTAAAAGCTCGCTATCTCCGAACGTAGAATTGCTTGGTGCTGCATTTGGTGATAAAACCTCTTGTCAAAGGACTGCAAACTTCCCCTCACCACAAACTGCACAAAGTGGACGTACTGCTGTGTACTGATCGATTGAAATGAAAAATGCAAAACTGATTTCAAAAAGAAAAGAAAAATAAAATTAGCTAACTCAACGGATAAGATATTTTTGAATTGAACAAAAGGACTATTAAACTCAGAGTTACCCTCGCGAATTAAAACTTGAATCTAACCACGAAAAGTAAATTGTGAGTGAAAGAATAGAATTTTCAACCCAATGACGCAAATTTACAATCAATTGATTTCTCAAAAAGGGTTAAATTACAAATGTACAAAAAAAAAACCTTGAACCTTGAAGGTTCTGGTCTAAAATAAAAACTGCACTTGACTCTAAATTAAAATAGGACAATGCTATTTCCTATGCAAAGCAAAAGATTTGTGTGTTCAGGAAGATAATCCAAAATACACCTTTGAATTTCGATCCACGTGGTTTCAAAAACTAAAATAAACTCGTGGACACATGCAAGCAATTTACGTTAAAGCAAGAACTAAAAACAAGAACAATGTTTCTGAAACAATAACAGAAATGAAACAGTAAAATTGAATAACCGAAAATTAACTCTTTAAAATATAATAAGAGAAAAAAAAACCAAAAATATCTTCCTAAATAAAAAAATAATAATTGATCTTATATCTACTACGTGTACACGTTAATATGTTAACAATTATCACGATAAGAATGCCTTGATTGGCCATATAAAAGAAAATCAGGAATGTTAAATTTACTAAATCAAAATGGAATACAAAATGGCAACAAGAATACGTCTACTCACGTTAATAGTCGAACAAGGAACTCCTTCACAAAACTCTACAATTGTTTTTCATACAAAAACCTTCTCTCAAAATCGTACAACGCAAACGTATAACAATTCAACAATATTGAATAGAATCCGCATTAAAACAATACAAGCAAACAATAGACAAATTAATGAATGGATTAATTTACAAAAACTTACTACTACTACTAAACTCTACTCACGTCAATAGTCGAACAAGGAAGTCCATAACAACACGTTTTCCTTACAAAAATCCCTCTCTCAAAATCGTACAACGCAGTCGTATAACATTACGACAATATTCAATAGAATCGGCATTAAACCTACACAAGCAACAATAGGCATTTGAATGTCTGGATTAATTAAAAAAAAAATTAAACTAAACTTATACAAAAGAAACACCAAAATTTGTGAAAATTTTTCGGTTCGGTAAATTGAACAGCTGTTTTAAGCAAAGAAAACAACCAATAAATAACGAAAAATACGCAACTTGAAATACACTCAGCGGTAATGCGGGTTGTCTAACCACAGCAGTACGTTTCGATAGCAAGGCTATCATCATCAGTAGAAACACTGAACTGAATCACTACCCTAATTTATACCTAAAAAAGTTCATGGTACAATGATCACGGTCATGGCTGACTGCCATCATGCTTAACTAGTCGCTAATCCTAACCCCGTCTGATCTACTACTTCTACTTAATAAACTATAAAGACAAGAATTTAAGGGTCCTAAATCTGAATTCATTAAAATATGTTTGTTTTTATACATTTCCATACCCTCATAACAATTTAATTTTCGTAAATTTTCAAAGCATGCATTGATCTTGTTTAAATTTTGCATACTTGTAGAATTTATTAAACTGAACAACTTTTCCTAACAACATTTTATCGTATCTCCTACAAAATAGGCATTTTATTAATGGAAAGATTTTTTGTTGTTGTAAATTTCCAAGGCATGCTTGATCTGGTTAAATTTCGCATACTTGCACAATTTATTAATCTGAATAACTTTTTCTAGTATCTCTTATAAGAAGAAGCCACTTTATTAGTGAGAAAGCGTGCCTTTTTGTAAATTTTTAAGGCATACTTGATTTTTCAAAATTAATAGTATGGCACAGATTGCTTTCTACCCAAGAAGATGAAATTTCGATTCAAACATTTTCAGACTATCCAAAACAAAATCCTAGTCTGCCACATCAAAAAAAAAAAAACGAAATAAATGTCATCAAAACTATTTATTATAAAATCATTAAGTTTTTTTTATTTTAATTATTTAATCTATTAATAATTTTACTCAAGAAAGAAACACACCTTTCGGGCGCTCTGTATGCACGTAGTTATAATTTATTATTTTATTGTTTAAAAACGCCCTTTTTTTATTTTGTGCAGCGCTCTCCTGGGGGGGCACCTCACCCGGTAGCAGCAGCTCAGCGTCTTGGCGATCATCACCGTCCCCTCCACCGCGGGAGGTGTATTCACCCTCAGCGCATCTATCGACGAGTTCCACCTCCACAGATGAAGGCATCGTCATGGACGATATGGACGATTACCACAAGAAAAAGAAGGTAGGTTTCTATAATACCTATACTATAAGATATTCATAAACCATTTTATGAGTAGAGGAGTCCGCTTCAAATAGGTCTCACTGTATATATCTATATAGTAAACTCATTTAAAAATTTCGCAAACGCGAAAGAACCACAGTTAACTAGAGAATACGCAATAGTGTTGAAGATATGCAGGGGGGGAGAGGCAACGCTTTACACTTGGAAGATTTTCCACGGCCAACACCCGTCTCTATTAACCGATTTCTTAGCGAATTACCGTTAGCACAGTAAGCGCGTTCGGATTTTCTCCTATACCACACATAAAGTGAGACCAATTATAATTATTATTCGTACAGGCGAACTGTCGTTAGCCCGTTCGTTGAACAACAAGGATGGATCTATATCTTATAGATGATTCTAGCCGCTTCTACTGCGCACTAAGATTTGTGGAAGTAAAGAAGCACCATTAACAGTTATTTCTTGCGCATACCGTGGTATTTTTATATCAAGAATAGGCGCTATAATAGATAACCAACTTCCCTTCAGCCGCTATATAATACGTGTGTGTGGAACAGGTTATTCGAGAACAGATAAAATACATATGTATATGTCAATAAATTTATGGTATATATTAACAATAAAATTAGCAAAAAATACGGTTATAAAATAACATAATTAATCAAAATATAATTTATTATATAGATCCCTAACAGCCAGATATATTACATAAATATTTTTAAAAATATATTTTATAAATATTTTTCGTGAGAGGTTTTTGAATATATTTTTCATATATTTTCTTCTAAATATAGATAAAATATTCAATTAAAATATTTATTCCATATTTTAAAATTAATGTAAGCGCTATATTTTTTCTAAAATATTTGTAAAATATTTATATGAAAATTGAGATTTTTTATGCAATCTATTTAATTTGTCAAAATGAAACCAAAATTGTTCTTGGTTATTTAGAATGTATAACGTCGATAACGAAAAGTTGAAACATACATAGAGTTGTCTAAAAGGCAAGAACTTGTTTTTTCACACTCACCATACAAGTTAATAATCAATAATTCTGGCATCTTTTAAGGCATACTGAAGGTTTATCAAATTAATCACTATTTTTAATTGAAGTGTTCTAAATGAAAAATAAACGTATTTATTATCATTTTATTTGAATAAGCCAATAAAATGAAAAATACTCATTTTTAAGTCTAGCCTTGCTGGTGCCAGTACAACCCTATGGCTTTTTTCATATCTTAGGTAGTGGCGCTCTCATGGCGTTTCCTTGTGGCCTCTAAAACAATGCCAATTGTATTAGATCATACCATGAATAAAACATCGTACAACATTATCAACACCTACTAATACATTTAGAGCATTTACAATAATTGGAGTGGTAGCTACATTCTAATACTTACCATACTTATTTTTACTTTATTTCATAATATTTGAAAACATTCTACGTACAAACAATAAAACAACACAACGTATTCTAACCTCTATTTGAGGTCATGACGCTTATCTACCGAGATGAATCTCTTAAGCAAATCAACTAGCAATTTATCTGGTAGATGCAGTACATATATGATGCATAAAATTCCTACAATTATATTATTAAACGATTTTTGTACATAGCGATATTGAGCATTCCAATTATCTTATAAATGCCATGAGATGTTCAAGTTTTGCTTACTCGTAGTCACACACAAAACTAAAACACACCCCGCAACAATTAATTACACATTTAACCCCAATCTGCCCTAATCGTATACTATTATAAACTATAACATGTAACGGACAAACGAATGAAAACGTTGATGATACGCACGTGCGCGTATGCATTCTATGTACCTAATCCATAGACGCATAAACAATACTAAATCATATAACACCGGCACCCTAATGAATAGAGGTGTTGTGTTGACGTTCGCAAATTACAAATATTACAAATAATATAATACAAAACGCAGATATATTAATAAAAAAGTTGCAGCGCTCAACTTAGATACTAATTAAATCATATTAGATATATATTATCTAATTTAATCTTTAAACTATCATTTTAAATAGGTACATACCTACTTAATATGTATGCATATTTTACCCATTTTATATTATTCGTCCTACGCACCAAATGTACAAAAGCAAAAATTCAATCTTTTTTTTATATGAAATAAATATTTACAGAAATACAAAGCAAAATATTCTTGCAGAGTTATGAAAAATATATTGAAAAACATTTGCAATAAAATATTATTAATGCTACATAACATATATATTTTTTAAATGTTTTCCTAATATATTTTCTATAATATATTTTATGCATATTATATTAATATAACTAATATTCAAGAATGATTTAATAGTTTTTAAATATTTATAAAATATGAAATAAATATAGTTGGTCACTGGGGATGTTACAATTTGGGGAAAAGAAATTATATGTAAAATAAATTATTGTTCGTGTGTCCTTGACAAACTCTTTCGGTCAATTTTAACTAAAAGATAAGATTTATTTTTTTCAGAATAATGAAATTTGACTTCATTATCAACTGTAGTTTTGCCGGTGTTCATTTGAATAAATAATTACATATTATAGCGCTCGATAATAGCTCTAACATTTTAGTTGTTTTTGAATAACAAATTCTTCGAAAACGTCTAGTTTTAGAGTCGTAGTCATACTCCGCTTTTATTATTAGATAAGTAATAATTGTATTTACAAATTTCGTTAAACAGAAGTTATAAAAAAAATAGATAAGTACAAAAATCTTGACATAACAAATACTGGAATGTTTAATTAGTACCAAGAATACAAAAACACTGTACAAGCTGGTCCAATTTGCTTGTCAGAATAGGGCATCTCGGTAACCGATCTGTTATGTAAGCAAAGCTTTTTATTGTGTTGACCATAGCATCTTGCTGGAAAAATTAAAGTTTTATAATTTTGACGATTTAAGCTTGGCTTACATTAGATCATATCTATCAAATAGGCAGCAGGTGGTTCGCATTAATGGCTCTACTTCTGATAAACTTACACTTGAATTCGGGGTGCTCAAGGCTCCATTAGGTCCTCTAATGTTTTTAATTTATATAAATGATTTACCGCAGGCATTGCCAGTAGATAGATGCATTCTTTTCGCTGATGATACTACTTTATTAGTCAAGTCAGAGGAGATCGAAAGGGTTGTGGAGAGAAGTAATTTGGCCAATAATGCAGCGAGGTCTTGGTTTCCTCAAACAAGCTGGTTCTAAACGAAAGTAAAACAAAAACAATTGTCTTTTCCAAAAGAAACACTGAAATAAATAATCCTGATTCAATTAAATACTTAGGAGTTTTCCTCGAGCCTAAACTGGGCTGGGAAGCGCATACTGATTACATTGCAAATAAACTTGGAAAAACATTATTCCTATTAAGAAGTCTGCCAACGTCGGTATCAGAAAGTGTCTTAAAAGCTGCTTATTTTTCTCGTTTTCACACAGTTATGTCATATGGAATTTTGCTATGGGGTCATAACTATCCGAGTCTTAAAATGCAAAAATGCAAGCAGGGGCTAAGTAATTTATCATTTCGTGCTGATTGTCGAGAAGCATTTACAAGATTAAAAATTTTAACTTTTCCATGCCAGTTTATGTTGGAATGTCTTATGTACTTAAAAAATATAAATTGTTACTCTAGCTAACATGCGGCATTTCCACGCTATAACACTATACTTGTCTCAGTCCACACAAATAGATGTCTTACTATCAAGGCATAAAGTTTTACAATATTCTCCCACAAAATATTAGAGATCTAAGCAGAAAGTCATTCGAATGTTCTATAAAAAAAAATATTAATCCATCAAGCTTTTTATACAAGTGAGGAGTATTTTCAACACTTTATGTAGTTGCACCTCCGCACTTGCTGCGCACTTTGATTTTATTGTTACTGTATTTATTATATTATACACATTATTAAATAACTTAAATTAAAATTAATAAATTAAGACTTATGATTTGTGTAAATACTTTTGTATAGCCAGCACCAATAAATTATATTTATTTATTTATATAGGAAAAGCCGAATGGCCAAGTCTCGATCCCTTTTTCCGAGATATGCTTAATGACAAAAACTAAAATTAACTATATCCTTTTGTTTTCGAGTTATAGCCAAAAATTGTTTTTTTTGATTTTTCCAGAGTGCCTAATATGTATGTAACTCGCTGGCTTTAAGGATACGAAGAAACTGTTTTAACATTTAACAGACAATTTTACGAATAGAATCGCCTAGTGAAATCAGATTTTAACTTTATGCATTCATTTTTCGCCTGCGGTATAAAGTTGAATATTTTTTAAATGTAAAGCTGAGTAGTTAGTGATAGAGTCGGAGCGACTGCTTTTTTCTCTTTTCAAAAATATATGGTTTATGGGGTCCATTTCCCACCACTTACCTAATAAAATTTAAAAGAAAAATTATTTACTTATTTATTATTATAGTTATTAACTTAGTAGTCCATGACAAACACAAATGTGAAATAAACAAACACATGATCACTGTTTATTAGACAATTGCTTTTTATTCGAAGTAGAACACAACATACATATGTCGTTCCGTGCTTATTGTAACACCCTGTATATAAATAACTACATCAACCGAAAGGGCTGCATAAACTCTGTAAGTTCTCCATTAAAACTTTTTTTCCTATCTCTCATCGTTTAAAAGTTATTTTAGATAAACGAAATTTGGGGCAGATTTCAAAGTCAAATTAAACCCCCTAAAGTTGAAGTTCCGCAGCAACAAAAGTATCATTGAGTAACATTCCATAGGATCTACAAATTGGCGAAGTTTCATTAGAATCGAATTTGTTCGAAGTAGAACACAACATACATATGTCGTTCCATGCTTATTGTAACACTCTGTATATAAATAACTACATCAATCGAAAGGGCTGCATAAACGCTGTAAATTTTCCATTAAAACCTTTTTTCTATCTCTCATCGTTTACAAGTTATTTTGGATAAACGAAAAATGGGGCAGATTTCAAAGTCAAATTAAACCCCCTAAAGTTGAAGTTCCGCAGCAACAAGAGTAGCATTGAGTAACATTCCATACGGTCTACAAGCTGGCGAAGTTTCATTAGAATCGAATTTATTCGAAGTAGAACACAATATACATATGTCGTTCCGTGCTTATTGTAACACCCTGTATATAAATAACTACATCAACCATAAATAACTACAAACCGAAAGGGCTGCATAAACGCTGTAAATTTTCCATTAAAACCTTTTTTCTATCTCACACCGTTTAAAAGTTATTTGGGATAAACGAAATTTGGGGCAGATTTCAAAGTCAAATTAAACCCCCTAAATTTGAAGTTCCGCAGCAACAAAAGTATCATTGAATAACATTCCATAGGGACTACAAACTGGCGAAGTTTCATTAGAGTCTGCGATTTACAGTTCGCGAGGTTGTCTTGTAACTCAAAATCGTGTATGGAAAACTTTTTATGATTATTTATTAATTATTATTATTATTTTGATAACCCTGTGGAACTGACCGACGATACAATTACATCAATATTGCCACGATTATTATTATTGTTATTGCGTCGCAGATAGATGGATGTACCCGCTAACGAGGTCACGCTAGCTTCAGCAGCGAGTAACAGATTACAGTTATCGGAACGCCAAAAAAAAGAGCGCAACACAGCACAACGGCAAGAAGAAGAAGAAGAAGAAGAGGAAGACTGTAAGTCCGTATTCCGTACACACAACGAATCGATATTGAAAGAAACTAGGCGAAGTATGTCGAACGGTATCTTGTGTGGCTCGTATTGGCGAATTTTCGTTTTTATATACATGCAGATCAAAATCGCGTGATTTCGACAATTTATTAGAGGTGTGTACGTGGTATAAAAACTGATGCGCTTATTACTAGCGGAATTTGGTGGGATATCTGTGAAGAAATTCTCGCGGACAAAAGAGAAACGGTAAAATAAATCGTCTTTTTTTTATTTTTTAAAGAAAACATTTCGTAATGTACAAATCATAATTCAAGTGTTTTCATTGTTGGATAGCAACGTTTTTTTTTTGTTTTTTAAATTAATTCAATTGCTATTTGAAGATAATGTTTCTTAATAATACAATATGATCAACTATGTAAATTTATTCTCTAACAAGCCATGATTTTATTTATTCAAAATGTCATGTTGATAGTGACAAATAAAATACATCTGTCATGTGTATTGTATTGGTTTATTGGCACTCAATAATAGTATATTTCAAACCAAGGGAGGAAAGTGCTCTATTGCAGGCCGCGGGCAAATATTATAATTGTAATTGCCCAAGGTCTGCAGTAGCACTTTCTTCACGTGCTTTGAATACTATTTTTTTACCAGCCACTCCAATTTTAACTAAATGTCTAAAAGTGACAAGTAACTGTACTTACTGCCCAGTAAACTTATATACTGGTTAATTCAACGCGTAACTGGCGTAACTCATTAATGACAGGTGATGACAGATATATGACAGATTATATCCATTCTTCCGATACAACGTCACGTTTGTTGTTTAAAAAATGGATATAATTGACACTACTGACAACACCACATCTCATTACAACATGACACATGACATCCGCAACAAACCCCAGACAAATAGGTGCCATTTATCTTTGTTTAACAGATTATTATATAGATTTTGCATTTCTTTTCCACAAACTATCATCTATACAAAAAAAATCGAAATCTTCAAGTAGTAAATTGAGCGATCAAATATGATAAATAGACTCAAATTATTTACTTGTCGCTTGTAAATATATTTGACCAGCAGCTATTTGTCACTTTACTTTACACTTGAAAGACCGGGCCTAAAAATAATAAAGACACCTGTGAGTGACATGATAGATAGTAGGCTTAATCTGTCAAATATTTTTTGAGAACTGTCAAGTTAGCGTCGTTCTTCAAGTGTTCAATAATTGTTTAATTGAAATTTAATACCTAATAATTTAGCAATTATAACATGAGCAAATAAATGGGCTCAGACTTCGTCGAATGTAGTAATGTCATCTATCAACAATATCACATATTATAAGATGTACAATTTCATCATGTCAATGTCACTTACTTTCCGCCCTAGGAAGGAAAAGTACAATTTTCCTCCCTCAAATTTGGGGAAAAAAATGTTTTTTTTTATTATCGAATCATACTTTAGAAATGGTGTAAAATTGGAAAATGGAGAATGGTTATACTATTTGCAGCCATGTATACAAGAATTTCTGACAAAATTTTCCAATGGAAACGATAGAATTATTGCATGAATTGACTTTCCACCACGATCTCCAGATTTGACAATTATGGATTATTTCATTTATCCACACCTAAAAAATAGAGTATGTATTTACAAATTGTCCTCATATACGATTAAGAACTTACTGAAACTATCCGAAATGTCTGTGAGGAAATTACACCAAATAATTTAAGGAATGCCTTCAATAACATGAAACGAAGGAGTTCACTTTGAACATATGTCTTTATAGTTTATTAAGTAAAAGTAGTAGAATAGATCGAGTTAGGATTAGTGACTAGTTAAACATGACGGCAGTCAGCCATGGCCGTGATCATTGTACCATGACCTTTTTTTAGGTATAAATTAGGGTAGTTTTAGTGTAGTTATTGAGTTCACTGTTTCTCCTGATAATGATAACTTTGCTATTGAAACGTACGCCCAGTTTAGTGCAGTTTGTGGTGAGGGGTTTAGGAGAAGTTTGCATTTATTGCAGCAGTTATTTTATTATTAAACTTGTTATTTTTTCAACTGAAATTTTTCTAAAGGAGTTATTTGTCAAAACGACCAAACCTAATCTGTCAACGGTATAACATAATCTGCAGCACACACACGCCACAGAATAAGTCAACTTACACGTTTTTAAGCTTACACTGCCAATTTAAGCTTAAAGCAGAAAAATTCCATGACCTACTAGAGGGTAGAAGCATTTGATCATATGGTACAATAACAGCAACAGTGAGTGAAGCCTATATTTCCTTAGGGCATAGCGAGAATAGATGTATATTATCTTGGTTGTTGCCAGACGCCAGACGCTTCAGGTCCAGTGAATATTGTTTCAGATCCCTTTCTTACCAGCTTGTTTGAAAATTCAATGTCTATTATGCCCTTATTATGCTTTGGCACCTACAACCCATACCAAAATAACTTTGTTGTATTTAGCCATCATATTTTAGTTGTTCAGGCAATCCCAAGCTATAGTTCCAAATTTTTTCTTATAAGATGATGTCTTTAAGAACGCTTGACTATTCGATAGGATATGTATTAATTAGCTGGTCTTTGGGTTAATGCAAGCTTCCAATGCATGTTTGATAAAAATAAGTATTAAACCTCTCTGCTCACAAGTGTACCCTCTTTGACAAATTAAATGCCAATCTAAACACCACAAATCTTTGATTATTAATGCAATCGAAGCTACAGCACACTGAAATAATAATTAAAATTATTTGTAAACAATTCTGAATTATGCATTGCTCGGTATAACTCGAAAACTATCACATATAACCATTTAGCGCCTAGTATAAGTTTACACTGATTTTCGACATACAATGCAGCCACATAACAGTATACAGAGAATCTCCTTAGAATAAGGAAATATGCTAAAAATTATATTTTTGTGAACACCCTGTATAACTTTTTAAATTACCTTTCTATAGACTATTTGATCACAAAAAAGGTCATTATAACCGATTTCTGAAATTCGATAAAATAAGCACAACATACGTCATTCCACGTTTATTGAAACACCCTGTATATAAATATCTACACCAATCGAAAGGGCTGACCAAACGGTACAAGTCCGCCATTGAAACTGTTTTTCTATCTCTTACCGTTTAAAAGTTGTTTAGAAAAAACCAAATTTGGACCAAATTGTAAGGATGAATTGCACCCTCTAAAGTTGAAGTTCCGCAGCAACGGAAAGCGTCCTTGAGTAACATTCCATGGACAAACTGACAAAGTTTCATCAAAATCTGCGATTTACAGTTCGCGAGGTTCCCTTGTAAGATTTGTAGAACTTCAATTCGCATTTATGTAATTTGTTAAAGATGGTACATAATTCTATATATGATCATCAAGATAGAAATTATTTCACAAGTGTTTTTTTTTTTTATTTTCTTTAGATGTTTTTTTTTAAAGTATTCATCATACACACATGTCATACAAGTTATTTAACTAGTAGTAAATTTCGGCAATCGAATATACGTGTATTTACCTTGCTCTGCCAAGTTTGTTCCAGCTATAATTATCCAAACTGACCTCGAAAAAAATCCCATTATCGCATCGGGGCCGGATTACGCTGCGCGTTGTAGAGAGTGCGTTTCACGAAATGCCTTATTATAATGCGTGTGTGTTTATCTCATGGATGTGTTCAAGGTAGACACGAGCCAGAGATATCAGGAAGAGAATAGCATACGTCAGATTTTAATTGTAATGGCCTAATATTGTAGTAGCAAAACATCCGCGAAAACAAGGTAAGCTAGGAAAGAGATTGTGTATTTACAGGGATCGTAAAGTGAGGACGAAGGAATAACATTAGGTATGTTTATTGCGACCTCCTCAATGTTATATAGGATACGGATCTTTCGTGTTATTTTTGTGAGATTTTATTGGATTAATATACACTCTGACTGAAGTGTGACTCACACAGAAACTGAAGGGTTATGGTAACATTTTTTGTAATGTTTAATACAGTCGGACCCCTTCGTATCCGCGGCCTCAGTATCCGCGGATTCAGTTATCCACGATTCCATTTATCGGTGCGATGATGCGACATGCGACATATCGAACCTTTTTCTCGTTACAATTCGTCATTATTCACTGATGTATTTACACATTTCGTGAAAATACTGATGTTTCTACAGTGCAATATATCACTGTAGGTATAGGTATAATAAATATTTGAATTGTTTGTATTAGGCACTTATAAAAAGTTTACAACGAACAACAGTTCTTGAAACAGTAAATATAAAACGAGATATAAGGCAGTGGTTGTATTCTATAATACTGTTCATTGTTTAAATTTGTATAAAAATGCTGAATATGTAATGTCATGTTTTTTATTGGCATGAATATGAAGAATCGTTTATTTTTCGCACACAGTACGACTTAAATGTTCTCGTGGATTGCATGTGTTAGTACGCCCTGTTATTTATATGTAATATCTCAATAATGTATCGAAAGCAACGAAGTCGTGATAGTGGACTGTCCTCAAAGCTAAGGGAAGACGTGAAGTATTAACTCTTGGTGAAAAACTGCGAATTCTTAACTTAATACTACAAGTAAAAGAAAATTGTTATGCTGAGGTAGCAAGGATATATGGTAAAATGCATCGACATTAAATCACGCAAGGATTGTTAAAAAGGAGAAGAATACTCGAGTAACATGAGCGTACTGTGGCCGTATGGAGAGATGACCCATGGGAACAATGCGAATCGTCACGTACAGCTGATAAGAAGAATAACAACTTGTCTTATTTTACATACAGTTTAATTCAGTCGTATTGTAGACACAGAATAGTTTGTTTTTTTTGTAATTTGCGTTCAATAAAAGCTTTTGTTTTTAAAAAATTCTTAACTCGAATCGAATCATTTATTTGGCGCAGTCAGTAGGATGTTCTACAGTTTTATTGAAAAATTTGGTTGTGTTTCAACGCTTTAAGAACAACCCGAAGAGTTAGGAAAAAGACGCAAGAGGAACGAGTATTAGAGAAAACACAGACAGGTCACGGCACTTTATCGAGCAAAGTGGATTCGCTGTGTTCGCTGAATCTAATATTTCAACGTCCGAAGCACGAAGACAGCTTGCCCTTCCCAGACGAAAGGTAGGTGCTATTTCTGTTACGGTACGGCTCCTTGTAACTATTCAAGTTATTTCGTTAATTGAAAAACATATCCATTGTCGATATCCCAATTTTTCCTTGAAAAGTGACAATCTGTCATTCCTTTTAATTGGTAAAACCCGAAAACACGAAACTGGACGATTTAGTCGAAAGCTTCCAAACTTTAGGATTAGAAATGATATTACCAATTGTTTAAGATAGAATTAGACGCAATACCACATTTGGCGGAGAACCGAGCGGTATAAATTTGTTTCATAAATTTCATGCGATCAGATATGTACGAAATATGCGGCAAATGCGGACGTAAAGAATGTAAGTTTTTCAAACAATATTTAGGCAGATTAAGAGATAGGGCAAAAACTTTAATTTTATCAAGAAATGAATTAAATACGTGGGAAAGTGTAAAAGATGCTATTTATAATTATTTTTCGGACAAAAGAGATTTTGGACAACTAGTACAAGAATTTACGAATGACCAAAATCACCCAAAAGAAATACAATATCATTTGGTCACAGATTACAAGATTTATTATCCAACTGTAACACTAAATTAGCGCAAACACCAGGTATAGAACATAAACCGCAAAGAGCAGTTATTTATTGCGCAAACTGGCTTAGAAGTATATTTATTAAATTTGCCAGAAGAACATTCAAGTCCACGTCAAACCTTAAAACCTACATCACTAGAAGAAGCTATAGGAACGTGCAAGACGCCGAGAATTTTAAATCCCGATCGAACGCTTTAAAATCAGTCAAACAACAAATCCTTCACACGATAATAAGACAAACCCTTCGCAGTATATAAACCAATTCCCTATCAACCACGACCAAATATTATCCAGGACAACATTATCAGAATCCTGTACAACAACATCAATTTACACCCTATCAAACTTCTTTTCCAAGAGGTCCTATACAAAATTATCCTAAACCAGTATATAATCCACCTTCTAAACAATTCACAAACAAACAAGTATTTGGCTCACAACGTAACGTATGGGCACCAGGACAAAATAACAATTCCCATCATCAGAAACCAACCCCGATGTCAGGAATTTCAACAGCAGTAGCTAAACTGTAAATTATAAACGAGTTAAACAACACAGAAGACGAAGAGGATTACCAATCAGCACAACTGATATTTAATGAAGAAAATGGACTATGGTATATGCCAATAGAAACCACCACCATACGAATTTTTCCAATAAACGTCCCGGAAGAACAAACGAACGAACAAGAGGAGGATTTTCGTTTGCCTGCCTCACAGGAGAACTCAATAGATTAGCAATCAATGAATTACCGTATATTCAAATTCAAAATCCACCATTAAAACTTCTTATTAGATACAGGAAGTACAATATCGATGATTGATCCCGAAATTGTTCACAAATGTTATCCTAATAATATTGTAAATGAAACATTAAAGTAAGAACTGCTAACGGTATGTTTTAATAATAAATGTGCTATGATTCTTGTTTAATGAATTAAGAGCTAACGGCTTTATAAAAATGTTTAATGTTTTAAATTTCATAATTTTTATGACGGTATTTAGCCTTAGAAGATCTAAGATCTATGCAATTTAAATATAAATTTTAAATAAAGGCACACTTTAATCGAGACAACTATGAAATTCCACTGAAATTTAAGAAATATGACACTATTACATTCCTGCTAAATCAAAAGTATTAAGAAAAGTATCTGTAAATTATATTGAAGGAGAAGTATTAATAGAAAATTTTACACAAAACAGTATTTATATTCCTAATTGTATAACATACGTAAAAAATGGCGAAGCATTAATTGAAATACAAAATTGGTCAGAAACAGAAACAGAATTCCAATTGAAACCCTTATCAACAATTCCTCTCGATAACTTTCATATTTTTCATTATCAGGTCAATGAATCTGAAACAATGGAACGTTTAAATAATATGTTAAGAATCGATCATTTAAATAATGAAGAAAAATCTCGTATTTTGCATCTTTGTAAAAATTACGTTGATATTTTTAAGAAACCCGAAGATAAATTAAGTTGCAATAGTAATGTACGACACGAAATTAAATTGAAAGACAATAATCCAATCTTTCAACGCGCAAGGCGATTTCCTCATGCAATTAAACAAGAAATTAAAAATCATATTGATAAACTTTTAGAGGATAATATAATTAGCCCGAGTCAAAGCCCTTGGGGATCACCTGTAAATTTAGTAAGTAAAAAGTTAGATGCATCCGGAATAAATAAAACTAGATTAGTTATTGACTACCGCGCGATTAACGAAAAGACAGTAGACGATCGATATCCAATCCCTAATATCGAAGATATTTTAGATAAACTTGGCAGATGTCAATATTTTACTACCCTTGACTTAGCATCCGGTTATCATCAGATACAAATGCATCCGGAATCAATCGCTAAAACTGCTTTTAATACCGAACACGGACACTATGAATTTTTGAGAATGCCATTTGGTTTAAAGAATAGTCCGGCGACATTTCAACGAGTAATGGACGATATTTTAAAAGGTTTATTAAATTCATTTTGCTTAGTATATTTAGACGATATAATTATATTCTCACCTTCTTTAGAGGAACATATGAAACACTTGAAATTAGTTTTTGAAAGGTTACGAAATGCGAACTTAAAATTGCAAATAGATAAATGTGAGTTCTTAAGAAAAGAAACAGAATATTTAGGTCACATTATAACACCGAAAGGTATAAAACCAAATCCAAGAAAAATAGAAGTTATTAAACAATTCCCTATACCGAATACGCAAAGAGACATTAAATCATTTCTAGGCTTATTAGGCTATTACAGAAAATTTATAAATAATTTTGCCAAAATTACTAAACCCTTAACAAAATGTTTACGTAAAGGAGAATCAGTAAAACATACCCCCGAATTTATAGATGCATTTGAAAAATGTAAAACTTTATTATGCAATGACCCTGTTTTAAAATATCCTGATTTTTCAAAACAATTTGAATTAACAACTGACGCCTCGAATTTTGCAATAAGCGCAATTTTATCTCAAGATAATCACCCAATAGCGTACGCATCGCGAACGTTAAATCCAGCAGAAACAAATTACTCGACTATCGAAAAAGAAATGCTTGCAATTGTGTGGGCATGTAAACATTTCCGACCGTACTTATATGGTACAAAATTTATAATCAAAACAGACCATAAACCATTACAATGGTTATTTTCTATAAAGATCCCAATTCACGTTTAACACGATGGCGATTAAAACTATGCGAATACGATTATGAAATACAGTATAAAAAAGGAAAATTAAATCAAGCCGACCCATTATCACGAATTAAAATTAAAGAACAGGAAATTTATGTAAATACATTGATAATGATTCAGAATCTTTATTGTTCAAACCGATGGACGAAATGGATCAAAAATTATAGACGAATTAAAATGAAGGTTTAAAGGATTTACCACTTGAAACAAACCCTGATCCAAATTCACAGTCAGTTATTCAGATAAGTGACGAAAATGAAAGTAATACAGACAACACTATCCATTCAGTAAACGGTGACGTAGAAATTTCAATTCCATATTCGGAAAAATTATTAAATATCGCAGATCATCAAATTATATTAGACGCTACGCATAATACGACAAATCCTATACTTAGAACAATCAAAGTATTTGATAAAACTAGAATTTCTCTAACATTACCTTTAACAACTTACAGAGAAAATATTGTAAAAGCTTTAAAAGAATGTTTAGTAACCGATAAAAAGAATGTTATTTACTTTAAACACAAAAATATAGAAAGAGAAATTATTCAAGTTATTCAAGAATCATTTACTAAATTAAAAGTAGAAATTTCAAATAAAATTGTAGAAGATATTGAAGATAAAGATGAACAACAAGTTAAAATTAAATATTATCATGAAGGAAAAACATCACATCGAGGTATTAACGAAGTATATCAATCATTAAAGAGGAAATACTATTGGCCAAACTTAGAAAAATCAATTAGTACTTATATTAATAATTGCGAAATATGTCAATTAGCAAAGTATGATCGAGCTCCTCAAACTCAACCAATTTCTCATACTTATACCCCTAAGAAACCTTTTGAACAACTGCATATAGATTTATTATTTATGAATAATAGAATAATACTAACGATTATTGATCATTTTTCAAAATACGCCCAGGCATATTTAATATCGGATAAAAATTCGAATACCATAGTAAACGGTATAATAAAATTTACAAGTCACCACGGAATCCCAAGAATTATAATTGCAGACTCTGGTAAAGAGTTCGATAACATTTTATTAAAAGAATTTTGTAAATTACATAAAATCAAATTACATATTACATCAGTAGGTAACTCAAAATCAAATGGAATTGTAGAACGATTTCATAATACTTTAGCAGAATCAATTAGATGCAGATTATTAGAAGACGATATGTCATCTTTCGAAAATCAATTAGTGAATGCTATATTAAGTTACAATAATAGTATACATTCGAGTACTAAATTTACTCCTTTCGAAGTCATAAACGGCAATTCAGAAACGAATTTACCTTTTGATTTAACCGAAGAACGTATTACACAAGAATTTATTAATAATAGAGCTGAACAAATCAAAGCAATTAACAAAGAAATTTATAATAATTTAGAAAAGAATAAAGAAAGAATTTGCGAAAAAGTAAATGTAGATAGAAACGAAATAGATGATATAGAAGAGCAACAATCAGTTTACGTTTAAAAGAAATTTAGAAACAAATTTAAAACCGAAATTTAGTAAAGAAAAAGTAGCAAAAGTAAATCAAAAAACTATCGAAACGCAAAAAGGTACTAAATTATCAAAAGATGTTATTAAAAAGAAAGAAAATTTATTAAAAATCTTTTGTTGCAGGATGAAACCAATACGGACACTCCTAATATTAGTGGTGCTGAGAATATAACCAGCCAACTACAAGTGAAGCAAATTAACAACTTTCATTTTACCATATAAATTAGCCGAAGCCAGATTAATACAAAAGCGTCACGATTTCATATATAAAAATCGAAGCTGAAAATTTATTTAAAAATGTTAATATATTAATGGAACAAATTAAAAAAGGTCAATGATACACTTAATAGTAAGTCAAACCCCCATTATCTATATTAGGGTATAGATATACTAAAAATCTAAATTTACACGGCAATTAAACGAAGGTCAATTAAAATCATATATTCATTAATCGCAACAGACCGTTCGTAGTATTAGTCAATTAAAAATAAACTTGAAACTATATTTCCTGAATTTATAAGAAATAAAAGATCACCATTGAATATTGTCGGCAACGCAGCCAATTGGTTATTTGGAATAATGGATAACGAAGAAAAGAATCGAATTGATGCCGCATTGGAACAATTGTATACAAATCAAGAAAATCTACGAAAACAACAGGAATGTAGTATGTCGATCTTAAAATCGATCGCAAACCGGTTAACGGAAACGTTTAAAGAAGTACAAGATAATCAAATGATTATTAGCAAAAGAATCAATTCATTGACTACAATTTTGGAACAAATAGAATTTCTCGAAATGGTAAAAGACGCTAATGAACTCATAATGCAAAACACTAACATAATGTTAAACATCTTAATAGAAGTTCAAGATGCTATTATATTTTCAAGCATGAATAAAGTACATCCATCTATTTTAACCGCAAATGAAATAAGGGAGATCAATTACCAATTAAAATCCCTATATAATCCTAATCAATTATTAGTTTTTAAGAATACATTTAATTATTATATGTATTTTAGTATCCAAAACTACATCAGTAGTAAGGAAGTTATCTTTAGAATATCTGTTCCTATATTATACGAATCCATATATAACCTTTATCATATTTATGCTATTCCTTATAATAAACAAATTATTCCTATTGCCCAGCCGTATTTGTTAACTGCAAATAGTACCTATGCTTTGGAGACACAGTTATGTCCCAAATTAGAAGATGTCTACATATGTGGAGAAGAACCATTGCCTCACGACGACAGCTGTTTATTGAATCTAATGAAGAATAGTGATACATGTGAAAAAATAAGTGTATATTTAAAAGATACGTTAGTGCAGCAAATTGGACAAGCAGAATTATTGATTTATACACCTAACAAAATTAAGCTAACTTATAATTGTAGTGAAATAGGTATCTTGGAAATAGTGGCAACGTTTATTAAAATTAAAACCAAACTGTATAATTCAAATAAATAGTGAAAAATTCTATTTCCAAAAAGAACTTATTAAAGGTCAAATATTTAATTTACCAAGTATAGATACAAATATTTATGATGTAAAAGAAACGAATTCAATTCATTTAAATAAAATTAACGTAAATAACTATAATAAGATAAATGATGATATTAAGAATTTGAAATTGCCACATCTAGAAAAGATTGTCAATAATAACTCAAAAATAAATTACTTTGTTATTGGTATTGTAATTGTAATAATTTTTGTAATAAGTTTCAAATATTGTAAAGTATTACTGTATACAAGATTTAGGAAAGCATCCAGGAATTCAACGGTTCTTTCCGACGTTAGCCGTCAAGATCCTTTCTAAGCGGGGAGGAGTAACATGAGCCGTACTGTGGCCGTACTGAGAGATGACCATGGGAACAATGCGAATCGTCACGTACAGCTGATAAGAAGAATACCAACTTGTCTTATTTTACATACAGTTTAATTCAGTCGTATTGTAGACACAGAATAGTTTGTTTCTTTTTGTAATTTGCGTTCAATAAAAGCTTTTGTTTTTAAAAATTCTTAACTCGAATCGAATCATTTATTTCTCGATCTATTTTTTCTGTGGCACCCCAGACTGCCAAAAAACTTCCACAATACGTGATAAAGTACTAATAAAGCTAGAAAGAGCGTTGAATTTATGGATTGAAGATATGAATAGGAAACATATACCGATCAGTGGTAATATTTTACAGCAAAGGGCCGTAAGTCTTTATGAAAACTTTAAAAAAGGCAGCACTGAAGAAGACGTAAAACCATTCACAGCAAGTAGGGGTGGTTGAATAGATTCAAGAGGAGATAAACTTGAAAAAATTAAAGATCACTGGAGAACCTGCCGACGAAGAAGCTGCCGCTACGTTTCCGGCTGAGTTAAAAGGGATTATTGAAGAGGAAGGCTACCACCCAAAACAAGTGTTCAACTGCGATGAAAGTGGTTTGCTGTGGAAAAAAATGCCCAGTAGAACGGAGGTGCAAGAATCAGTTGATGTTGAAGATCCTTTTTCCGATTAAAAATTATTTTTAATATCTAATATACAGTCGCGAGCAAATGTTATAGGCACCTTTGACAAAACTAATGGGTTTCATGTTTCTTGCATTTTTTTTTTGTGACAGTTATTTCAACGCTTATATAATCGTCTTTATGGTTACAATAGTCTTTATAGATACCTTTTGTAAATGTGTTATTTTTTTATATATTTTCAAGTCTTCGAGATGTCACTTTCCCCCTCCCATCTAAAAAGTATTATTATAGCTATACTAAAAACACTCTAATATGCAACAAATTAATAAGATCCCTTAAAATACTACATATTTATAATGTATTACCTACAAGCTTCTATTTTCTCATTTCTTACTGTGATATTCGCTCAAAATTTAGGGTGCCTATAACATTTGCTCGCGACTGTATGTATGTACTTTCTAGTCTACAATATAATAAAATAAAAAAATGAGAGATTAAATTCCTTTTGTTATTGACTTAATACAAGTATGTAATATCATACGTGTACACTAGCGACACTTTCTAATTGTACGACCTACAGGGTAAAATAGAGCCCATATCTTTAGCGTGGATAGTAGACGGATTTATGCAGTAACTGGCCGCTTCGAAATATGTAAACACAGATGTGCGGTCTCTCTGTCGGTTATTTTAAAAAAGCTTAGACTGGATTTATTAATGTGCGAAATTGAATGCATCTCTTATGTATTTGTTCTCTTTGTAATTTGTAAATCAGTAAAGCATATTTCCGTTATGAATGAAACATTTTTTCAATATTACTGAACACATTAACTAAATTGCGACAGCCCCTATGCAAGATATTAAACAATATTGTAATAAGGATTATTACTACTTCCATTTTTCGTGAAGTAGGTGTTGCGCCAATTAATTGATTAAATGCAGAGAAATTTGTAGTAATTTCGTTATTGACAGAAATGCATGTTTTGTTTTCCCTGCAGCGTTTACCCAAATATGCTTATATTTTTTAATCTAATTAATGTCTGATGATTCATATCATTTTTTTTAATTCGCTCCGGTTCTTTCTTTACATTAAATAATAAAGGAGATATGGCGAGGATGCATTCAAAACCATGATTTTTATATCAGATATTAGAACGAAAAGCTCTACACTCGTCAGAAGTATTTTTTTATTAGTTATAGTAATGGTATGTTTCCATTAATAGTATAATAATAAGATAAAATAATATTTCGATTATAAATTGCCTAGTTTTCAAAGATTTTTACCTCAAAAGTCTCACAATATTTTTTCAGAAGAAATACAAAATTTGAATTAGTGTTAAATTGAAACAGTAGTGATAGCTATAAATACAAAATGCAGGTTAAATTAATAATTAATGATTAGTTTATATAAATATTATTCTTCATTATGTTAATATCGAAAAAAAGGAGCCGCGGCGAATTAAAAAATAGTATGAAAACAATCATTATGAATCAATTGGATTAAAAACACAACATATTTGTTAAAGCTGTAGGGATGTGTAAAGAAAACAAAACATCTGTTTGTATACAATATTATATTTAAGGTAAGTAATTGAAAAAATTCGACTTGTGCTAACCAAGGTAAGTCGGCAGGCATAAGTATGCGCCTTTGATGTGTTTAATTCTCTCTATTCTATAACATCAATGTTTTTCCATGTTTATTTACTGCATTCTTCCTCACATTTAAAGTAGATTTACTACAAAAAAACACCGAGACCGCACATCTGTGTTTACATATTTCGAAGACGGCAGTGAATGTATAAGTCGTCTACTACCCATGCTACAGATTTAGGCTCTATTTTATGCCGTAGGTCGTACAATTAGATTCTCATCTAGAATCGTCTCTCAGTCCACATCTACATTAAAATGGCAAAGTTAAGAATATTTAGCAATGAAAAATTGTGTAATCTCAACTCTTTGTATCAGTAATTTTTCCCTTTTTTGCGCATTTTCGTAATAATCTTTCACCTTTTTCAAATTTAATTTGATTTAAATTTTTTTTAGAGAGGTGCAACTTTCCGATTCAATAAGTTATTTGATTTTTTTTGTCATAAATAGCTTTGTATGCGTTTTAACTAATTGTCTAGTTATCTTTGTATCTACATGTGTTTTTAAAAATGTCACTAGTAATTCCATTGCAAACGTGAACATAGGCAGTGCACGAATCTGAATCTTCATTCACACAACAACATTGGCCGTTTAAGCAAAACTGAATGATTCGAGAGTAAAAAATCATTCATTTTGTCAATTGTTAAAGATGTTGCAGATAATTAAAAGTTAAAAGTTTTCTTGCTTAAAAATTGAGTGCAAATAATTTTATGTCAACACTAGAGTCAACAAAACAATTTTTCTTTTTCAAATTATTTTGATTTTTTTAGCCAAACCGCGAAAAATACTCGTGAAAAAGGTCGCAGAAGCGCACGTGCCGTACCGTTCCGTAGCTAAAATTACTTTCGACCGTCCTTCATCGATCGCTCGTTCTATATAAAAGCGAATCAAGCGCGGGTTATTTATAATTTCCGATAGCACGTTTCGATTAACGCAACGGCCATTGTAATTCGCATATTCACGCGCGCAAACACGTGCCCAATCCTACAAACTGCGTTTGTATAGACATTTCGTGGTATATTTCTTCCTATGTATTGCGTTCGTGCGCGAATTAACATACATATAATGCCGTAAATACGTGCGGCCAATTTCGTTTATATGATTAAGCAAGTAGGTATGGACCTTGCATAGAACGAGGATGAGACAATGACAGATACTTAGTGTGTATGTGCAGCCACACGCGCGCGAAACGCGACCCTGAGCCCGCGTGTTCGAAGATTTGCGGTGAACACGGAGACAGCATAGGATCGTTGAATCGGTTTCAAAGTCGTTTTAATTGCGAAATTAAACGCTATTAACGTGGATTATCCAGTCGTATGCGTACAGTTGTTTGATATACACGAATGTAACGTAGGAGCGGGTACAAACTAGTGTAACGGAGCCGGGTTTTCCTATCTGGGGACTTTTGGGGCTGGCCACCCCAATTTCAAATAAGGCAAGCCAAACTCCGTCTCACAGATAACCCACACCTGCTCTTTTCAGCGACCAGCCACTGCTGGAAGGCGATCTTTTTGTTCGGTAGCGGTTGGTTTTAGAAAATCTAGCCAAAGATGCTCTCCACCAGTGTTTTTCTCGGTCAGTCGAAGCAGGGCCGTTAGTTAGCCTAAAGATTCTCGACTTGCCCTCCTCGTCGGCTTTCTCTTTACAGGAGGACGCAAGTATGACCGAAGGCGTTATTTTTCTGACTTTCAGACGCCCTACTTGAGAGGAACGTTGGAATTGCTGAACAGCATTTGTAACATACAATAAACAAAGAAGCAGATAACATACAAAGTAATACAATTTTATTTTAATTACGCGAGGTCCAAACGAAAAAAATACCTTTTCTCAGAAAAGTGTTTTTTTCGTTGGGATTCGTTAGGATTGTTGTAAATCCTAGTAGTATTGGGAGTTGGTCGCAGTGACCATCCTAGCACTCTAGTGTGCCATTAGAGAAATCGTCCTTTCAATGGCGATTACTCCTACAAGATGTTGATCTGGTAAATATACCAGATTAGTATGTTACTATCGTAGTTTCCAGCCTATTTTGTGCGAAATTTTATCTCTTACTGGAATGAAATAAAAGATGCGCCATCTATGCGAAAATTTCTCAACTATATATAAGTATATCTGCCCATTTGCTGTACTATATGGGGAGAAAACTGCTATCAAAATAAAGAGGACTTGAATCTACTATCAATATCTCACTTAAAAGAACGCAAAGAACACTTACATAGCAAGATAAATTCAAGAATCATTTTAATCATTTCTTTGTATGTACATTATTAGTGCTTGTGTGACTGCAATAGAGGCGTTCGTTTTCATATAATATTCAGAATTTAACTACTTACTAAACATTGATGTTTTACTGTTGACTATTATATAAAGATATATTTAATATAGTGTTACTACAAAAGAAATAGACACTTTCAATGTTTTGTTAATCCAAAACTAATAACGTTATTATGAATTCGTTTAAACTATTTTATAAAGTGATTCTTAAAGTTTAGTTTGGGAACTCATATGGGCTCCTCCTGTCACACGGCACACATCAAGGCGATAGTCTAATTCATTCCAAACCCGGTGTAACATATCTGCATCGACACTTTCCACAGCTCTCGTGATGCGTTGTTTTAACTCATCTAAATCATTAGGAAGCGGAGGGACGTAAACCTGGCGTTTCACAAATCCCCATAGAAAAAAATCGCACTTTGTAAGATCGGGGCTCCTTGGTGGCCATCGTACGAGAACGCGGTGGTTGCACGACCTATCCAGCGCTGTGGAAGTGTTCCGTCCAGATAATTTCTAACGACACGGTGCCAGTGAGGAGGTGCTCCATCCTGTTGGAAGATAAAGTTCCCCCCGTCCTCATGCAGTTGAGGCATCAACCAATTGATCAACATTTGATGATATGTAGCTCCCGTTACTGTATTTTCTTCAAAAAAAAAGAAAAGACCATACACCTTTGTGCGAGATACAGTGCAGAACACATTCACGTTTGGAGAATCACGCAAATGCTCCACCAACATTCTCGGAGGTTCAGTCCCCCATATTCGGACGTTGTGTTTATTCACCTTGTCACTTATGTTGAACGTTGACTCGTCACTAAAAATTATCCGCTTGCAAAACTCATCTTCATTACGTTGCAGCATTTCATTGCAGAAATTTTGACGTTTAAGCTTGTCATCTTCACGTAGATGCTGTACTAACTGCAATCTGTAAGGAGTCAGTTTTAGTCGTTTACATAAAATTTTCCACACGGTTGCGGAATTTGTAGTTCCAAAATTGCACGTGTTGTTGACTTTTGTGGACTTGGTTGGTAAACAGCAGGAATATGTTTCATTGTTTCTTCTAACACACGAGGTTTTCCCGGATTTTGCCTTTACATAAATACCCTGTCGTTTCAAATTTATTGTACCAATCGTTGATCGACTGTCTAGTAGGTGGTGGTTTTCCAAAAGGTGTTCGAAAATGTCGTTGGACAACAGTTACGGAGTTCGTTTTTGGAAATTCAAGCACGCAATATACTTTCTCAGTAGAGTTGTCTGCAGCCATCGGTAGCTATTATGCTTGCGCAGTACTACCAACTGTTACTATCGAAACTTCTACAGTTCCTCAACCTGACAGCACAAAAAGCATGTCGATATCACAAATAGTTTTTGTTTTATACAATACCAAAGGTGTCTATTTCGTTTATTGTAACACCTTATACAGGGTATTCCACGTCACTGGTTTCACTTATATTCGAGATTTTGGCACCATTATATCTTCGATTGGAACTATAAATGTGAAATACTTTAACCAAAATATCACTTCCGGTTGACCGGAAATGGACGTCAAATTTGTTATTTTAAATAGAATGATATAATTTTTTATTCATTTTTGGATTCTACAACTATAAATACGTCAGTTTTCATTAGCTATTCTTATAGCTACATGTTGCCGTTTTTGAGTTATTTAAGTTTTTCTTTTTTGTCATCTAATTGCATCATTGAGAAATAATATCTCGGTTAATACTGCAAGTAAAGACTCCAAATTTGCTATGTTATTAATGTGATTATTACTCTATTGAAACGGAGCACACTTTACATTCTAACATACAGGTGTTCAAAACTGAGGAACAAAGTGACATATTTTCAAATGCAGAAAACTCATTTTTTTTAAATAGAACGCCCTGTATTTTAATTCGGAATTAGGAAGTAAATATCACCCCCTATCATTTTATATCAGCATTTCCTATACCTATCTTTAATAGATTTTGAGATATGAGCGCCTTTTTGTTTAACAACAACAAAAACGGCAACATGTAGCTATATGAATAGCTAATGAAAACTGATGTATTTATAGTTGTAGAATCCAAAAATGAATAAAAAATTATATCATTCTAGTTAAAATAACAAAGTTGACATCAATTTCCGGTCAACCGGAAGTGATATTTTGTTAAGGTATTTTACATTTATAGTTCCAATCGAACAGATACTGGTGCCAAAATCTCAAATATAAGTAAATTATAGAACATCATAAACTTTTAATGAACCAGTTACGTGGAAAACCCTGTATAATGTGCATTGACATGAATTCTTAATTTACATGATCAATTCTTAGTTTTATTTAGGGTATTTAATAATGATTAATTCATTTGTTATTCTTAGCTTAATATGGTATGGTTATGATTTGAGAAAGACGAACAGTTTTTATCGAAACGTTGCATTTTATAATATAAACAAATAAACTGAACAGGATTACTCATCTTTGGCTATTATTACACTTAGAATATTAATAAGATTGAAGCATTTAACCAAATTCGATAGATAAAACTGAATTCGGTTATTTTTACCCTGCAGTGTACACATTACACATATCATAGCGATTCAACTACGCGTATTATAAGCAGCGACGTCAAACAGAAGCACTTCGTTATATTATAGTAGTTAGTATATAGTAGGCCCGGCGTGAAAACCCTCGAGCCACGTGCACAAGAAGCCGTAAATAGTTGTTGTCCTTGCGTTCGCTCAGCGCGCTGCGTATTATTATTGAAATAACGGCCTCGCGTTGTCGTATATAAAACGCGGTACGTTTGGTAAACAGTGGAGCGACCAGCTGATGACGCTCGTTTGTTTTATTTACCGTAGTCATTTGGCGAAAAGCCGTTCCCAGGCCCGGCTACATCGGCCCAAAATCAGTAGCGCGCATCGCAGACCATCAGCGGTTACTTGACGCGGTATTTTGGCGAGCGTAGTGAAATACCGACGCTTTAGGACGGCGGCGATGCGTCCGAAACCAATTGACAACGCCGCCTACTAGAAATGCGGGCGGCGGGCGCAGTTTACTACGATGCCATCAAGCAGTTAGTATTACGGTGGTTGCTCATGTGTAATCGGCATTAGTGCCGATAAAAATAGTATGATGGCCCGCGTACTGGACGGAGCAAATATTAACTGATGGGGAAAGTGGGAGTGAGTTGTAAATCGTTTTGGCGTTGCGCAATTGTTTGTTTTGAACAAAAGAAGATATTTAAATGTAAATAAATGTGATAAAATGAGTATATGACGTTTGGGTGCGTTTTGGCATTGGACTGTGTTAGAAATTTCCTGTCTGAGTGTTTAGATGTATACAATAATAATAAAAGTTTATGTTATACAGCCAGCGAATGGGCTGTTTATACGAGATAAATGTTATATTATTCAGATAGAAACGTAAAAAGTGAAGAGACATTGCAAGTAACATAAAATAATCATATTTGTTATCTGCGTGGTTATTTACACACTGAGGGAAAGGAATGCATTGATTTAACCAAAATACGCATAACCAACCAAAAAATTTGCATTAAATACGGCCCACCGAAATTTATTGTTAAATTGAAATTTACTATTTGTTGAAATATATTTGTTATCTTAAAAATAATAGACTCGTTGATTCAACTGAACCCTCAATTTCAATTTAAGTAAGGTTAATCGTTAATGCAACACTTTAGTTTAGTTGATGCAACATTGGTTTTGATTTGTTAATACAGGCTCTAAGTACCCCCTAAGTTCACAAGAACTCTCAGTTAATCCCCAAGAAACAAAGTTGGTTGCCTTTACCAACATGAGAAAACTCAATGACCTAGGCGGCATTAGACTGTTTGGGCAGGAGTTACAATTAACCAAGGAAGTAAAGTATCTGGGTGTTACCCTTGATGCGAAACTGAGGCTGGAAAAATCACTTAGTTTAAAACAACGACCAGGGCCACGCAACTATTCTGGCGCTGCAGGGAGAGTTGCTGGCAAAACCTGGGGATTAAAGCCGAAGGTGATCCATTGGCATAATACTGCCGTGATAAGCCCAGCGATAACAAGGGGCAGTAAGCTGGTGGAGGAGGACAGAAGTGTCACTCCACTGTCCAGAGACAGGCATTGCTGTGTATCACTGGCGCAACTAACAGTACAGGGACCGCCTCTTTGGAGACCATTGTGGGCCTCCCCCCGCTGGAACTCTATGTGAGAGGCGGAGGTAATGAATGCGATCCGTTAGACTGAAAGCCACAATCTGTGGCATCCCAACTTCAGGGTGGGAGGACACACTTATACTACGGGCACTTGCTGGAACGGGCCATTGCTACAAAATGCACTACGACAGCATGGTACCCGAAATTATCTTCACTGAAAAGGTGAAATCTCACGTACCGAACAGAGACCAGGCACGTAGTGAAATCACTGCTAACGAAAACTGGTACACGGATGGATCCAAATCCAGCCAGGGGACAGGAGCCGGTATTTGTGGGCCCAGTCCTAATCAAAGGATATTCATAAGCCTGGGGAAACATACAACGGTCTTCCAGGCAGAGGTTATTCGTTCTTGCAGGCCTGTGCAGAAATGATTGCAAAAGGGGGCTACATGGAGGAAATTAAATATATAATTGACTGACAGCCAGGCTGTCATTAAGGCAGTCTCAAACCCTTAACTAGGTCAAAACTAGTTAGGGACTGCAAACAATCCTCAATGCACTGGCACTGATTTGGTTGTCGGGACATGAGGATAGTTAAAGGGCAACGTAATAGCCGATGAACTAGCCAAGGAGGGCTCTAAGAGACACTTCATGGGTCCAGAGCCTGTATGTGGGATTACTAAAGTTCCGCAAGAAGGGACTCTGGACCTGGTTAGATAAAGAAGTACAAGAAATGGAGGTGACTGAAGTCAACTCCACACCAAAACGCTGATAGGGGATGGGGAATGGTAGTTTCTCTGATAACCTACTCAGAACGCAAGTAAGAAAGACGTTAAAATGATTCAATAAACTCTTTAACTAAACTTATACAACAAAAATATAAATTGTGAAAATTCTCGTACATTGAACACAGCAAGGAAGAAACTAAACAAATCAAAATATGCAACCTCAAAATACCTCAGCAAATTTGAGTTGTCTAAACCACAGCCTACGTTAGTCGAACATTAAACCTAATTATCACGCTCTCCCCCAAACAGTGATGGCTTGAATAATGACGTAGGTGACAAGATACATGCAGTGCTATACGGACCATTAGATCTGTGAACATTAAATTTCAAATAAACTACAATTTTAAAACAAAAATAACTAGTTTATTCTGAGTTAATTTTGTGCGAAGTCCATTATTGACACAGGACACAGTATAATAAAAAGAAAAAGGGGTCTATTATTTTACAATTTTATTATTGTAACTTATATTTTTTTTTTATTTATCAAGGTCATTGCTTTACATTTATTTTTATATAATTATAAACAGTCATCCCCCTCATTCTACAAATGGACTATATCTTCTTTCAGACTGTACAATCAATCGAATAATTTAAAGACTTAAACTTCGGTAATATCATCAACACAAACAAGAAATAACGGTCGTTCCAAACAGATCCTGGGGGACTCCAGAGATGTGAACTTGTAAAAACAAGATTTCTAACCTCGATCTTTTACATAATTGCTCCAATCCACTTAAATAAGATTGGAACATATACGTAATACCATCAGAATTTCATTACTTTAGCAATTCCTGAAAATGACACCAATGCATGAATAATGCTATTTAGAAGAAATTTCAAGTACAGTAGTAAACCTGGTATTGTTTGTTCAAGGTTTAGAAAGGATAATATGTAATTCTAGCAACATTTTTTTTAAACTCTTTCGGACGACCATAATTAATAGACGCGCTGTGTGTTTAATTAAATTGATAGGTTCACCGCGTGGACACGTACGATACGTGGGACTGCGCAGCGAACTGGTTTTGTTTATAATACACAGTATTCTTATCCTGACACAGCGTGAAGAAGCAGTTTGGTTCGAACAAAATAACGGTCGCCACGGGCCATTCGCGAAAACCTGTCTCTACAACCGCCTACTTGTCCGTCGTTGTTTATCGGACATATCGTAAAATTCCCGATGTTGGTAGCATGACTCAACGCCCGGCCAGCTACCGGTTAGCGTTCAATTATCAAGTGCAAGAAAGCCGGGCTTTCCTCAGACTTTAAATATAGTCCGCACAAAAAAAAATTACCTAAACAAATATCAAGCAAATGCTGCGTTTAATATTTTATCTTTTGATCGCAACAATTGTGCCTATGGTATTCCGGAATCTGCTCTTCCGCAAGTGCAATCTGGGACCATTGTACATTTTGCAGTCCTGAACTGTTGAAAGACAGGGGAACACTTTTGATAAGCAATATGTGATGTAGGTGTATATCTATCTGCAATCTTTGCAAGTTGAAATGTTATCAAAGAACTTGGGAGCGGTAAATTATTGTATTGCTGTGTTATAACAGCATAAATAATTCGAAGTGTGGAAGTATATGCAATTTTACTATTTTAGTCAAGATACTTTCTTGCTCTTAATAAATGCGTTGCGTTATGTGATCCCAAATAAATGAATGGTTTATGCTTAAGGGAAACTTGGTTTGTTTAATTTTACAATGGGGGAGAATAAAATATAATAAATCAAGAAGGCCTATTTGAATAAGTTAAGAATTTCAAAAGTAAGTAGTAATTTAAAAAAAATTAAATAATAAATTAGTTTTGTAGTGTACTTTTTTCAATTTTTAGTAAACTAGTGATGACGACAGATGTGCGTATGTAAAAAGTAAACAAACATTGCACCCACTTATCCTATCAAGCAACCATAAATTGTGTTTTTACGATGTCGCTTGTGAGGCAGACATATTTGGAGTATTCGTATACGTTGAGTCTCTTAAAGGAAATTCACATCCTCTGGGTGGACTGTTTGTATTAAAAAATTTTGATTGTACCTATACGACAAAATAGAAGAAGCCCAAGCACATTTCTGCAACTACAATATGTGCACTTTAATTTATTATACATTTTAGAAATAGCACAATAAGACAACAAAATGCATGCATTTTACAGCTTGTTTTAAATTTTGATATTATCATTAATTGTACTTACAATTTGCAAGATTACTATTAGTCTAGTTTTTAAACGACGGAATGACGTGAAACCAATGAAATCAGCGACATCTATGTGATATACTTCACATTAGAACAGAAATTGTGTGCTCTCAATACGAATACATAATCAAAAGTACATTCTCTGAAGCAAATATTGCAAATATTTTAAAAATTGATTTTCGATATAAGTTCATGTTCAGAAAAAAACGTATATATGTGTTAATTATAGGGTGAGATATAAGAAATATACAGTTATTTTTTTTTGTAAAGTGAATGGAATTGTTTGAAAAATATATTTGAACATTTGTAATTACATCATATATTATGAAATCCAATTTTTGAAAATGAGAAATGAGTAAAGATGACAAAGAGTTTAAAGAATGTTTTCCAATAGAAATTAAAATTGTTTTTTTTTTAAACACACCCACACCTTATTTATATTATAATTACAAATAAGTATAACATTATACTACCTCAACTATTGTCTTTTGTCAGCTTTTACACATAATAAAACAGCAAAATGTTTTTATAATGTACACGACCAAGTATGTAACTGACATTTCCTTCTACAAGGAAATAACACTGTAAGATTGGTTCTGAAAAGATCAGTTTAGAAGGATATGAAGGGAATCTAAAAATAAAAATCTTATGTCAAACGTCAAAGATTTTCAATTTGTGCCTTGTTGTGTCAGGTATGTCTTTTTAGCGGTACTTTCGAATTGAACCAATAACAGAACAAATACGTCACATTTTTAGTCTTCTGTCACTCCGCCGAATTAAAAACACAGACTATAGATAAGTTGCTGGTGAGTAAGTAGCTGGTTTTGAATCATTTTCCATAGCATTAGACGAGAGCACCGATTTGTCTGACGCAGCTCAACTGGCTATATTTATTCGAGGTGTTGATAAAGAGTTCACTGTTACTGAGGAATTGCTTGCTTTACAGCCGCTAAAAGGAACCACTACTATAGGAGAGGACATTTTTAATGAAGTTGAAAAGGTATTCACAAGTTTTGGTTTGCCATGGTCAAAATTAGTTGGTGTATGCACAGATGGTGCACCCTCTATGGTCGGCTTACGTAAAGGTTTCATCGGAATTTTGTATGAAAAAGCAACTGAATTAAATGTGCAAAAAGATGATTTGATAGTCCTTCATTGCATTATCCACCAACAGAACTTGTGTTCTAAGTCCATTCGACTCCAGAATATTATAAATGTGGTAGTAAAAACCATCAATTTTATTCTATCCCGAGGGGTTAACCATCGTCAGTACAAGGCGTTTTTTGGATGAAATGGCCGAATATGACGACGTAACATATTATTGTGAAGTCAGATGGTTAAGCAAAGGAAGAATGCTGAAACGGTTTTACGAGCTTAGAAATGAGATAGCAGATTTTATGCAAATAAAAGATAAACCACTGTTTGAATTAAGTGACCCAAAATGGATATGTGACTTAGCATTTCTGGTCGACCTTACCTTGGCCATTTGAATGATTTAAATTTGAAATTTCAATAACATGGACAGTTAGTAAATGATTTGTACAGCCGTTTGAAAGCGTTTCCAAACAAAATCCACTTGTGGGAGGTACAGTTGCTGTCTGGTAACAGTTACCATTTCACCACGCTTTCTGCGTATGAAAATACTGCTTATGCTCAATATGCTGAAGAACTCAAGTTACTGTCGGAGCAATTTTTGAACAGATTTAGCGATTTTAAAAAAAACATGGAAGACAGTTTCTATTAGCTACTCCAACAAAAAGTAATGTACAAAATGCTCCAATACACCTGCAAATGGAGTTGATCGAGCTTCAAGAAAACTCACTCCTAAAATCTAAATTTGAAGACGTGGAGTTGTGCGATTTCTACAAAAAAATACCTCGAAGAAGACCATTTTCCGAAGCTTAGAAAATTCGCAAGAAGATTGATTTGTGCAGTGTTTGGTAGTACTTATAAATGCGAACAGTTCTTTTCAATGATGAAAGTTAATAAATCAAAACATCGTACAAGGCTGACTGACGATAATTTGGAAAATTATTTACGCCTTTGTATCAGTGGAATTCATCCAAATATCGATGCATTAGTTTCCCAAATTCAAGCTCAAGTCTCATTGATTTCGTTGTCGCTATTTAACTTTCGTAGTTTGTAATAATTCCAAATCTCACGATTTAATTCTAATGTTGTACCTATTTTTTTCATTTCATTTTCTTATTTTAATAAATTGCATTATAATAACATTGTCGTATTATTTCATGTTTGATATCTATCGCTAAAAATTATGAACACTACTTTAAAATGCACTGCTTTTAAACGCGGCCCGCGAACGTATTTGCACACTAAAGTTTAGCCCACAACATGTCAAAGGTTGCTCATACTTGCTTTAATCGGATCGTTGCCTCCTTAAAACTGCTCCCGTAGACAAAAATCGAACGCACATCACATAGACTAGCGCTAGCGGCGGCAGAGCGTCGCTCGCTTTCTACGGCGTTTGAAGGTCGGTGACTTGTGGATTCATCCCAGCGGGCCGTCGATGAGGGTTTGTTGACCCTCCGCCTGGAATAGTAGTAGTGGTAGGCTGTTGCGTGCCCCAGCCTTGCTGCCTGCCACTTGGAAACCCATCTACTGCGCCGCATTTTACTAAAGTGCGCGGTTCACATCGGCCAAGGGTAACTTTGTTTTGTTTTTCGCGCGTGGCGTGCTGGCTCCGAATATATCAGTCAGTCGCGGTTACTTAATGCAGGCACAGAAGTCATTGATTAAATCAGATTTTCAAGTTGCGAAATTCGTGGCAAGTGTGAACGTTCTACGCCGTTTAATCTTGACGGTACGGGCTCTTATGGGCAATACGTGTCTCTAGTTGAAATTGTCGAAAATTTCATCACGAAAGGTTGCGTTCAATCAATTTAGTAGAAATTCCGTCATCATTTACTCTGAGAAAAAAATGGTTGAGTTAATACAACATAAAATATAATTCATTCGTGAATGACAAAAAAGAGAATGTAATACTCATCTCAAATTGATTTCTTCCTCACTATAAGAAATTGCAGTTAATTTAATGCAATTATGTTACTCATGACGTGAAATTCTAGACGATAGATTACTAGAATATGAGTTGATGTTTGTGCCATTTCCATCATCTGCTGCACACTAAAAAAAATGTGGTAAAATTACCTCAAAAATAGATGGCAACTGGGCTATCGCTTATCTTTGGGGTAAATTTACACCTATAAGGGATTTTTCACATGCTTGTGGAATATTCCTTGAAAGTGTGGTAATTTTCCCTGGTAAATTTACACCTCTAAAGTAATATTCCCTAATGGAATGGAATAATTTCAGGTAGATTTACCACACCTTCAAGGAATATTCCACCAGTATGTGAAAAATCCCCTATAGGTGTAAATTTACCCCAAAAATAGGCGGTAGCCCAGTTGCCATCTATTTTTGGGGTAATTTTACCACATTTTTTTTTTTAATGTATAGATTAGAGTAACAACAAAGAAATTAGAAATAATTGATTATTAGGTTGTTTTATCATCCAGAAATATTAAGTTTCTCCACTTAAATATTCAAAATATACCATTTATAATATTAGATTTAATTTTAATAATTTCTGAAAGATATATTAATTAGTTGGATTACAGAGAGTTTACAATAATTTCAATAAATTTTTAAATTCAATAAGCAATGTTTTAAAGAGTAAACATTTTGGGAGAAAGGTCGATAAGAAAGCCAATAGTTACTAAGAATTGGTTGTATTCATAATACAAAGATCTAGTTGAATGTAACCATAAAATAAATTTTGACTAACAAAATACATTAAAAATCTTATCAATTTGAGTTTGGATTTGGAGCTTTTTTATTTTTGTTGCCCTGTTCAGGGTATATTTTTAAAAAAATACCTCTGCAAAACTTCTAATGTGTTAGAAGCCTCTTTTGCGTACTGCAAATGAAAATTAATATATGCCGCCATCATTTGTTGTAATGCAGAACGAAATGAATCTGTTGGGTCTAATAACTGTCTTTCTACCATTAAAGAATGCGACTTCACATTTCCTAGAAAAGAATTACTAAAAATCGATTAACCGGTTTTTGATATCTGGCGATTCCCGCAATACTAGTATATACTAGTATCACTAATCATTACCTATGTTGTTTCGCTCTTTAAAAATTTAATTTCATGCCTGAAAAAAACACCTTTCGTTAAAGAGAAAGTTAGTTACGTTAAAATTAGCTTTAAGTAACTAATTACCTGAGAGAAAATATCAAAATTCAATCTGAATCATCAAGATCCCTGAATTGAAAAAAAATAATTCTGAGACTCCCAAAGACGTCAATTTAAAAACTAAAAAAAAAAAATCATGTCACTAAATAAAATAAACAAAATCAATTATTTAAATTAAGTTAAAAAAAAGAAAAAGGTTAGGTTAAGGATCCACTTACTTACCTTAGACTTTACGATATTTTTCTTCGTTAAAGACGACACGTTCTTAATTGTTTTGATTGTTTTGATTTTATTATTCCTTTGCTGAATCACTATTTTTTTTGTAAATATATTGTTTTTATGCCTCGATTTTTGAGTTTTATAAAATCGAAAACGCAAATCCTGAGAAAACAAGAGATCTTCTTAAAGTGTACAAATTAAATTTTATTATTACAATATCTACACTGAGAAACCGATTTATTTGATATAACTAAAATATTGTTTAAGTTAACTAAATATTGAGTTAAATATGGACAAACAAATATTTGGTTAATTCAACTTAATTATTTGTGCATTTAACCCTTTATTTATTTAAAATAACGAAATATGTTATTGGATTAACTAAATCTTATATGATAAAATTTGTTTGAAATTATTTTGTCCTGAACAAATTTGTTTTTCCGTGTACGTTTTGTAGAAATTTCGGTAAAGATGGCGCTTCTTGTATTTCAGATCAATAATGATGCATATTCGGTACAAAAAGTGCAGCAGTCACCGTTAGAAAATATTAATCTTACAATCTGGTATACAGGGTGTATCAGATATAGAGGTAAATATAATAATATGTAGCAGCTGTAATCATGTACAATCAAAAAGTCTTAATGCACAGGGGGTCTATCTGTAAGCATTAACGAGAAAAAATATATTTTATAAATGCCGTGGGCTAGAGCCGCACCTGTGCCCAACCTAAATGCTGTCCCGAGTATACCCCCACATACCACTCATCATTCAGCCATTACCGCTGTTAGTTTTGTGTGGATCGCCGCTTGGAGTGCAAGCCACTTCGAACATTTTATTTAAATTCTTCCCGTCTCGAAAAAACGATCCTTTTCAGGACCATCATGATTTCATATACAGAAAATCGAAGCTTGATGCATCGGCAAAAGCGCGGGAATGTATAGATTCATGTTCGCGCGATATCATAGTAAAAAGGCGTGTTTCCAAGTTTTCTGTATCTACATTTATTTCTGTGTAATTCGATTCAATTCATTTTGCGTTATATGGTTAAATAAATCCAAAAAAAATAACTTAGATTCATGTGGTACCGTTTATTAACTCTCGATTCGACAAAGCAAAAGAAAAATATTTACGTTTTTTGCAACTATTGAAGTCGCATATCCGGTGAAACTCGTACGTCTTATCAGGATATTTAAAATAATACTTTGTAGACTTACGTAGAATGCTCTTAACAAATAAGGAATGTTTATTTTATAAAAAGAAGAAATTTAAAATGCCTCAGTGTTGCTATTTTTACAAGGGCCTTTATTTATCCAGAATGACGTTAAATGAACTTACGGCATACCATTAAGAATAATACTAAATGAGTGCAATGTATTTATACATAATGCCACGTTTAGCGAGTGCTTAACATGACGTTTCCTTGCATCAGGCCCGGACTAAAGAATTTTTGGCTTTAAATTTTTACTTTTTTTATTCCTTAATGATGAAATCCGGTTTCGGTGGGTTTGTGCTTTATATGTCGTGTAATTAACACCCATGCAAAATTTACTTTTTTATTTGATACACCCTGTATTTGCGAGGTAAACAATTAGTATGAGCGTGCAAAATGGCAGATGAAGCCGATAACTGCTGTTTTCCACCAAAACCACCAGAAAATGCTAAATAATAAAGACTCTTCCCGTATTATTGCAGTAGCATATAATATCAAACTAATATTTCTTCCAAATTTAAACTTTATTTTGCTTTAAGATATCTATGTTCCTGCCATCACAAACATAACTTTTCCCCGTACAAGTTGAATAAAACATAAGCATTTATATATGTAAATACAGTAGTCAGTAACTCATATATACGCATTAAATTAATATTTATTTTTTGATATGGTATTAATTAAACCGACATTTTACGACCATTTCCCAGACAACCAGAAAAAAACTTCTCACTTATTCTGATTTAAGTACGGTATAAACGTTTCACCATGTGCCTTGCCGTATTGATAAGCGTTTAATGGTTTAATGTCTTTCGTAAATATTTTATTGGCTTCTCTAATTGCCCGCGCAAGGTCCCGCAAACTGACAGACAAGGGTAACATTATCGTAATTAAGGAGGACATGTTTTACTGGTTTTCGACTAGCACCAGTCGTATAATTGTCACTTATCAGAATGTTACATCATAAAAAAGAAAGATAGTATATAGCTGAATGGCATATAATAGAGTTAAATATAAGGATCTATAAAGGAGAATATATGATAGTGGTTTATGTAATTAATTCTTGTTAAATTACCAGTATATAGAAAATAGTAAAATCTGGAACGTTTTAAGCATCCAATATTAAAGCCAAATCGTCCTTGCCTCAGAATGCGTCTACTAATATGGGGATTTTGTCACTCTAATAGTGGTTATTATTCCTATTAAATATGGCTATATGGCATCGTTAGTAACATGAGTTTCATCACTTCGTATTACACAGTTTTTAAAATTGAAATTTTGTTGACACATTCGTATTGCTGTATTGATTGAATTAAATGAAATGAAATTTTTTTAAAATGAAAAAGGAAATTAAATTAGCTAGCTCAACGGATAAAATTTTAAAAGGGCGCAAAAGAACTATTAACCTCAGAGTTACCCTCGCGAATTAAAACTAAATCTAACCACGAAAAGTAAATTGTGAGTGAATGATATCTAACTTTCTTAATTACCCCAAAAATTGAAAAGGTTTAATTAAAAATAAAAGAACAGAATTTTTAACCCAACGAAGATCATTAATTAACAATCAAAATTTATTTAAAAAAAAGGGTTAATGACAATTTGTGCAGAAAAAAACCGTGAACTGAAGGTTCTGGCCTAAAATAAACTGCACTTGATTCTAAAATACAATAGGACAATGCTATTTCCTATACAAAGCAAAAGTTAAGCGTGGACAATTTCTAGTAAATTTACAAAAATTAAAACTAAATGCAAGCACAATGCTTGTTCTTACCCAAACGAGGTGATTGATAAAATAAAAATGAATCGGCAAAATAAAAAAAAACGGAAAAATTAACTCTTTAAACTATAATAAGAGAATTACAAATAAAATATATCTTCCTGCACAAAAATAATAAATGATCTTATATCTATAATGTGCACACATCAATATAATAACAATTATTATAAAGCGAATTCCTTGATGGACAAAAATATTCATAGAAATCAAATCTCAATATCTCAAGAATTACAAAATGGCAGCAAAGATTTAAACATACAACTACTCACGTTAAAGTCAACCAAGGAACTGCCTGATACAATTCTACAGTCGTTTTTCTTACAACAATAACGCAAATGCACAAATCACCGACAAAATCTAAGCAACTTAAAATACACACAGCGGTAACGCAACTAAACTACAGCAGTATGTATACTACCGATTGATCCTACTTTCATAGTCGTTGGGATAGAGAAAATGGTTACCCAGCGAACACCGAAAACGAGCAGCCGCAATAACGTACAATATATTTTTGGATTGAATTTTTCTAAACGATTCATGATTTTTTAGATCATTCTTCAGCCTTTTGAAAATGCGAGCATGTGGTAAAATTCTTTGGGGGTACCTAAGAAAATACACATTTAAAACTCTAATAGCGTTCTTTCCACTTTCAATATATGCAATATACAGGGTGAATTTTTTATCTTGAGACAACGGAATATCTCTAAAACACTGCATCAACTCAAAAAAAGATCTTAATAAGATTTGTTATAATGTAGGGGCCACACACACCACACATTAAATAACATACCAAAAAGCCATGTGTTCGAAACTGTGCCCCTTCATTTCGATACATTTATTTATTTCGCAATTTCGGAGAGTAGGATAAAGTAAAGTTCTTCATTGTTGAATGGCTTTTTGAAATGTTAGTTTATGTTAAAGTAAAAAAAAAACACAAAATCATGTTTGCTTGCTTCTCTTTTTTGTGTATTTTTTCTAGACGTTCACAATCATGTTTTTTGCGATTACAGCGCAATCTGTTACGAATCGAAAAAAAAGTTTCAAACAAAAACTACATACTTGATGGCGTAGAATCCGAATCTGCAATACAAAATGGGGGTTCCCATTTAAGATTTTAAAGTTGTGAGGGGCGAGGTGGGGGATCGAGTTCGGCACCATTCAGTGAGCCCCCTAAAACTAAAAAAACTCACCCAGTATAACAATCATAGCGCACTACTATTTTATTAACAAAGCATAGGAAGTATATCTTTGTCATTTATTATTATTGTTACTTTGTTTGTCATGGCACTCTGCTGACTTTTTCCGTAGATCTGTCGAAATTTAAAAACGCAATATCTTGCGTAATATTTAGACTAAACATAGATTGTTATATATTTTTGTAAAGCTCCCAAAATTTATTATTTCATTATAACATAACCTACTATGGTTTTTATGTAAGAAAAAATAATATGACGTCATAATTAAAATTTTTTTAAGGATTATTAAAAAATAAATTTCATATCAAAATCACAAACGAAAAGCTGTTTAATAATTTAAATCATAAGAAAGTCATAATCACATATACCTAATCGAAACTGAAGAAAAATCTTTTTTTTTAAGTATTTTGAAGACAGTAAGATAAATTTAAAATTTGATTTCACCATTATTTTATCTCGAAAAAGTAGCTCTGGACTGTCTAGCTCATTTTTCGTATCTCTGCTGCAGAATATGTTATGTTGTACATCCAATTTGGTCCACCCCTGTACATACAAATCTTTGACCTCTGTGTTTTGGGGTACGGAAATTCCAACTTAAGTGGAGAGATCAGGTCAATGTCTGAGAGTTTACTATTCAGTCATGACGTTGTATACCTGGGTATCATTCCGAGGTAGAATTCCGGCGAATCCTCAAGCGACAGATACACTACCTGAGAGTTACCCTTTTTTTTTTTGGGCGATGCTTGGAGCAAAACAAAAGAAGCGGCCCTTTCTTTCGAGGCAACGAACTCGAGTCTCGTCGTATCGTCGCTGTCTCCTACAAGACAGGAATACCATATACAGCGGTGATCTAGCATCTGACGCAACGGAATGGGAAAGAAGTAAGAATCACACAAAAAAGTCAGAACTCCGGCTGTGTCACAACGACCTGTTCGCGTCACGGAATTAAATGCATGTTGTAGTTGTGAACCCTGGGGAAAGGGTCTCTTTCTATCCTTGCGTGTGTCTTTATCTTTTCATCCGAGTGGATCGCCTTTGGCTTGGAGGGATGGGAAGCCCAATATAGCACCACCCTCTAGTAACTGCTACATACTTTCTATATATACTGTGTACTCGCTTAGTGTGCGTTCTTGTACGGTAAACAATAAACCGTCTGGCGTTTTGTTTACGTTTTTCTGTGAGAGGGGAAAGGAGGTGGTAGTGATTTTCTTCGAGGATCAGCGCTTGACGCTAGAGCGGGATTCCATACAAGCTGCTTTCAATTTCACAGAAGATGCAGTTCATAATATGAAATGATTTCTTTTCGGATTAGCGCGAAAGTGTTTCCGTCGCTTCTGTGTCTAATTAATTTAATGATTATACAAGTGAAATCTTCAATTCAGAAGGCAAAATGGGAAAACCGCTGTAATGAATGCTGTATTCAAAAAATGCTGTAAAAACAAAATATGGAACAGTACTATGAGATTCAAAATGATTGTCGTAAGAAAAAAACTGTTTTCCGGAAAAAATTATCTATACTTATTACCAATTTTATGAGCGAATTAAATGAATTTTCTTGACATTTAGCGACATTGGCGTACGTGTTGTAGTATCTTTCGATTATTTATCTTATAATTTTTTTCAAATCGTTTATATTTACATCTAATATCACCAACAATAGTATTTCTGAATACTGTAAGAAAATAAGGGAATTTCTCTATGGTAATAGCTCAACAAACAGGTAAAAAATCAATATTAACATTAAGTGAAATAGTTTATTACATTTTATAATTTTATAGGCTTATCATACACTTCGGCGCAATGAGCTGTCAAAAGAAAGTTACATTTTCATCCCTATAAAGTTTCTACGGTACAGGAATTATTACCATTAGATCACGATAGGCGATTGAAATATTGTCATTGGTTTAATAACAATTCAAGGGACGATGACTTGCTAAATAAATCATTTTTCTCGGATGAAGCCTGGTTTTATCTAACAGACTATATCAATTTACAAAACTATTGTATCTGGTCTGCAGAAAATCCACACGAATTTCGAGAAACGCAATTGCATCCGATAAAAGTTGGAATTTGGTTAGCTATGTCCAGGCAATGAATAATAGGGCCAATTTTCTTCGAGGAAACTGTAACAGCCCAACGTTACCAACAGATGTTGGAATTGTTTATTGTAGAGTTACAAGAAAATGAGCTTGAAGCAGGTTACTTTCAGCACAATAATGCTCCAGCACATACTGCTCGACAAACCTGCCAATATCTTCAACAGTTTTTTGCTGACAAGATCGTTAGAGCACAAAGATGGCCACCAAGATCGCCTAATCTAACCCCATTAGATTACTTCATGTTTGGCTATCTAAAAAATAGGATCTATAGAAACCGCATGCGTACCATAGAAGAACTGAGAGATGCAGTTTTGTCACTTAATAATTATACTAATTGTATGTTATAATTTAAAGTAATAAATAAATTTAGTTAAACACCAGTTGGTACTGAATTATAAAATCATAATTTAGTAAAGTTAAATTAATTACATTTCATTTTTACAAGCAGAAACACCAAGCCATAATCGTTTATATAATGCGAGTTCAAATATAGGTTACGTTTTCCTTATTTATGACAGATCCGTTTACTTTCTTATGTTCCAACACTGACTTAGTTCAAACCTTCATTCCAAACACGCGGAATATACCTACACCCTGCTACTATCTATAGAAGCGGAATTGACAATCATTTTGAATCGCGTAGTAAATCTTTTAGTTAGTTGTATCCGTACTGCATCAAGTTTAATTTGATTTCATTACTTACAATTAGTCTATTTTTGGCTTATACTGGGTGATTCAGAATGGACGAGAAACAATGTACCTGCGCTTAAAACGATAATACGAACTGTCAAACTGACATGACATATTCATAGAGCTTGTGTTGTAATAGAGCTCAATTATCACTTCCTGTTGTTCCTTAACTGTACGTATTAGGACATAGGTTCATAGGAATTTTTTTCTCGTAAGGATGTCCACCCACCTGTATATAAAAGAGACGTTTTTCCTATGACATTAAAAAAAAAAAACTAAGAAATAACCTCATATTCATCAATTCATTGAAAAAAATGTGAAATTTTACAATTAAAGAAAGTGATATGATTAAAATGATATGATAATGCAAAATGATGGATGCAAGATTGTATACAACACAGTATTGAGATGCTTTTCGTGACCTGCGCTGTACACCAGATTGCAATGGGGCAGATTTTATCTCGCTCAACGCCGGATGACAGAATTGTGATGATTCTAAATTATTTCCAAAATGTTACTATTTTTTTTAGTTGGGCGCCAGTGATTTGAGATCGGATGTGTAAATAATATCTGTTAATTAATTGAAATAAATAAAAAAATATCATAAAAATCTTTTATCGATTAATTTAACTGCTCTCAGGTCATCCTAGGTAACACTGGATTTGATAACAGTCTATATCTTAAGTTATCATTAACAATATTCTTACATTCTAAGGTCTTCTTGGTTTCTATGATCATTTTTGATAAAGAATTTTTTTTTTATTTTTTTTGTTAATTGACGTATCAATTGATTAAACAAACTTCATTTATATTGCACACATATAGAAAAGCTTAAGATGTCAGCGGTTTTCTTCTTCATAATGTACAATTTGCAATCTGTTATCTCTATCTGCACACATTACAGATGATACACAGAAACTTCCATGATGTTTTAGCATTTATTTCATCAGCATTTAATTGAGAATAGAAAAATTGCTACGTCATCGACTCCAGATGATCTGCGTTAAAGAGGTCATGCTTATTTATTTAATGATTTAAATATGGATAATATTATACAACTCGTATTTATATGTCCCTTACTTATTGTGTGGTAGTTTCTATCAGCATCTACTTGATACTCTTAAACGTTCTACTAATAATAATACTCGCAAGAGCGCAGATATCTACCATTCTATAGACGGCAGGCACCATGTCGCAGGTGCCTGCTGGTTTCTCGTCCGCATACGCACGCACAACAGGAGGGATGGGCATGGGGAGACCCGACGTAAACATTGAGGTCAATGTACGTATGTCTTCTCATCTCTTCGCCCTTCGTTCTCTCGCGCACGAAGAGCGTCCTTTGTCTCTCCGGTGCAACGCACCGTACGGTTCTGCGTAGTATTTTTTCAGAGATTTTGTATGTTTATCTGTGTAGGTAATGTTTCGGAATGTATTCTTTCCTTCTTTTATCTTTTCGGTATATTTTAGAGATGCTAAAGGTACGGTTGTCGATCCATGTCTATAACGGGTCTCCGCTATAGAGCGTCCAGGTTTGAATTTTTAATGAGAAAATCGATCCGCGAGTTAATTTGCTATGCTGAAGGTGAGGTTTGCGTGCGCTAGACACGTGCTGGTGAAGGATTCATAGTAATAACGGCACTAGAATATAATACATTCTAATAACGAATTTGTTATCTTTAACAATTTAATTGGTAAAAGCGCCCGTCCGGCAAACGGGAGAATGTAGGTTTGAATCCTGCGTGAGGAGAAAAAAATTTCTTGGGAAAAAATACTCTTTATTATCACAGTTAAAAGCAGAAATAAATAATTTGTTATTTTCTCACTGTTAAAAACTTGCAATGTTTTAATAATTTTTGAATCCATTTTAATACTCTTTCAAATAAAATACAATTCAAGATTTTAGCAAATCGAAAAAAAAAAACTTTCTGATCGTGTAATATTTATTTTCACGTAATAACAAACTGAAGTTAATCATTTTCCTTAGCAAATGATTTGGCTATTCTTCCGTAAGAGGACCACTGATTTGGCGATTTCTATGCATACTAACTGAAATAGCCTGTGTTCCTGAGTGTAAAATGGCTATTCATTTTTTGAGCAAATGAAAATAAAGTACTAAAAACAGTCATCGAAAAGTGCTATTTCGAGGTTATGTGCGATGCGTTTTTGACGGATTTAACATGTGGTACCATGATGTGGAAGAAAAAGTTACTAAAATTTAGACAAAACATGCGCAAAGTTTAAATGAACTAGATGAATTGTGAGTGCAATTATCGGTGTAGACATTCAATTAATTTTCTTCTAAATCCTCCTGTTCTTTATGGTGCGTAGGCCTATTTGTAGAGATGTTTTGCCTGTTAGTGCCGCCGAAATAAAAATAAATTAAATAGGTTTCTGATTTCTTTTAACGTGAAGCCCTAATTCTGACTATTACACATCCGTCCAGGAAATGTCGATGGAGAAGAGCATTGTAATGCATCGATGACGCTGCTTGGGCATGTGTACGCAAAAGATAGTCCATATTTAATTTAATGATCCCATTTCAGTGTCTACTGAAGTTTCGATTGTACACACATTCTTGCAAGGATAGATACCCTCGAGTAAGACACGGGACCCTCCTTTAACGGGAAAATTAAATTGGCATGGAAGTTGTATGGTGATTGTTATTGCGATGGCAGAAATAGGTCCGACAAATTTACGGTCCCAGAAAAGCAATGGCAAAAGTGGAGGTTTTGCTGAAGAAAGCGAAATTGTGATCGTCAGAGTCACGATAAAAATCACTGGATACTTAGGAGCATAGAAAACGATTCTGAGTACTTTAGGACGATATAACACCAGTTATATCATGGGATCTTAAAATACATAAAAATAAATATATGTAATGTGACCGATAATAAAGACATTTTACGATATTTATAGTGTAATTCAAATTAAATGTTTAAAATCAAATAAATTCATTACATTATTGTGATTTAAAGATTTTATTTAATAAAATTGAATAAAGCAGTTTGTTGTTTCTATATCTTTTTTTTTATAATTCGGTTTTAAATATGAAAAGAAGCAAAATTAGTCTACATATTAAGTCAAAATACCGGATACTTAGTTATTTTGCATATATTATTATCTTAGGGGCATTAAGAAAGACGAAAGAACTCCACACCTCATTGCATTGACAAATTAGTTATTCAAACATGTCATTAATCTTTTTATTAATGCTTTACTTACACTGTTGAAAATTTTAACACTTTTTTGACTAATTTAATAGTCAGGAGAGGTCCACACTCTTTTCGTGTTATTTTGTCGAGAACTATAGAAGTTTCAATTTGACGAGCAAAGATAGTCAAGTATTGTCTATTGCTAAGGAGTTATTTTGTCCAACTGACACGTGGAATTATAAAATACTTCTAGTAATATTTTATTTGATCTAGACTAGACAAATTTATTAGCTGTTTAACTAAATGAATGCGATCTATTGGGTGTTTTAACACCATTTTCTAAACACAACGTCTTTTTAATATGCAACTCCTATTTCTTAGTGCTATAATATTCTCTCTTTAAGACGTTTTCTCAATTATAAATATGCAAAACCACTCATTCACAAGTTTTGGTTTCAACTAAACGTACCAATTTTAAAATGATTTTTTGAGAACCATTATAAAATTAAGTGAATGTTTATGCTATTTGATTCAAGTCTAAACTAATTGCGTAAATAGATGTTCCCAATACATCTTTAAGATGTTGAAATTTTTTATGCCCACTGGAATTAACGTTTAATAACACGAGGTTACACTTTGCAAGTCAGTCACATTTGGTGGTTTGTTTGGATATGTTAATACGGAGAATCAAACATGAAAACAGATACACGTGCAATGCAGGTGGTGCGTATAATGCAATACTGTATTAGAATAGGTGGGGTTTCTATATTTCTATCCGAGGGAAAAATTCTGATTGGTTGACGCTTCTGAATGTCTAAAAACATAGTCAATCCTCATATCTAAACAAAGAATTCACACGAAATTCTAGTCATTTCTGTTCTATTAAATACGCGTAGTCAACTCGTCTGGCAAAGTTTGGAAAAATCAACACTAAGTATTTGACTAGCGCAAAATTAACGCCAACACCGTAATATTTTCAACAGTGTATGCTATAAGTCCGTTTAGTAAAGTCCAAAGGATCGCCTGTTTTGCCATCACAGGAGTCATGTCCTCGATGCCCACGGCTGCTATGGAAATCATTCTTGGGGCTTCCCCCGCTGCAGTTGGTGTTGTGGCAAAACTCCTGCTCACTCTCTTGTCAACTGCCCGGCAGTGAATGGGGAGAGGCAAATGCACTTTGGGGTTGATCAGTTGGACGATCCCAAGGTCAGTAAGTTAACTCTCAGCCAGATTGCGAACTATTTTGATTGGGTGCAACTTGACTGAGAGGGCTAAGATTGACATGGGGGCACAATAGGTCTTTCTGGCCGAGTTGCCTTCTTCGGATTACACCCGGCGATGGATAAAAAAAAAACAAGTTTTATTTAAAACAAATGTCATTATTTTAATATTTTACACACAATTTACCTTCAATAAACCTTTGGTAGTTTTTCCGACGAACGACAATTTTCCCGAGCGATGTTCCTGTCCATTGAGCCATTCTCCGGTATGCCTAAAAAATGAACGTTGTATGTTGGTTTTAATCTAAATTTCAATTTTTAACTGCAAAATTTTGGATTAGAAACAAGAAATTTTGTATATACTGGTCGCCATCTAGTGATGGTTTGTAGAAATTCGCTGTAAAATTGGAATTTTATTATTCAGTATGTGTTCTTAGGATTAGCCAGTAATTTTTCACTATTACATGTCGCATACGCTGTTATAGCCGTGTCATAAACATAAAATGCTAATGTCAGAAATTTTGCACACGCATTTTATTAAAAATATTGCAAAATTTTATTTATTTAATAAACGAGCTCTTGTTACTTATCTGGAATTAAATCCTTTCTTATAAGTGTTATTCTTCATTTTTAAATTATTTTCTTCTAGTTTAGAATAAATTATTTTTCAAATTTTTTTTTTTAACATTTATAGGTTTTCTTTATCTCACAATGTATACAACGTATTGGCATTAATACAGTGATAATAATAATTTCAAACGCATAATTTTATTTGAATTAAATACTTTGATGTTGAATATTGAGGCAGATTGCAGACAACAACAGCCTCCCGTAACACCCCCGGTCATACTAAAATATAAAAGCAACTTCCTGTTTTTATTTTTTTAGTGGGTGGGGCGTTTAACCAACGATCTGTTCAGAAATTAACCTCTATTTAATTTATTAATTAACAACTCTATTAATATGACTTATGTTTTATAAATACATACTAAATTGCAATAATACGATTGATCTGCTTTATTTATATTACATTATTTGAGAACCCCGTCGCAATACATATCTGCTCTGCCGGACAATTGCCCAACTCTAGTTATCAAGCTTTGAAGTTTTAGAAAAATGCATAAAACTAACTACTATTCAATTTAAAGTTGAAACATTTTTGGTAAGGCTTATCATGTTTCATCAATAAGCCCTTCAATTGTACTAACAATAACATTCTGCAGGGGTATGATTTTTTTATCGACGCTATAGGGAACCTCATGTATTGGACAATATTTTCCACATATTAATGTGTAAGATAAAGTGGGAGTGACTATGAGCCAAAAAATCGTCAATATTACTAGAGTAAAATAATGCAGTACACTCTTTTCTGGTTTTAAATCCACTCGTACATTAGCATGGCGTATGTATACATATAATAATCTCTCTGATATTTCGCAATCTGCATTAGCTAACGATATCCAGTGACCTTTGTCGCAGGCAATTTATCTGTCTAATTGCGTTTGCGGTTCTGTGCCGGTCAGGCTATCGTATGTCTGGGCTCGTGCATATACAATCTATGTATACCTATGTATGTGTATAATTGTGTATCGCTCCGGACTTACCAGCGAGCGAGGTGTTGGAAGTGCATTGCGTCGTGACTGGACGAGGTCAGGTTCGTTGCATACAGGCTAAAATGCGAGTAGTAGTGAACGGCTAACGAGCGTGTCCGTACAAAAACAAAATATTTATGGGAGGTAAAAAAAAATAATAGTGCCAGCAAGGTCAACTGCCAGACGCTGAAAAAACAGGAAAAAATAAGAGTTTGATGAAATCACGGCTGTAGTGCAAGAATAATGATTGTTTTTTTTTTTTTATTATCGTATACAATACGTAGTTGATGATTTTGTTTTCTGTAATATGCAAATATTTCTCACCAAAACAAAATCTGTTTAATTTAGGTAGATATATATTAAAAAAAAAAACTGTTAGTACAATTGAGTCATGATAACTAATGAGTTTTAAAGTAATTCGATGTTTTTGCACTGGTTTACATAAAAAGAGCAATTCGAATAAGAACTATGAAGAAAATCGAAATTGAGAATAATAACAAAAGATTTATTAATGTGCCGGCAAATCTGTTGTTTTCATTATTTTCATTATCAATTTTTTAAATTGATTTTATCACAATTTAGTACGAATTTCATCGAAAACATTCATCGCTAGAATTCCAGCTGTCTTGAACGACAGTGCATGATTGGTTGCATACATTTTTTTGTTAAATTTAATTAATATTAAAAGAATGAATTCATTAAACTGTAACAAACAAAATACTAACTACTGGATATAGAAAGTAAGGCATTTGAGATGGTGAGAAGTGAGAGAGTTAAGCGCAGATTAAAAAAAAAAAAATAGTACTCATAATCATAGTTGAGAGTTGTTGTAATTCAGTGGTAAAATTATACGCGCGATATTGCTTATTTAGCACTATTTATGACACCTACAAATAAATTATCATATACAGAAATCATTAGTTAGCAACTAACTTCATACTCATAATTATAAATAATGCGGCTTAAACCACAATATAAGCAAGTAAGGACAATGGATGAGTAATCGGTGTCTCAATTTCTAGCCAAACTTTACTTCAAAGAACAGTTTTCCAATATGGCAGTTTGTTATTGTTTACATTGATAAATTAATTTACTCATCTGTTTAATCTATATGATTTGCTTGTTTTATTTATTTATTTTACGTATTTTATTAGTTTTTAAATTACCCCTGCAGTTTTAAAAACAATTAATGAACCTTGATAAGAAGGTGCATTGTGTAAAAGATGAGGTTAGTGGTCATAATATTTACATACTTTGTTATAGTATATCATATTGTTAGGTTTAAGTGAAATAACCGTGAAAGAAGACGCCAACGGGCATCATGCTATTGTGCCATTCGCTCTTGCAGGATAAATTCTTATGTTAACGATTTGGATTTCCGAATCAATCTATTGTAAACAACAAGACAAGAATTAAAAAAGTACATGGATAAGAAGAACTATTGTTTTTGTGCAGAGGTTCTTTATTTGTTAGATATTCATTCGTACCAAATTTCAAGTTTTTATTCCTTGTCATTAAAAAGATATTAACATAACTAATTCGAAAATGAAGGAATCTGATTTCACTCAATCATATCTCTTCTACAAATAAATGTTCAAAATGTTGTCCATGTACTTCCTGACAATACCCTAAACGAAACCGAAACTCATTTTGAACATTTCTATTACTTCAGCCGAAATTAGCCTACACTCCTGTCTTATTCTTCTTCAACACCTCAATATTTTCCGGTTTGGTTTTAAAAACTTTGCCTTTCAAGTACCCCCATAAGAAATAGTCCATTGGTGTTAAATCCGGAGACCTGGGTGGCCATTCAAAAGGTCCTCTTCTACCAATCCATCTGTCGGGAAACACATCATCTAGATACTCATGGACAGGTCTTGCAAAATGAGGAGGCGCGCCATCTTGTTGGAACCAGATGTTTCTATTCTGGACATCAGCTTCAAGCGGATCAGGGAATAGAGTAGCCAAATTCTAAAACTAGTTCTTCCTGCAAGAACTCTAAATATCTCGCTCCATTGAGATTTTCTTGGAATAAAATTGGTCCTATTACTCGATCACCAACAATGCCTGCCCAAACATTGACTTTTTGTGGATGTTGAGTGTGGCCTTCTCTCATCCGTCGTGGGTTGTTGTCTGCCCAATAACGACAGTTTTGACGATTTACCTCACCGTTTAACATAAACGTTGATGAACGTTTCCTATGTTTACAAGATTTATGTCTAGTAGATCCATCATTTGTTCGCAAAACTGAAGTCTTTGATCCGGATCATCTTCGGTGAGTTCCTGGAGGATTGTCAAGGGGGATAAAATTTGTGCGCTCTAAGAGTTCTTGCCACCGAAGACTGGCTAATTTCGAGTTCCCTACCTATCAGCCTACTGGAGATATAAGGATTTTCTTGAACAGAAAGAAGTACATTAAGTTTTACTTCTTCATTGAGCGCACTCTGACGATGATTATTTGTTTTCCCGAAACTGTTTTTCAATCTTGCTTACGGTACTTTGTGGTATAGGTAGTAAATCAGAATACTTCTCTCTGAATAAATGAGTAACTTCATTTTGTGTTCTTGTCCTATCTCCGTAGTCAATCATCATTAAAATTTCAATGTTGTGGGTTTCAATTAAATACGGCATTATGGTCGATTTTTCAACAAACGGTGTTTCTCACGAAACGACTTCGCTTCACTTCTTACTTATTTTTATTACCTTGTTTTTTTGACATTGTGATAAGACATCAACCTGGTTTGACAAAAAAAAAAATGATAAACAAAAACCCTTTGACGTGTCATTTTTAAACTTCATAAAGATAAATTTGAATCAGATTTCTTCATTTTTCGAGTTAGTTATTGTTAAATATCTTTTTAATGACAAGGAATAAAAACTTGAAATTTGTTACGCATGTGTAATTTGATATACCCTTTAAGAATAGTCATAAAAAAATTAGGACTACCATTTAAAAAAATTGTCGATGACGTCATATCTCAATTTTGGGACACGCTGTATAAAATTTTTCGCAGATGAAAAGTGGGCAATTTGAAATACTAACTACGTGTCCGAGCATATTTCCGGAAAAAATACTGTTTTCGCTTTACTGAATTTATTCCAGATTACAGACTCACACTGTATTTGAAATTAAAAGATTAAAATGCGGGTATTTTTACAATAAAAGATATAGCAGCACACCCTTTTTCTTTACGTACATAAATCATGCACCTAACTTCTCCCATCTAATATTATTGCCTTTGTTCCGACCACCGCGACAAGTTGCTCCGAAACCTACACAGCACTGTAATAGAATATAGTCAAGGACAAAAAGGAATCGACCCATGTCGACCCTAACGCGTCCTTCCATACGGTCCTCGTCCGCGGTTCTACGGTCGACACGTGAATTGTGTATAAACATATTGATCGCGACCTCGCGTCAGCCATATTGCAGACGTCATAGTTCGCTATGTTTCGATCGAACGGCTAGCTAGCTGCAGTCCGACGCTAGCTCGCGACGCGCTATTCTTTGTTAACACTCGTTTCGAGAGGGAGTACCTAGATACTTTTACGAGGCTTCCTTAATTCCCGGATTAATTAAAGGAAGAAGGTACCTATTCGATGAGGCGATCCAAACCAATGAACATATGACATCGTTCTTTGTTTTATCTCGTTTTCTATAAGCATTATATACCCGCATTTACCCGGATAACGTATGCATTTACCTCTATCATCAATCATAATAAGTAGAGACCGGATTATATGGCAAAGAAAACTGGAATATATGCGATATATGCATCGATTTTTGAGAAAATGCATAAACCTGGGGCATATATGCAAAAAAATTGCGACAATATGCAAAATTTTACATAAAAAGTAAGAGCAGAAATTTAAACATTAACTTTATTGCACGAAAATTTTTTCACAACATATTTCTAAACAATGTATAATTTATGTTTTTTCAAATTGTGTAAAAGAAGTTTTGTCTTCTATCAGAATACATATGTTTCGAAATACAAAAAGCTTCTTTCAAACATCCACAAATGTAATTGTGCATTTTTAACTTGTCAATACATTCTAAACTAAAATTAAAGTCGAAAATCGTTTACTGTTTTACCTTCCAAAATTTCTTAACTTTCTTCAATTTCAAATACCCCGCATTTTTATTTATCACTTTTTATATTTATCGTATATAGAAATTACCTATTGTACCCTTAACCTTCTACATAGCATATCAAATTCGTCTACTATTTCGACTGATTCCGAGAGCGACATCCCTTGCGTTTCTAGTTTACGAATGGAATTTGAAACAAAGCTATAATTTGACTTAATATACAAAAGCTTTGCAGCAATTCTGTGATGTTACTAATCTTTTTGACAGTTTTCTAGAGCCAATACAGTCAGGCAGTGATTTCAAGAATTACATTTTTATCCTTCAAAATTATCGCGACGAAAAAATTTGCAGCCTCTAACCATGTACCCCATCTCGTAATAATCGGTTCAGAGGCAACTTAACACCGGAAGTCGCTCCTTATAAAATGGATTCGTAAGGTGCTTTTAAAATACTTTTTGACATTGCTAATTAAATCATTAATCAAAGGGCATTGATTCCTATTGTCTTCGGCTACACGATTGAACCCATGAGCTAAACAAGTGGTATGAATAATGTTACTATAATTATTTTTTAAATTTGCGCGGCTTTTATCATGTATGGTGGCAGGTCGGACAACATTAGTAAAATTTTTTCACAAGGTATACTTCCAGGTAAAAAGAAATTGATAACCTTCTTGAACGAATTGGGCAATTGTCACATTATTTGTTTTTTGAAGTTCTTTACAATAAATTAAATATGATTTACCTACAATATCTTCATGAAGAATTAACAAATGGGTAATGTGACCGTTATCACACTTATCCGTACTTTCATCTACCATGATATAAATAAAATTATTCCCTACCAATTGTTGAATTTCTGCTATTGTTTGCTGATAACAAAAGGTGACATAATTTTTTCGTAAGGTACTTTCGTCAGGTATATTATGTTTGCAATATTTTTGCAGAAATGATTTCAAAATAACATTGTTTAATCTTGCTAATGGCATGTTAGACGAAATTGTGTTATATTCTTCTTGTTCTGAGTTTCGTGAAGTTGATGCTACATATTGACGTATAGATTGCTGCACACATGCGGATCGCTTTAGTTTTTCACATTTTACAATATGTGATGGAGTTAGTTTAGCGTGTTGATCAATTAGGTATTTTCTCTCAGAAGACACCTACAACAACAATTGTCATTTTATATCAAAAGTTAAAGAATTTAAAAACATTTGTAAAGCTTTTAGTAAAATTAAACTTACCAGTTTACTGCAGGCTCGACAAAATATTTTGTCGTCATCCTTTACCAGTTCAGAATATTGCTTAATCCATAAAGAAATTTTGTTCGCTATACTCATTGTATGTACGCACAGTATTTAAAAACGTAACACAATTACATGCTGTTTCGCTCAAAGATATTCAATGAACGAATAGTTTATTTGGGAATTAACAATAATTAAACGGATTTACCACATCCCTTCTGCTAGACGAAATTAAACACTTGGAAAAAAGTATTAGAGAAACCAATGTAAAGGATTTATCGTTCTGAAAATTGTCGGTTGTCGATCTACATTAAGAATTACTAGGAATTTTTACTAATAGAAAGGATAAGAAAAAGCTTAATATAGCAATAATGCAACTTTTGTAAAAATATGCATAGAAATGCCTAAAATATGTAAATATATGCAATCACTAATTAGAGCTAATTATCTTCAATTAGTGTAATACGTCTACATATAGACTATAATTAAAGATATGCAAAAAATAAAATATATGCACTTTGCATATAATCCGGTCTCTAATAATAAGTTTTGATTCGATTCTAATTCAGTTGGGAAACAGTACCTTTATTAAAGAAGTTAAACCGCATATAATTAGTCTCGGTAGAAGCAATGTATGCAATGCTGATGGGAGTTGTTTTAACCTAGAAGTTCACTCCGGCCGTATTTTAACAGTAAAGGGCCAGAAAACCGTTGAAGGAGTTGTGCAATATTTACACTCTACAACACAATTTTACCAGTGATTTCTGCAGGCGGGCACTTACTTTCTCCATTATTTTTGGTATTAAAGGAATCTACAAATATGTTTGGACCTCGAGTTGCCCAATCATTATTTCGACCAGTACATGTGTGTATTTCTTCTTCGACGTCTGGAAAGCTCACTTCAAAATCCGACTAACAGGATGTTTCTCCTAAATATTGACCAAATAGTCTTCTTTGATTGATTCTTAGAGTGGCCATTGTGTTGCCGAACTTCAGAAATTGGTGCTAAAAGATTTTTGCTTACTGATTAAAAAAAAATTACTTTTTCATAACATATTGCTGTTGCTATAAATGGAATTAAAAGCGTTTGAATGCGTGATCGCAAGACACATCCTCCCTATTCAAATTTTAAGGGTGGGGTCTACTGCACCCTCAGGAATAATTTTAAATCGTCAGCTCCGTGATTGTCTCCCTTGATATGACAATTGATAGATTTCGAAATTTTATGTAAATCACACAGAAGGTAACGATTTACTTGATGTGTCCCGTTTCAATTGAAATGCCCTGTATATTTGTAACACCATTCATTTAGAACGATAAGGAATAACCGGGTTATGAGATTAGTTTTACTTGTCAAGTTCAAGTACCCTGCTTGCACGATATAATTATTAATGTATTCTTGGAATTCACTAAAAGAATCAATATTTTCCTCGTTAATGTGGGTATTTATTTTTTGTTTTCCACAGGCTGTATATATATAAACATATTAACGTATTTTGACCTGCATGGGTGCGCTAGATTTATCACTGTAGTAAACTTATTTATGTATGTAATAATAGGCGCTACATGTGTTTCATCGCCATTTATAACAATGGCGTGTCAGATTATGCAATTTGAATAATAAAAGTGATATCTATTGTATGTTCTGACTATATATATGCCTAAAGAGATACAAACTTATCGCAGAATGTATACATAGCCACGTCGAGTGTGTTGACCTCGGACGTTAATTGCCCTTTTTACTGTGATTTTATGCTGTTTATACTAACTTCAAAACGTTGCTGGACGATCTATAAGTTTATTATTACCGTGTTTCTTTAACATAAACGTCAATATCTTCAAGATCTTCGATCCCATCAATTTGTAATGTTGGCAGCATTTTTATTGGCAGATTATTCATTTAAATTCTCGAAATGTATGATAATAAAATTATGGCAAATCTCTGCGATTCTGTTTAGAGAGTTTATCATCACAGTAAAACCACACGCTTCAGATACATACACGTTCGAATAGGATAGGTGCACTTGCGTATCCGAGTTTCGTACATATACATTTGAGATACATAGATACAATACATATAAACCGGTTGCTATTTATAAACAAGTCTGTATCGAACAAGCGTCGGCTGGTTTTGAAGGAATTCACGTCAAAACAGAAAATAATAGGGTGTATAATATAAAATATGATACGCAATAAGACATGACACGTGGAAGGTATAAATGTAAATAGGGCAGAGTTTGATGTATAAAATAAATTAAGTTATTGAAGTAGCAGTTATTAAATTTTGTTATTGTATAAATAAATGCATTTACAGTATAAGTAAAAGCAAAAAAAAAAAGATTCAATAATTATGGCGCCCAAGCAGGGCAAGTCCCCTTGACAAATAAATCTGATTTCATAACTGAGCAATTTCTTATTGTTTTAATAGAAGGATGTAATATATTATACTTTCATAAAATAAATTAAATTTAAATATATTTAAATGTTACTTTTTAAAAATTTTATTCGGTAGAAATTAAATTTATTTGAATTTGACCTTAAAGACGTATATAAGATGAATAATGAATTTAAAACAAAAAATAAAATAAAAATAAATATATATCTATGTACCATAATTCAAAAGTGGTGGATACATTCAATAAATAATGCCCCTGCTTGGGGGCCACAACATGTTTTTGTACGTGCAAAACTACAATCATCATTTACTTTTTTTTATCGAATATATTGCTTACTTTTGCCTCACACTGTGTATGCGTCTAAATACTGCAGAAATCAGAAATGCTTATACAGGGTTCCCCATATTAGACAACCCATTTTGTATTTCGAATAAAGAATCTAACCACGAAAAATAAATTGTGGGTGAATGAAAACAGACTTTCTTAATTACCCGAAAAATTGAAAAAGTGCAAAATAAAAATAAAAGAACAGAATTTTTAACCCAATGACGTTAATTAACAATCAAATTTATTTTTCAAAAATGGGTTAAATTACAACTTGTGCAGAAAAAAAACCTTGAACTGAAGGTTCTGGCCTAAAATAAAAACTGCACTTGACTCTAAATTAAAATAGGACAATGCTATTTCCTATATGCAAAGCAAAAGTTTCGTTTGTTCAGGAAGATTATCCAAAATCTTTAAAATTCAATCCACATGGTTTCACAAATTAAAATAAACTAAACGTGGACAATTACTAGAAATTTACAAAAAAGAAAAAACTAAATGCAAGAACGAAGCTTCTACTCACCCTAACGAGGTGATTGATAAATTAAAATAAAACAGCAAAATTGAATAACGGAAAATTAACTCTTTCAACAATAATGAGAGAAAAATAAACTAAAAATTATCTTCCTAAAAATAATAATAATTGATCTTATATCTATAAAGTGCACTCTTTAATATATTAACAATTATTACGATAAGAATTGGCTATATAAAAGACAATTTTTTAAATAAAATTTAAAATATCAAAATGAATTACAAAATGGCAACCAAAATATAAAAATACGTCTACTCACGTCAATAGTCGAACAAGGAAGTCCATAACAACACGCTACAACTGTTTTTCTTATAAAAATCCCTCTCTCAAAAGCGTACAACGCAGTCGTATAACATTGCGACAATATTCAATAGAATCCGCATTAAACCTACACAAGCAACAATAGACATTTGAATGTCTAGATTAATTTAAAAATAAACTTAACACTAAATAAATTAAAATGATTCAATAAACTCTTTAACTAAACTTATACCAAACAAAAATATAAATTGTGAAAAATTCTGGGTACATTGAACAATAACACGGAAGAAAGTAAACAAATCAAAATACACTCAGCAAAATTGGGTTGTCTAAACTACAGCAGTACGTACCTTTCTTCGACGTCCAGATTTTTTAATGTTCTGCACAGAACCATTTTAACGCCATTGACGAACCCATGCCATAATTGTTTTGCGCGTTGATGCATTGCTCCTATTATTATCACCAAACTGGCTTCGAAATGCACGCCGAACTTCTTCTACTGAACTATTAGTTCTAATGTAAATTTTCACGGAAACCACACGTTTTTTTTTGCACTTAATAATCCATACTACTGAAAAGTTTATAAATTATTTACAAATTATAAAACATTGTTTATATTGCTACGAATTTATGTCTAGCAATTATTCGATTGATTTGAGATCGAGACTCTCAAAACTCGATAAAATGTAATCGTTTAGATTTCAATCCCATATCAAAGTGGATAGCCTAATATGCGGGGAACTCTGATGTATAATTATATTTATGATGCCACTCTCACGACTATATAGCTTTTGTATTAACTACTCGTGCAGTAGTCGTAAATTGAAACTGTAAAATGTATTCTCATGCGAGCAAAGAATCTATTGAATTTATTTTGCAAACAAGATGCGTTTTTTTTGCGAAAGAATGCATGCTGATGAAATATTTGCGATTTTACACGCTCGAAAACAAACGAACTCCATTAAATGCCTGCCAAGAAACGAATTTCTTTCAACACTTGCAATTTCTGCATGTGATCATCGTGCTGAATATATTTTGTAAGATTTATTTTTATCTACCCAATTAGGGTATTCGTTTTGCTGGAAAGAAAATTGGTAATTTTTTACAGGTTTTCCTATTAATGTTAAAAGGATATTTAAGACTGCCTATGAATATTCTGTGAGCAGTTAAAGATCCTTTTTTTCTTTGAAATGAGGGCCACATGATCCATTATTACTTATTATTGCTCGTCCATGCAAATTGTACAGTGCATTATAAAATATAAATAAACATTCTGTCCTTGGACATAGGTATTTGCAAAGAACTGTTTGTAAATAAACCTTATCTGTAATTCTAATTTCATTAATTACTTACTGACACAACATAACGTATATCTAGAATATTATTGTAAATATTTCTATGTTTACTCTTGCATATAGAAGTAAATTACATTTAAAATGCGCACTTAGATAGCAAATTTTGTCTGTTCTATGTTTTTTTGCTATATAGAGCATTTATCGGGTTCTCTGTTTCCACTTAGGGATCGATAGTATATCTTAAAACGAGTCGATAAATCTTAAAACGCCTCACTAAAAAATTGTCGCATAAGTAAGATTACTTTTTTTTTACATTAATCAACATTGTTCTAATGTTATTCTGTTTGATATTTCAAATAAAGTCGTTATCAATTATTCACATTTATAATCTGTTCATGGATATAGCGATTTGATTTATTCACTAGCACTCGTACTTCAGAAAAGAAATGTTTGTCCAATCCTTCGGCAGGGACGTATTTACAAAGATTGTTGTACTAAACGTCTATTATAAAAATAATTTATGTCGGATTCTAAAACATATTGATATACGCAGTGTGATAACTTCATTTGTCTATGCTACTTCTACCATTTTCAGGCATTATTTATTACTTGAGTAAGATACAATAGATTAGTAAAATGCAATGAATATGTGTCACCTCTGGTGTCACTGTCAAACATTCATAGCCTACATTAACTAAAAAAATAAATCAGGAAGTCATATTTTTAAAAAAAATACTTATAACTCAAAATTGCAAAGGTATAGGTATATATTTATAGCAAGCAAAGTTATCAAGCTTTGCAAACAGAAATTAATATACAAGGTGTTCCATTAAAAATTATTTAAAGGTGTTTTTTTATACATACCCCGTAAACGTAACTTATGGAACGCTCTGTATATTTTACTTAAATTGGATGTCACATCGAGTTAACCCAAGGCTTCGTAAAGCTATGTGTAAAATTTGCACTTTTATAGTCATTATAAACAGCATAGATATTCGTATTTCTGTAAGGGTCGGATTTTCCAAAAAATTATTGAAATTAATTTTTATCTTGAAAACGCTTTAAGATGGGTATAGGGAAGCATAGAGAAATGTTGTACAAAACTGAATAAGGAATTTAATAATGAAAAAATAAATAAAAAAAAAAGTTCTCACCTGGATTGGTAGAAGGGGCAACGTTTCATTTCTGGAAATATTTTAGGAATGTAGTTCACTTTGAATAACTTGCAAACACATAATTTGAGTTAGTTTTGATGTTCGATTCTCTATACTAAACATATACAGAATTTCTAGAATGCAGTGAATTTGTTATCCTGGTTACACAATTGCAAATTAATGGTGTAAAGTCAGAATTAATATTGTTTAAAACAAAAAATCAAAATTATCTTACTCAGTTAATGCTAAACTCCTACCCTGGTAAGGATGCAGTGATACTCAATTTTAACCAGTCATGTAGAGGCCTTTAAAAAAAATCCTGCCTTTATAGCTAATAAATTTATTTAAAGCTTTCGATTGTGTTGATCACTTTATATTATTATATAAGCTGGAAAGGTACGGCATCTGCGGGTCAACCTTGGATTGCTTTAAGTCATATTTAACTGATCGACATCAAAAAGTTGTTTGTAATAATGGGCACTCGGATAGATGTAGGATTTCAACTGGGGTGCCTCAGGGATCTGTACTGGGACCTACTGTTTTTTTAATTTATATAAATGATATATGTTCACTGAATGTCAGTGATGTTATCACGATGTATGCTGATCATATCAGCATACTTGTAACCTCCGATACCCTGGCTGAGCTATTTGTAGAGGTAGATAGAGTTTTTTTACTTATTAAAACTTGGATGAACCTTAACAAATTAATAATTAATTCTGATAAAACTAACCTTATTTTATTTAATAGATGCAGATATAGAATCGACGGTCTAACCCTTGACAATAAGTACACTCCTTTCATTAACTCTGTGAGGGTTTTGGGAGTGGGCATTGATGAAAAGGATAATTGGATTAGCCATGTTGTCACACTGTGTGGTGAACTGGCGCGCACCTGCTATGCTCTCTATAATCTCAGAAGATGCTGCAGTTATGAGATTTTGAAAAGTTTTCACTATGCCAACTTCTATTCTCGGATGACATATGGTATCATTTATTGGGGGGGGGGATGCACTTCCTCCGCGAGAATATTTCTGATTCAAAAATGAGCCATTAGAACTTTATTAGCGCCTCTTGTACAACGCGCCGCTTTAAAAGAACACAAAATCTTAACGTTTTACGATGTTTATATTCTATGAGTTTTGTGATTATGTTACACCAAGACATAGAACTACAGTTTTTCAAAGGAATTTAATATACATGGGATGCAAGCTGTATAATAAACTGCTCGTGGAATATAAAAGCAGTTGATAACCTGAAAGGATTTCAAAAGCAAGTTAAATGCTATCTTTTGAACTTGAGCTGTTATTCAGTTGCCGATTTTCTTAATAATAATATTTAGTTTAATTTAGTATTAAGTATTTCATTATTTTTGTTTGTATTCTGTTGACGTATTTCATCATTGTCTTTTTTTGTTTGATATTGTTTGAAATAAATATTTATCTATCTATCTATCTATCTATACGGAATCTATATGTTACAGTTATTAATATTTCTCTTCTCTTTAAAAATAAACATCTGTTCGATCAAAATCAATTATTAATGATTATCACACTAGAAACAAAAATGATTACTGCTACTCTAAAACTAGACTAACTTTAACCCAAAATAGTCTAAATTATAGTAATGTATAAAACTGCTTCTTTATGTTAGCAGCTACAACCTGCTTCTGCTATTTTTGGTTAGCAGTTTAAAAAATCTGCTACTTTTTGTAGTAGTGTTTTTGCATATGTATTTCTTAACCAAATTCGATATAAAAACTAGGAAAACTAATCAGCGAAACTTACATTGTGTGCAGTTGTTACACAAAATAACTATTATTGCTTGGAATAAATAAAATTGTCTCCACCTGGGCCTGACAAAAAACAATATTTCTATGTAGTTGTTAGAGAATTCTGTTTATTTTTTATTCTCTTATTTACTTAAGCTGATGTTCGTATATTCGTTATTCCTCGCTTGTCATTTATTTAACACACCACTCAAATATAAGTATTTTTAGAAATATCTTCTTTATTATGTTTGTTAGTTCATTTTTACATTTTTTTTTTTTTACGGTAAGTTGTTAGTTGCTACAACATAGCAGTGTGCTTCGCAGCAATCCATCACTACTAAATTATATATATTTAAAAATTTTCAATGTTTTACCAAATCAACTCAAAATAATCAATTTTTTGGGAATTTTTCGTAAGAAATTGTATTTGATGGTTGGTTATGACATATTGTACCGGTATTGTATTATTTTTCCAAGCAAGCTACAATAAAATATATCATTATTATTATTATTATTATTATTATTATTATTATTATTATTATTATTATTATTATTATATACTTCTAGTATACCATCCACCTTGAGACATCTGGTATATTATCTAATTTAAAATCAATTCGTTAAATCAGTTATCTAATTGCAATTCGCTATTGTGACTATTTTATCTTATACGTTGTTCTTTCAAATCAAATAGTATATATTTTTTTTTTCTATATTGTTTCAGCCTCGTTTAATTTATCAGTGTACCTGGCCTTCGTGTCTGTCCAAGACAGCTTCTTGTGAAACAATAGAAGAACACGTGCGACAAGTTCATTCAGTGTAAGTATCATACATATCTCTCCTTATAAATAAAACAAACAAACATAAAAATTGATTAACCATAATTATTTCTCCATTTTCCATGTATACAAACAGATGACTGTACTCTGTATTTTGCTGGCTAAACGTTTCTACACATAACATTATTTCCGCTTTCGTATTATCATTGCAAAAAGTCGTATCTATCATCTAAGAATATACGACATGAAACACGCAAACAAAATTCCGTCATTTTATAACTGTTTGGCATAGATCTCTTAATAATTCCATGGCCAACTCCAACAAATATAAATATATACATATATAATATATATATACATATACATATCTAAAGTATTATCGTTAATACGGAACCATATAATAAACGGGTATCCAAGGATTAGAGTATGCTTCCGACCTTGTTCTGGCTCTCATTTCTGGATTTTTATTTATTTTCTTTTCTCTCGCATGATTGGTGTATATATACGATACGTACATTCATACATAGACACATGTACTATCTTTCTCAAATTAAATGCGAATCTAAGCCCAATGAATTCTTGATTATTTATGCAACCGAAAATAGAGAACACTTAAATGTTAATTAAAAATGATTTGGGAAACAATTAGGTATAGAGCACTTATAGTTTCGGTTGCATAGGCAATCGAAGATTTGTAGAGCTTAGATTCCCATTTAATTTGAGAAAGATGGTACAAGCGTAGATACATTCAAATTCAATATGGGTGTGCGTATTCATACATAATGTATACAGATTTTTATACCGGAGGTATGTTTTCCCGTGTTGTCTGAAATATGTGGTAGCAATTCGTAATGAGAAGCACACGGAAGATCGAGCAGAAATGTTTTATGTGTGAGATTCGCAAATAACGGTGAAATTCTTTGAATAGTTGTAGCGCTTTTTGTGTAAAATATGCTTGCAGACTTACAGATAATCTTACAGGCGGCTATGGATACGCATATGATGACACAATCTTATTCAAAATGATCTAGAGGTGTTTTATTTTGAAATGACGCCGTTTATAATGCGATTTTTAATAATCAATTAAATGATTTAATTTGGATCGATAGCCTGATCGTATTCCAAAAATATAAATAATAATAATATATTAAAACAAAATGGGCAACGAATGTTATTTGTGTTTGTCACGCAAACATTTTTTCGGAGAAAATTATCAATTCAGCTATTTTTAAATACCATGAAAATATTCTTTTCTAGAAAGAGTAAAATTCAAAAAGTAATCATTTATTAACCAAAAATTTGTTTTTTGATGATCTTTCTTTTAAGTTTTTTTTCATTTTAAGAGTTCTTTTAATTCTAGAATTTTCGTTTTTGCTAATTTTTGGCGTCTAGAATACCTTGGCGAAATATTTGCAAGTAATTTTGATATACTCTATATTCTATATGGTATTTTAAGTGACAGTATTGAATATATTGGAGTCACCTAAATTTTGTATTTAATTTACTTATACAATATTTAAACATAGTATTTTCTATTAAAATTATTAGATTTATCCATAAATAATTTTGATTTTTTTTTCTTTAAAGATACAAATGAAAATATATGAATTATTCTATTCAGTCAGTTATTTTATTTTATTTTTATTTTATTTCATTCTGGGAAATTAACAGGGCAAAGCTCCAAAATATTTCCCCTGCTAATATACAATAATGTAAAGATAAAAACACAAATGAACAGCAGTGCAATAATTACAATAGGCAAAATAATACTAATTAGCTAAATGTTAATTAAAGTTACTCAGAGCTATATTAAACAGTAACGACAATATTAATAAAGTAAAGTATTAAATTAAATAACAAAATTATTAGAAATTTTATGAATGTTTTATCTTAAACAGCAATATTGGCAATGGTAATGACAGAAATAGTGCTAACCATTGTAATAACAAAAAAGATGAAACAATCCGTGAGATTAGACTAAAAATTTATAACGACTATAAAGATGAAGAAGATGAAGAAGGGATCCGGAGCAGACTGAAAATAATAGACTTAAATTTAAGCATGGAATGAGCAAAAATGTCGACCCTATTAAATCTAGTGTTATATGTATTACATAACCTATAGATGGGAGAGTATGCCAACACGCGTACGTTGATAGACAAGTGAAAAGTGAGGTGATTCCTGCTTGCAATACGAGGAATAGTTAAATTTAATAGCCGCTACCAACAGGAAAACTTCTAGACCATTACATAAAATTTTATAAAAAAACAGCATATCGGCCAGCAATCTCCTGTCCGCTAGGATATCAAAATTATAGGCCGGAAAAACGTTTCAATATAGTTTTGGTGTTGTTCACCAAATTTATAGTCCAAAAATTTAAGGAACCTTTTTTGGACTGATATATATTATAATTTATATTTATTTTTATTTATATTTTTAAAGAAACATAATTCTCTTGATATTGTAACGCGCGCCTATTTTCAAATTTTTATTGTCCTTCATTTGTTTTGACCGTGCTTATATACCTTAAATAAAACGGATATTACTATAAAAGTTCTTTTATAAAAAAATAATTGACAATCAAAAGATTCATTCCGCAAAAATATCAGCACATGACGCTGATATTGTCAATCAAGAGGTTTATTAAAATTGCATCGCTATCGTCAAATTATTTGTGAAAATGGATAACCACATTGTGATCATTTTCCTACTTATTGGTACTAAATGAAAACAAATGGAACAAACTATGCTGAAATATTGTGTTGTTAAAGTTTTATAAAAGGCATTTTTAATAGTGTATGTTCTCCTGAACAAGGATATTGGCTACTTTCTGGGGAATTCGTAAAACCACTTGTTTAAAATATCCTTATAATTTTTTTTCCTTAAGTAAAATACAATGGGTCAACAATTTGAATGTCGTGAAATAATAGAAATTTGTCTGCTACAATTAACCTCAATTCCCACAAACGATATGCCCGCTTTGAAATTTGAATTCGCTAGTTCAATGATTCGGACTGTTTATCTGCACATGGTCTTCGATAGACTCACGAATTGAAAAGTGGGAGGTGGCACTAGGGCATTTTTTGGGATTTATTTTGGGATGAAAAAAATAACGAATCCCTACAAACTTTTCGTGGTTTTTAGGTACCTTGAAGATGAAAATAAATTGCCATGTCATCTGATACAGCAACATACTTTTCAGCGTATAAAAGCTGGAGGAGGGGGGGGGGGAGGTCAATTTGCCCGATTTCTAGCTCCTCACGCAGACACCGAAAATAAAAAAAATAATAAAAAAGTCTTTTAAAGTTTATATCCCTAGTAGATCGGTGAACCAAAAAAAATTCGACAAATATCAATATTTCACAAAATGGCGATCATTAAAAATACACACGTTCCATTTGAAAAAACAAAGTTTTTTTACTTTAAAAATATCCATATTGGACATAAGTTTCTGAACACCTTGCACACAATGGTGTAGTTATCGCCGTCATAATCAATACCTATGGCCGTGTACTTGTATCCACATTAGTAAGATATCTTAATGTCTAATAATATTCAATTTTAATGGAAAGAGTGCAAACGTCAAAATGTTGTCAAAATTCCAAATATCTCAAAACCGATTAGCTTTAGGAAGAGGAAACATTAATACAAACTCAACCCATAAAAATTGCACCATTCCGTTTTAAAACTATTTTCTATAGATCACAGTCGGCCATGGTCACTCTGCAAGTTTCAAAATCAAATTCTTACGTGAAACTCGAAAAATTCTAATGACCCAGTTCGGTAGGCCAGCCTGCTGTGTACTGATTGAATAAAATGAAAATGCAAAACGATTTTAAAATGAAAATGAAAGATAAAATAAGCTAGCTCAACGGAAAAAAAATCAATGAACGCAAAAAAACTAATAATCTCAGAGTTACCCTCGCGAATTAAAACTTGAATCTAACCACGAAAAGTAAAATTGTGAGTGAATGAAATCTGACTTTCTTATTTACTCGAAAAATTGAAAAAAAAATAAAAACAAAATAAAAAACAGAATTTTTAACCCAAAGATGCTAATAACAATCAAATTTATTAATCAAAAAGGGTTAAATTACAACTTGTGCAGAAAAAAAAAGTGAACTGAAGGTTCTGGCCTAAAATAAAAACTGCACTGGACTCTAATATTAAAAATACGACAATTGCTATTTCTATGCAAAGATTAATGCATTGATAAATAAAAAGAATCAGCAAAATTGAAAAACAGAAATTAACTCTTTAAAAATATAATGAGAGGAAAAAAAAACTAAAATCTATCTTCCTAACCAAAAAATAATAATTGATCTTATATCTAAAATGTGCACACTTCAATACATTAACAATTATTACAATAAGAATTCCTTGATTGGTTATATAAAAGAAAATCAGAAATGTTAAATTTACTAATTCGAAATGGCAACAATGATTTACAAAAATACGTCTACTCACGTTAATAGTCGAACAAGGAACTCCTTAACAACACTCTACAACAGTTTTTCTTCCAAAAATCCTCTCGTCAAAACGTAACGCAGTGTATAACCAATACGCCAACACTCAACACAAATCCGCAAAAAATCTACACACGCAAACAATAGGCATTTAAATGAATGGAATTATTAAAAAAAAAAACTTAACACTTAAATTAATTAAATCCTACAATTAACTCTTTAACTAAAATTTACACAAAACAAAATTATTGTGAAAATTCTCGGTACACTGAATAACGGCTGAACGAGGAAAACAATAAATAACCACAAAAAATATCGCATTAAAATACACACAGCGATAACGCGGGTTGTCTAAACATAGCAATACATGTATCTCCACTCGTTACTCAATCAAGTAGAGTCGTCCGCAATATAAATACATATAAATATGGAGTGAATAGCAGTAACAAAAGACACTTTGGGGCGATGTCCAAAGTTAAAGAAACAGTTTATCTGTTTAACATATACCGCTATTAAAAACTGCACAAAAGTACAGGATTTTTTAAACTGCTAATCAAAAGTAGCGCAAGCAGGTTGGAGCTGCTAACGTAAAGAAGCAGCTTTAACATCACTAGTTTATATTGACGTCTAGAAACACCCTGTATATTTTTCATTTAAATGATTTTATAATTATTTTCTAGTTAAAAGCAATTATCGCATTCTCTTCACACTAAATTCCTTTAATTTTTTTTGCAGTAAACAAGGGGAAGAGGAATCTACTACACGGAAATCGACGTAGGTGATACGACACCCCCTCCGACCCTGTCGCATCGCGATTTGAGCCGTCCACCGCACGAGGATCCCGAATACCAGCGCCAACTGGTCGAGACCTACCGCCAGAAGATCCTCTCGAAGCCGATCAACATCCCTCACCAGACCTACAAGTTCGCCAAAGTGCCCGTCTCCCCCAGGCGTGTGCGCGGCGAGAACAAGAAGTGCCGCAAGGTGTACGGCATGGAGCACAAAGAACAGTGGTGCACGCAGTGCCGGTGGAAGAAGGCCTGTAAGCGCTTCGGAGATTGAGCTCGCCCGGAGACGCTCGAGTCGTGTTTTCGTCCTACGTAATATTTCGCAATATCACCATCAATCAATTATAATATGATTTAGTAAAAAAAGAAGAAAAAAAAACGATTCCTCCGTTCGTCAACAATCGAAACGACGAATCACATTAAAATCGGGATAATAATAATATTACTCCCCCCATCTACCGGACAATCGTCGCAAATAATCTCTCAATTTCAAATGGCTGCCATCGATCGCGTTATTATCGACATCGCGTCTGTTCGTACGTTCCGCGCCATCTAGCGTATAGTTTTTAAATAACAACTCAAAGCGCAGCTGTGATCAACATATCCGCCGCTAGATGGCGATCATAATTTTTAGTATTATAAATATTACGATATATTATTAATTATATTAGATGATAAACACTCGTAATTGAAAAAAAAAATAATGCGAAAACGAAGAAACGCAAAACGAAATTTTTTAAATTCGAAATTCTAAATTATTAATTTGTCTTTTTCTTTTTTAAATATTAATTGTTTCGTTATTTTTTTCTGTGTAAATCGAAATTTCTTCGTATAATAATAGTGCTGCGCTTAAAATAAGAAGATAAAAGGCTGCCGAAATGAAGTGTCGTTTTATAGACATAAAAAAGTAGTTTTTTTCGTATTTGGTTGGCAATATTATGATACACGAATCTTTAACATCATAGAAATTAAAACAAAAAAACAATAATAGATTGATAAAAAAAAAACATTAAATTTATTGATTTAAATTCTTATTTGGACAGATAATTTGCCGCCAAATAGAAATAGGGAACGTCAGAATCAGGCAATAAAGACGACAGTTTTTCAGATCTCAAAGTATATACAAAGTACAAGTATTTTGATCGCGGATCAAATAAAAACGATAAAATAACATAATATAATACAGAATTATTATTGAATGAAATGCAATTATAAATGATATATTATTAAATATGAAATAAATTTACGTGAGAATGAATATTATACATATTTATATAGATATTTTAAATTCAAATATTATTTTCTTTCTCAGATGTCACATTATTTAATTATTTTGAGATTAACGGATTGAAAATCCTTTAAAAAGATAAACAAAGAAAAAACAGTGTGTAATAGTTACATATTATTAATAATAAATATAGTAAATAACTTTATATCATTAAGAAGAGAGACAAGTTATTATTATTACATGTATTTTTCCTTTTTTTTTTAAAATATTTGTACATATAGCATATAGTACCATAACGACCTAGTATTACCATTTTTTTTTTTAAATTTTAGTTCTTATTTACATATTTTTTTCATCGCTTTTATTTATACATGTGAAAAAAACATACGACAAAAATTTTTTATATATGAAAAGACTACTAAATGCCATTTAGGTTTGGTAATGCATTTTTTTCTCCTCAAAATTCGCCTTTACTACTTTCAATCATTGATTCACAGCCTAATCGACATGTAAAAAATTAAAAATAACTGAAATATTTAGTCTTTTCTTATATAAAATATTGAAAAAAAATCATCTGATGTACATAAAAAAGCAAGTGAAATAGTTGCCAGTTTATTAACGATTAAAGAATGATGATATAACAGTAACAAATACCTCTGAATATATAGATGTCCATTAATGTATCCTAATAGTCAAATTTAAATTTCCCGCCACTATTTTTAGTGAATTCAACGTAAAGGCATTAAAATAACTATTAATGTCGCACAAAATGGTGGGCAATTTTGTGTTTCAACGTTGAAGTTACTTACGGGCAATTTCAATTTGGCTATGTGGCTATGAGACAAAATATTTACGGAAGAAATTATGAAATATTAAATATGGCGCTCTTTAGAAACACGGTATTTTATACTTAAATTTAATTAAAAACGCTTAATTAAGCTATAAATCAACAAAATATTTATGGAAACATGAAAAGTGTCCATTAAATAAAATAACATTTCAAATTTCTGGATAGACCTAAATATATGACATTTCGCAGTTTATATGGGTCGTTTTCAAAAATAATCATTTTTTTTAGACATCAAAATAGATAATTTGGTTTTAATGTTCAGTTTTACTACAAATAAGTGTGCCGACACCAGTTAAGCCCAGTTTGACCAAAATAACAGATAGTCAAACTGTGTTATTAATTTTATCTTTTTTACAAAAAAAATACAAAACTTTTACCATGGGAATGAACTTCAATCCAGAGGAATGACGCAAATAGTTTTTTTATTGCTAAACATTTATTGAAATTTCTTTAAAAAAATAGTTTATTATTCAAAAACGAAACCAAAGTTCGCCCAAAACACATACTATGCTTGTACAAAAACTGAAATATTTTTTTGTAAAAGTATAAAATATTACATCCCTTCGAGAAGAAACTGCAGGAAATGAAAAATAATTATCTACATTGCATGAAAGAATCGGGATAGCCCTAAAACCTGGTTTATCATCCAACTTGAAAACCCGAAAAACATGCTTTACTTCACCATCTAGGTTGGTTGCCAATAGCAGAATACATTTCGGAAAGCAATCCATCCCTCTGAGCATCTCTATTCCACAGGAAGAACGATTTTTAATAAATCTTAATATAGCTGACCAATGTTATATCACCTACTTTCTCTATTTGGGTACTAATATTCTTAGGTTTATGTTTCTAATAAATTTACAAATATATCCAGAAAAATGAAAGCATTTTGTGCTTACAAGTAGCAATCTTACTGCTTGTGAACAACAATAAACGCAAATTCTTCTTCAGAAAACTGGGCATACTTAACTCTTAACTTATCACAGGCTTATTTGGCTGTTTGGTAGAAAAAGGATATTTTGTGCACTGACACAATGTTTTTGGCATCATCTCTGTTCGGTTTCGTAAGCTAAACGTAACAATCCAGAGGAATGCCAAACTTTGCGGTAACCGAAATAAGTAATTTTTAGTAAAGTTGCTATAATTTGTTTCGCAATAATTTTCAGTGAAGTGATGAATATATTGCTTCGTTATCATATATAAAAAAAATTAGGTTTGTGTCTTTTGATTTATATTTTTTAACTGTGGCATACATCAGAAGATAATATACTACCTTGGGTACAATCCAGAGGAATGATATTCCTTCAAATAAAAAAAAAAAAATTGCAATTACATTGTTACAAATTAATTTGAGGAACAAATAAAGCATATTTTCTACAATTATTTCTGGTATAGAGTATTTCATTTCATTTAAGAGCAATTACCCACAGAAGTATCATTTATGTAGAAAGACTCATAAGTTTCTACAAATCTTTAACGGTTTTCCCAATTGTTTCATATTTAATATAAACAAAAATCAAAACATTGAAATTATACTATTAAAACGGGGTGCCTCAAAACTCTTTATAGTTCCAGTTCTGGTAATCAAATCTGTGATTGAAATCCAAGCATTCGATCTAGCCTGGCTTAAAACTACACCATATACAGTTTTGGCGCCCAACGTGGGGCAAAGTAAAAATGTAATTAAAAGCATTACTTAATGTGAAATAAAGAAAAATTAAATTTTCCGTCATGATAGAGGTATTACTTTAATTGCTCAATGTTTTTTTTAAATGTCTGGGTAGTTGTGTAATAGCCATAGACTTGTTTAAAATATTGAAGTATATCAACACTTAAGGACAAGATGTAAGACAGACGAATTCAAAAAACTTGTTACCGGAAAATCAAACCTTACAATCAGTAAACGAACTAAATAAAAACACATAAATTGAACGCGCTACTCTACCTAAGATTAAAAAGAAGAATGAATAAAATACATTTCTCTGTGTTAATATTTAACTATAAGTACCATAGTCAATGGCTATATGATAATGTACGATTAGAACTTAAATGTTTCAGAGTTCAGGCGTTTTAGATCGTTGTTTAGTGGCGAAAAGGAATTCTTCTAAAGCCTGCCCGGTTGGACCTTATTGCAACACGTTAAATGAAATTTAAATTTCCATTTTTAGTAAATTCAAAACCGTTGAGTTCGAGAAAAGATAGAGAAATCAGTCGCAATAAGCGCCCAATTTCGGCGAATCAAAGCGAGCTTCTTGTGGTTCATATATCTCGTAAAACGAATGTGTTATTATTGTTGTATCGGTGTTTTATCATAAAGGATTTGTTTTATAATTAAAAATAAAAGAAAAACGTGAGGAAGATTTAAGATCGTTAATTTTACAGAGAGTAGTGAGTTATATAGCAAAGTAAGACATATTATGTTTTAAGTTATCTAAGGAGGTGACTCGTGTAACGCAATCAATCATGTTAGTTAATTTTTTTTTTGTTTTTCTTTTCATTTGTTAATTTTTATTATTATATTAGTTAATTAATTTTTACCTGTTAAGTGTCTCATAATTACCTCTAAGTCTTTCATTTTATTATTATTATTATTACATTTTAAAGATTTTATTGTCGTGTTTATATTAAATATTTTTTATTAGATAATTATTACATAATATATTGCATACATATAAAATATATATATTTATATATCATTATTATTATATTATATTGTCATATACGTTATATTTTAACAATAAAAGAAGCAAAGAGTATTCATATACACCTTCAATACATATTTCTATATATTAGTATAGGTATATATATATAAAAGAAAATCTATATTTACTTTACGCATCTGTATAAATTCTATCATATTAATTATTGCAATTAAGGATATGTGCATATAAACAACGTGACAATGCGCAGAAAGAAGCATGGAAATGCATAAATAATATAAAATATCTATTGTGAAGCGATAGACAGGAAAGAATCATATTATTTCATAAATTTAGAAAGCCATAATAAATATATTATAATTAATCATTACCATGAAAAATTATAAATATAAGATTAACAATTTGAATAAGTAAAAAAATAAATAATAATAAGAAAAAAAAAGTGGAAGAAATGATGAAATATGCAACGTATTTATATATATAAAGATAAGTACGATACATTACATAATAACGATAAATAATATATGGTTCTTCTGAGGATGAGTGTGTTCTCTTTTCGTGTTTTGGTTATGAATGGAACCTATGATTTAAAAAGATTATTATTACTGAATAATATATTATTATTAAAATTATATCTGAGGCAGTTTTATTTCAAACTCTTACCTTATAATCCCTAATTAGCCCTATTAACGGTTTAAAACTCAAAATTTATTTAAGAAAATATATAAATACATGCTAGCGCCATCTGTACAATACTTTCAGAGTCAATTTGAAGGTTCAGCTTCTCCCATATAGATGGCGCACATAGTCTGAATATTTAATGAAAGCACTTGTCTAGATTACATTTAAATTATATTCTGTTTTATTAGTATTACAAAAAAAAAATATTTAATATAGGTAAATAAGAATTCACTCACTATGTTTATTATTTTGGATATATGCAAAATTAAAATTAATCTCATGGTTAAGGCTTACATTTACATATCAACTAAGTTACCGTGCTGTTCATTATTGTTTTGATTGCTATTGATGAAAAATTATTATATAGAAAAAAAAAACATTTTAACATAGATATAGGCCTGAGTTTTTTTAGTTTTCTAAATAGTTTTCCCGGCCAACAAATTGAATACAAATGTCGCGCTGTAAATGACGTCTTCACAGCTAATCCAGAGATATACTTAAGTTGTCACAATGATATTAAAGAATTATTACAAATGTCGGTAGGTGATATAAAATGTTTAAGACATTGCTAATTTCCTTATAAAGCGAAAACCATTTTAATTTGAACTATATGGTATGTTTTACACATTTGTTCTATATTTGCACTTAGGAATTCAAAAAATGTAAGAATATACAGGGTGTAACAGCGGTAACGCCGTGGTCTCTGGTAGTCAAATGGTAATAATTTTTTTTTACAAATGTTTTATATTAAGATACATGTAAACGGATCTACAATTTAAAAATAATATGCAATTTACAGGGTGTTTCAAAACTTAGCAGTGCATCAAAGTTATGTTTTTTTTAATGGAACATCCTGTATTTTATGGCATTTTTGAATTGTACATTAAACACAAGATTAATTTTATTTTAGGTTCTCTATGCCTAATTTTTATAGCTTGAGATATATCAATTTGTTTAAAAATGACAATTTGCAAAAAGTCTAGTATCTCGAAAATGAATTAATTTAGGAAAGTGAAATTAGGACTCTCTGTGCCTATCTCCACTATAGTTTTTAAGTTATTTGTTTTTTTTTTTTGTGGTCTAAGTAAATTGTAATTGCCTTGCCTTAATTTAATCTAGGTGGCTGGTGTTTTGACGTGTATTCTGTTAGCACCAATGAAATCATGAGTTTTCGAGATATACCACACCTTCTTCGTAACATTGCATTTTTAAACAAATTGAAGTATCTCATAAAGTATAAAAATTATGCATAGGGAACCTAAATAAAACTAATCTGGTTTTTGGTGTACACTTGCCACAAAATACAGGGTGTTCCATTAAGGAAAACATAACTTTGATGATAACAAAAATACTCCAAACAAACATACTGGTAATCACCACAAACTGCACTAAACTGGACGTACGTTTCGCTAGCAAAGCTATCATCATCAGCAGCAACAGTGTTTCTGCTTTGCTATCGAAACGTACGTCCAGTTTAGTGCAGTTTGTGGTGAGGGGTTTAGGTGAAGTTTACAACATAACTTTGATGCATGTTAAGTTTTGGAACACCTGTATATTGTAGTTCTAATTCGCCTACATACAGGCTGGCGCATTAGTGAGTGGAAGCTCGATATATCTGACATTATAAAAGTTATCAGAGAATTTATTAAGAAAAGAGTATAGGTATTCTTAAGCTTCATATTTTAGAATTAGATACACATGTTGCCACGTAAAGTTCCACTACATAGAAACAAATTAGGTTTAAGAAAAAGATCAAAGATGTGTTCAGAGATGATAATCGGATTATCGGAACCTCGTCAGCGATTTGCGAGCATCGCACTGTTTTATAACGTCGTGCCAGGCCTAACTTACTTTTTTTTTTTAAATGGAATGCTATATTTTTTTGCGTTTTAAATTTTTGCTCATTTTTGAGAGTTAACGTAAAAAAAAAAATATACCACTTTCTTCGCACCCTTACTTGGTTTGGGCGTCTTCTATTTTCGCTGGTTTGAGGATTTAATAAAAAAAATATTTCTTGTGTACAAGGTGAGTCAAAACTCGCATGATGTCGCAAATTAATAACTATTATAATAAATTATAAGTATTCAAATCAAAATGAACTACCATTCATATCTTTCTTAGGGTAAAAATTATGAAAATGAAATAATAAATATAATAAGGGAGTTATTCCTGAAAAATACATCATAATAGTGTTTGAAGTAAAAAAAAACAAGTCATTTGCTTAGGTAAACAGACAAGGAAAATAAAAATTGTGTTTCCCATTCTTTGTAAGAAGTACGTGGCCTGTGATTGGCCCCACCACTCAATATAGTTACGAGCCGCCACTGTCAGAGGTAACCGTCATGCATTAGTATCAGAACAGTATGCTGCTGCATTATATCAAAAGGCTGTGCAGTATAATACTTGCAAGTGCTATAACAGTTTGCCACTGAAGTGTAAGGCGAATATTTCGCTGCAGATATTTAAAAATCAATAAAAGAATTTTTATTACAATGGGCAATATACAGTAAAGAGGAATGATTTTTGTCGCTCATTGTGATTACGAGGCCGACTATGATATGTGTTTTTTACTTTATTTTAATATGTTTTTTATACCTAGCTTGTTCTAATAATAATAATGTAATAATAATGTATATATATCGTTAGTTAAAAAAAAACATGGACATTGTTTTATTACAATTATTTCACAATAAAAACAACACCACAATAATAAAACTAAAAATAAACGTTGAACTTAAAAACTAAAAATTTATAAATTCCTTAATACGTATCACAAAATTTCTGTTCTAACAAAATAATAACTTCTTAAATCCATACATCGTTGGTGCTATGTTCATTTTTTCAGGCAGTTTATTATGGTATGCTATGGCTATTATTTTTGTAATAAAAATACTCGTTGCAGGCATTGCGTGGCACCCCAAAATATGATTCCGTAGCGCAAGCGGGACTCTAGCTAGAGCGATGAACAATGTTTTTCATTTCACATCTTCCCTTTATCTACTGTGATACCCAAAAACTTGTAATTGTCTTGTTCAGGTATAGACTGCTGGCTGATGTAACCGTGTTAAATCTGAACCTCAGCAGACCCGTCTTCTCTCTATTCATTTTCAGTCCATTATCCTCACACCACCTAAAAACCGGCCTATACATCCCTCAGAGGCTATCGACACGTGGGCCATCGAAGGACCACTGATGACGCAGGTTGTATCGTCTGTATACTGAGAAAGGCTTGGACCCAAGACGGAGCCCTGCGGAACGCTGACACAATATCCTTTGGTTTGTCTAGTTTATTATATTGGTTTGTTTTATACAGGTGATTCTCAACATATGCGACAAACTTTAAGCGCTGATTCCTGGGGTTATAAGTTATATAATTTGTATAAAAGTTATACAAATGTTTAATAGTAAGTTAACATAATTAATGTTTTTATTATAAATTAACAAAATAATTAGTAAAACAAAATTAACTTATACTAACTGTTGAAAATTGACCGCCCCCAACTGCAATACAAGCTTCTATCCTCCGTCGTATTGACTGGCGAGTCCGTTCTAAAATACCAGGGGTGTTTCGAATTGTTTGAAAAGCTACGATAATACGATTTCTCAGTTCATCGACAATTTCAATGGGAGTCGTATAAACTAATGATTTAAGGTGACTCCAGAGAAAAAAGTCCAAAGAATTTAAGTCTGGAGACCGAGGAGGCCACGGTTGTGGACCTCCCCGTCCTATCCACCGATCTGCATACGTATTGTCCAAAAACTCGCGAGCAACTAAACTAAAATACGCTGGAGCACCGTCATACATAAAATACATTTGTAATCTTAATTGCAACGGAACTTCTTCCAGCAGTAGGGGTAGCTCCTCTTCAAGAAAATTGCGGTGATTACCTGCGCCATTTAACCGCATCGGTAAAAAATGTGGACCTATCAAGTGATCTCCAACAATTCCGGCCCACACCATTGACAAGAGAATTGATGTTGATGACGGGCATTACACTAGTTCGTGCGGATTTCTTCGGCCCATATGTGATTATTATGAAAATTAATAATGCGTTTCTAGAGAAAGTAGCCTCGTCGGGAAGAATATTTGAGCCAAATAGTCAGATTTTGTGCGCATTTGTGTTGCATCCATTGACAAAAAGCCACTCTTTGCGGAAAATCTGCCGGCAAAAGTGCTTGCACCCGTTGAAATGTGATATGGACATTGATCTTTCATATTCTCCAAACTGTGCCTGACTAATGTTTAAAGCAAACGCAATTTTTCTGGTGCTTGTAGTAGGATGTTCCTCAATTTTCATTTAAGTACCATTTCTTCAACTTGGGAGTTCTCATGTAGATGGGTGCACGATACAGTCGTCCGTTTTTAAAATTTCCCGTTTCACTAAGACGTTGGTGAAGACGGGCAAATATTGAATGATGCGGGATGATACGGTTCGGGTATCGTTCTTTATAAAGACGTCTAGCAGCACGCGAATTTTCATTGGCAAGACCGTAAACGAAAATGCATACACACATCTCAGCATTCGTGTAATTTATTTTAGAAAAACAAAACTGGCAAATAAACTGAATGATGAATACTCTGACAAACTATTGACAAATATTGAAATGACAAATAAGCAATTCCCCCTCAAACAATAGTTTTGAAGAACCAACTGTGATATTATATCGTGTTAGTCATAGTTCATAATTTATTATTAAACATTCAATAACTTTAAAACCAAAACGTTTTGGACATATACTCATATGAACTTTTATGTCCAAATAACCTTAGGAATCAGCTCTTAAAGTTTGTCGCATATATTGAGAATCACCCTGTATACTTATTACTTCTCTATTTCTGCTTTTTGACATTCTTTCATTAGGATCATATATGTGAGCTTTTGGAATACATTTTATTATTATTATTACCTACCAGAGACAACTGCGTTACCGCTGATACACCTGTATATGTCTAAGAGGACTAAATACTTTTTTCGTGTCTGTGTGATCCCGGGAAACGCGTAGGCGTGCTTCTGAGAAAATTCAGTACCCGCAGTATACGGGAAGTGGCCGCTAGGTGACGCCACCGGAAGCTAAATTTCCACTTTAAAGCACGACACCGAGCTTTTCGCGTATATAACGAACTGCCCGGCGCGCACAGGGCGAACACGGCCTACGGAGAAGGAGGGCAGATCGGACACACGGCGGCCCGACCAAAATCAATACGGACTGATAAGTGTGACGTAACGTACCGTGAAGTGTACCGATTGGTCGGCCCTAACTCATCCTATTATTTATTAATCGTCGCATGAATGGAATATAGGTAACAAAACTGTGATATCGTCGTCCGAAAGAGTGGCCGATTAAAAGCGGACGATTCGCGATTACGCCACGAGAAAATAACAAAAAAACAGAGAAAGAAAAAAAAAAGAAACCATTTAACGCGTTACGATATCCGAAAAGTGGGTGCCGCTTGTCTCGATTTAGAATCCGGAGGTGCGAAACGACGGTGATTTGTTGGTTGGTGTGTTGATTGTTATTTTTTTTTTTTTTTCTCCTTCTCGCGAATCGAGATGTGGGATCGCGTCTGCTGCCAGTGTCGAGGTGGTGGGTCGGTGTCCGTCTCCTAAAAGAGGAATAGCTGGGGAGGAATCGTGCTGCTGGGGGGAGAGAAACTTTAGACCCGTCCCCGGTTAACCGTACAAGCAAACCGATGTTGGATAAAATGGATTCGAACCTCGATTTGTCCCACCTGACACCCCACGAGAGGGCCATCATACAGGAGGTCATGGTGCGTCACAAGCAGGAGGAGGAGATGGAACAAGAAATCATGAGGTAAAGGAAAATAAAATCTCATATATTACGCATTTTTCTATACGATGCAAGGCCTATTATTAGAGAGGTATCGTGGGGGGTATTGTGGCTGACATAAAGACCAGTCCATTTTCGCGATTATAGAGGAGAATGATCTCGTAGGACAGGGGGATGTATTGGCTGCACTGCACGCTCGTTAGATCGGTCTTTCGTGAAGTGTTCTGCTTATAATCTCAATCACTTTTAAGTATGTACTAATAATTATATTTATATTCAACATAATCATTCAAATTCTGTTTTATCTGGAATGTTCGTGAATTATGCGCTATCGTTAATCATTCATCCATTTATTTCGACCACATATGACATTTCTGTCTAAGAGGTTATGAAATATTAATTAAGTTTAGATTAGAGAAGTTCCCAATGAAATACGTTATTTCGACAACTTTTCTCACGAAATAAAAATTTAATCCAATAAGATTATTGTAATCTATTTGACGGATATAAATGTTTGAAAGATACTAACAATCAGAGTGAAAGCTTGTATGTAATCTCAATCGCTTTTAAGTATGTACTAATTATATTTATATTCAACATAATCATTCAAATTCTGTTTTATCTGGAATTTGCGTGAATTATGCGCTATCGTTAATCATTCATTCATTTATTTTGACCACATATGACATTTCTGTCTAAGAGGTTAGGAAATATTAATTAAGTTTAGATTAGAGAAGTTCCCAATGAAATACGTTATTTCGACAACTTTTCTCACGAAATAAAATTTAATTCCAATAAGATTATTGTAATCTATTTGACGGATATAAATGTTTGAAAGATACTAACAATCAGAGTGAAAGCTTGTATGTAATCTCAATCGCTTTTAAGTATGTACTAATTATATTTATATTCAACATAATCATTCAAATTCTGTTTTATCTGGAATTTGCGTGAATTATGCGCTATCGTTAATCATTCATCCATTTATTTCGACCACATATGACATTTCTGTCTAAGAGGTTATGAAATATTAATTAAGTTTAGATTAGAGAAGTTCCCAATGAAATACGTTATTTCGACAACTTTTCTCACGAAATAAAATTTAATTCCAATAAGATTATTGTAATCTATTTGACGGATATAAATGTTTGAAAGATACTAACAATCAGAGTGAAAGCTTGTATGTAAATCTCAATCGCTTTTAAGTATGTACTAATTATATTTATATTCAACATAATCATTCAAATTCTGTTTTATCTGGAATTTGCGTGAATTATGCGCTATCGTTAATCATTCATTCATTTATTTTGACCACATATGACATTTCTGTCTAAGAGGTTATGAAATATTAATTAAGTTTAGATTAGAAGAATTCAATGAAATACGTTTATTTCGACAACTTTTCTCACGAAATAAATTTAATTCCAATAAGATTATTGTAATCTATTGACGGATATAAATGTTTGAAAGATACTAACAATCAGAGTAAAGCTGTGTATGTAATCTCAATCGCTTTAAGTATGTACTAATTATATTTATTCAACATAATCATTCAAATTCTGTTTTATCTGGAATGTTGGTGAATTATGCGCTATCGTTAATCATTCATCCATTTATTTTGACCACATATGACATTTCTGCCTAAGAGGTTATGAAATATCAATTAAGTTTAGATTAGAGAAGTTTCCAATGAAATACGTTATTTCGACAACTTTTCCCACGAAATAAAATTTAATTCCAATAAGATTATTGTAATCTATTTGACGGATATAAATGTTTGAAAGATACTAACAATCACAATGAAAGCTTGTAATCTCAATCGCTTTTAAGTATGTACTAATTATATTTATATTTAACATAATCGTACATTTGTTCAAATTCTGTTTTATCTGAATGTCGTGAATTATGCGCTATCGTTAATCATTCATCCATTTATTTTACCACATATGAACATTTCTGTCTAAGAGGTTATAAATATAATTAAGTGTAGATTAGAGAAGTTTCCAATGAAATACGTTATTTCGACAACTTTTCCCACGAAATAAAATTTAATTCCAATAAGATTATTATAATCTATTTGACGGATATAAATGTTTGAAAGATACTAACAATCACAATGAAGCTTGTAAATTTCAATCGCTTTTAAGTATGTTACTAATTATATTTATATCAACATAATCATTCAAATTCTGTTTATCTGGAATGTGGGTGAATTATGCGCTATCGTTAATCATTCATCCATTTATTTTGACCACATATGACATTTCTGTCTAAGAGGTTATGAAATATCAATTAAGTTTAGATTAGAGAAGTTTCCAATGAAATACGTTATTTCGACAACTTTTCCCACGAAATAAAATTTAATTCCAATAAGATTATTGTAATCTATTTGACGGATATAAATGTTTGAAAGATACTAACAATCACAATGAAAACTTGTAATCTCAATCGCTTTTAAGTATGTACTAATTATATTTATATTTAATATAATCGTACGTTTGTTCAAATTCTGTTTTATCTGGAACGATCGTGAATTATGCGCTATCGTTAATCATTCATCCATTTATTTTGACCACATATGACATTTCTGTCTAAGAGGTTATGAAATATTAATTAAGTTTAGATTAGAGAAGTTTCCAATGAAATACGTTATTTCGACAACTTTTCCCACGAAATAAAATTTAATTCCAATAAGATTATTGTAATCTATTTGACGGATATAAATGTTTGAAAGATACTAACAATCACAATGAAAGCTTGTAATCTCAATCGCTTTTAAGTATGTACTAATTATATTTATATTTAACATAATCGTACATTTGTTCAAATTCTGTTTTATCTGGAATGTTCGTGAATTATGCGCTATCGTTAATCATTCATCCATTTATTTTGACCACATATGACATTTCTGTCTAAGAGGTTATGAAATATTAATTAAGTGTAGATTAGAGAAGTTTCCAATGAAATACGTTATTTCGACAACTTTTCCCACGAAATAAAATTTAATTCCAATAAGATTATTATAATCTATTTGACGGATATAAATGTTTGAAAGATACTAACAATCACAATGAAAGCTTGATTAATTTCAATCGCTTTTAAGTATGTACTAATTATATTTATATTCAACATAATCATTCAAATTCTGTTTTATCTGGAATGTTGGTGAATTATGCGCTATCGTTAATCATTCATCCATTTATTTTGACCACATATGACATTTCTGTCTAAGAGGTTATGAAATATCAATTAAGTTTAGATTAGAGAAGTTTCCAATGAAATACGTTATTTCGACAACTTTTCCCACGAAATAAAATTTAATTCCAATAAGATTATTGTAATCTATTTGACGGATATAAATGTTTGAAAGATACTAACAATCACAATGAAAGCTTGTAATCTCAATCGCTTTTAAGTATGTACTAATTATATTTATATTTAATATAATCGTACGTTTGTTCAAATTCTGTTTTATCTGGAACGATCGTGAATTATGCGCTATCGTTAATCATTCATCCATTTATTTTGACCACATATGACATTTCTGTCTAAGAGGTTATGAAATATTAATTAAGTTTAGATTAGAGGAGTTTCCAATGAAATACGTTATTTCGACAACTTTTCCCACGAAATAAAATTTAATTCCAATAAGATTATTGTAATCTATTTGACGGATATAAATGTTTGAAAGATACTAACAATCACAATGAAAGCTTGTAATCTCAATCGCTTTTAAGTATGTACTAATTTTATTTATATTTAACATAATCGTACATTTGTTAAAATTCTGTTTTATCTGGAAAGTTCGTGAATTATGCGCTATCGTTAATCATACATCCATTTATTTTGACCACATATGACATTTCTCTCTAAGAGGTTATAAAATATTAATTAAGTTTAGATTAGAGAAGTTTCCAATGAAATACGTTATTTCGACAACTTTTCCCACGAAATAAAATTTAATTCCAATAAGATTATTGTAATCTATTTGACGGATATAAATGTTTGAAAGATACTAACAATCACAATGAAAGCTTGTAATCTCAATCGCTTTTAAGTATGTACTAATTATATTTATATTTAACATAATGGTACGTTTGTTCAAATTCTGTTTTATCTGGAATGTTCGTGAATTATGCGCTATCGTTAATCATTCATCCATTTATTTTGACCACATATGACATTTCTGCCTAAGAGGTTATGAAATATTAATTAAGTTTAGATTAGAGAAGTTTCCAATGAAATACATTATTTCGACAACTTTTCCCACGAAATAAAATTTAATTCCAATAAGATTATTATAATCTATTTGACGGATATGAATGTTTGAAGGATCCAACAATCACAATGAAAATTCCTACAGATTAATATAGGATTCAGGAGGAGGACAAATTGTTTTGAAAGGCGATAATTGAAGATACAAGTGGATGAAGGTGCTATGTCGCATTTTAATTTTTTAATTTTATATTTTTGCATGAATCAAGATGTTTTGTACCCATCTTTCACATAGCACCATCGAAAATTCCAGAAATTCAAGAACACTCGAGTCTTGTGAATGTATGAAGGGGTTATGTTCCACTACTTTTGAGAAAAAATACTTAAAAAAACTTAATTTCTGAAAAAGTTTGATTTTGTAACATAACACTTTCATCCACTCGTATCTTCAATTATTTGTAGGTTTCACAGAGTGCGGATTTCCCAAATAAATTATAGTAATATAACCAACAATTGCGTAGGAATATTTTCAATATATTTTAATAATTGAAAAGGGGGATGACAATTAAACAGGTGTAATCTTTAACACCTGTTTAATTCAAAATAGTATATTAACGAACAAGTGTCTTATTGCATGATTCCAAATTTAGGACATGATGAGCACACAATGAGGAGTCTTAATGGGTGCGTGCAATAAGTGTCTTCTTTTTTGGACATAAGGCTTGGAAATCTGATTTTTTTGTGATAATTTATATTACTTAATCTAATTACTTCTTTCCCCACTTTTTACATATTCCACTTGTTTATAATTCACATATCATATTTAAATTTTTTTTTATTACTTTGGAATGCAAGTCAACTTATATCGAATAATCTTATAATATTTTTTTCTAATTTACTTTTTTTTTATAAAAATAATATAAGAATTTCAAAATGTAGTAATTTTTATGGTGGTTCGATATGTTATGACATTTGACGTAAGTTTAAAATTTGAATTAATCGCAATTTTTATATCCCATATTTGATATTTCTTAAATTTAATATAGGGTGTCCCAAAATTATTGTTTTGAATTAAATAGAAAACACAATTTTTAGTCTTTGATTGTTATTTTTTTATTGAATCATAAAACACATAGGATAGGGTTATTTATGGAATAACACATCGGGCTAATGGCCTCCACGGCTTTGCATGCACATACACACTCGTTTGTCGAAATCTTTCATGACCATTCTGCATAAATGTGGCTGAATTTCGTTGATGCAGCGTTGAATCTCCTCCTTTAATGCACGGATGGTTGTGGGTTTGTTGACATAGACCTGTGATTTCAAATAACCCCATAAAAAGAAATGTAATGGTGTTAAATCACACGATCTAGAGGGCCAATTCTGATCACCGAAACGAGAGCGTACACGACCTGGAAATGTCTCATGCAGTAATTGAATTGTTTCACGGGTTGTATGGCATGTGGTACGGTCTTGTTGAAACCACATATTGGCCACATCAATATCATCCAATTTCGGCAGGAGGAACTGTGTTATCATGTCGCGATATCGAGCACCAGTAACAGTCACTGCTTGACCAGCCTCATTTTCAAAAAAGTATGGTCCAATTATGCCTCCAGCCCAAAATACACACCAAACAGTGACACGTTGTGGCTGCATTTGTTTTCGAACAATCACATGTGGGTTCTCAGAACCCCAAAAGCCGAACAAATTTGGCGATTACAAAGCCATCAAGGTGAAAAGGTGCTTCATCGCTTAGGATGATTTTGCTCGAAAAATCAGCATCCATTTGTTGATGTTCAATAATCCATTCAACGAACTCTCTTCACTGTGCCTGGTCATTAGGCTTCAGTTGTTGTGTTAATTGTATTTTGTAAGCATGGAGACACAGATCTGTAGTGAGTATACGCTATAACAAAAAATAATATTCCGAGAATCTTCGCAATTACAGATACAATATGAATCGATTTAATTAAGAAATTTTATATAGTCATAAGCGATTTATCTTGATTTATTGCAATGGTCAGTGAATTAATTCAATCCCAGTGAACCAAATTCAAATTTCCCGCAATTATTTTTAGTTCAACATTAAAGCATGAAATTACCTAGGATTTTGTATTAATTAATAGTTATTTGAATACGTTTAAGTTGAAGTTACTAAAAATAATTGCGGGAAATTTGAATTTGGTTCACTGGGATGGGTATTAATATTATAGGCAAAATTCCTAAGGAAATTACGAATTTTTTGAAATTGCCAAATCCAGCACTGTTTTGCAGGGCATTGTCGACACGTCAAGGAAAGCAATGAAAGAAACATACATATAACGACAGTTAGAAGCATTTATATGTGAGAATGAGTTATAAAAAGCTACAGTAAGCGAGGTACAGAGATATTCTGACGATTAATAATATGAAAAATAGTTTAAAGCATAAAAAATTAAATATAATATAAAGATCGATTGAGATAAATGCACAATAGGGCTATAAAAGAGGATTGTCTATATAGAAACAGTTTTTTCACTGTCCTACATAAATAGCTTCGAGCCCCAGTACTCTAACTTGAATCTCTGATAATTTATATAGTCAATGGGCTTTTGTTTCTTGTTTCATAATGCTTCATTACACTTCACCAACATTTTTACTTTGCGTAGATGAACTTTACACATGACACAACATATAGTATAGATGTGAACATAGGCTGAAAAGTGAAGCACCCGGTATAATAAGCAGAGCACGGATAAACTTAGTGGCGTTGTGCACATCTATATGTATATTGACAAAATTAATGTCGCTGAAAAAAGAGCGACTTTTCGTATTTTCCTATTTGATTTTTATAACAGCCAAGTAACATATATCTTGCAAAACAACTTCAGTTATACTGCTAGGTTTGGAAAGTCAGTGGAGAGTACTATCTACGGTTCTGTATTCACATGTAAGAGATTTGCATTTACAGAGGAAAAGTATTATATGACTGTGGTTACAAATTCTCAAAACTTATTAAATTACAATGAAAAAGTAAGAGTTTTTGATGTTTAGACCAGTTACATCAATATTTTAAGTGTGGTAGTGATATTGTGTCGTTTACAATGACATTTGAAGAAAATACATTACATAGATTCACTTGAAAAGTGAACATAAAAAAAAATATAAAAGAAAAATAAAATTCCACTTTATTACTTATAAATATTCATCGTTTCATGGCAAAAATATAATCGAAAGAAGAAATTAATTTTTTTAGAAGGAATTTAATAATAATAATTATTATTAAATTAATAATAATAATTATTATTAAATAACATACATTGCAAACGAGCGCAATCTACAGAGTCAAATTTCTATTACTCAAGGAGGGCAAATAAATAAAATATAAAAATGTCAAAAGCACAGAAATATTTGAAAGAAATTGCAATGAAGCGCTGTCAATGATGTTACTGATAAACTAATTGTATTAGAAAATTCTAATTCCCGCCAATTGAATATAATAAACAAATCGAAAACAGTAACATAACAAAAAAGATGTGTGTAAGGTTAGATTGAATGTACGGTCGGTGCTGTGAAGTAAAATCCGGTTGAAATTAATAAGTGAAGTGTTTTTTCTTTATCATAACCTTCCAAGGCATCATAAGGAGAGAGAAAGATCGAAACGAGGTAGTACGAATAGATATGAAAGTGGAATCGATCCTAAGTAGGGTAGAAGAAACAACAAAAATGGTGTGGACACTCAATTTGAATGGAAGATAGAAGAACCAGAGGCAAACAAAGGCGCAGAGGTAGAGAATAACAGGGAGGCCATGTAAAAAGTGGAACAAAGTGATTGGTTGGAGGAGAAAGGCTTGGATTGGAACAGCGGGAAAGCGTTAGCAAGAGACAGAAAACATTGGGCAAATGTTGTTTATCAGTGAAAGCATTAAATACCTTACACCTTCGGGTATATAAATATTATTATACATACATAGTCAAAATTGATTATTAAGAACAATGTTTGTAGAATGATATAAATATATCATTATTCTTCTGTAGGAAGAACACCTATCAGTGATACAGTCTTTTTGACAATGTACATACTATCAAGCTTGTAGTTTTGTTAGTATAATATAAATAGTATATTATACATTTATGACAAATGTTTCGAACACTTTTACAAGTAAGTTCCATACCTTTGTTTAATAATAATGCTTCCTCCTTGAATTGTTATTAATTTGACTCGCAAGTACATTATATTTACTAGTCCAAGTAGATATGCTGTAGGAGTTCTGGGCCAAAAGCCCATAAGGTTTACATAGGGGGTCTCAATTCACATTGTATCCCCTCCACTTCTACTTTTATCTTGACTTCATCAGGTAATTCGCTGGCTTCGAAGCGCACGAAATTTGAATACGCATGGAGCCCCATGAATGATAACAGTTGTTCCTAAAACAGTTCCTGCAACAACTCAAACAGTTCCCGGAACAGCTTAAACAGCTCCTAGGACAACTTAAACAGTTCCTGCAACAGGTTAAGGCGTTCTCGAAACAGCTTAGATCGTTAGAACAGCTTAATATGTTGCAGAAACTGTTTAAGTTATCCTAGGAGCTGTTTAAGCTGTTCTGGGAGCTGTTGAAATTATTCTAGGAACTGTTTAAGCTGTTTATGGAGCTGTTTGAGCTGTTCCGGGAAGTGGTTAAGCTGTTTTCCATTTGTGGGGCTCCATGTGTAATCAAATTTTCTGCGCTTCGAAGCCGGCCAATTACTTGATGAAGTCAAGATAAAAGTAGGAGTGGAGGGTATACAATGTGAATTGAGACCCCCTATGTAAACCTTATGGGATTTTGGCCCAGAATTCCTGTAGCATATCTACTAGTCCATTATTTACTTTCACAATTATTTAGCTTACAATTTTATTATTCTATTATACGACCACAAAAACTTTTGTTCCACATATTTCTAATAACTACCGTGTGTGTAAAAATGATTAAAACGTTAACCAATATACTTTGAAAATTTACAGATGTCTCTTCTTTTAAGTGGCATTACTTTGTTTGTCTTTATTGCTGGATGAATGGTTATTATATTTGTTATGCGAGCACTAAAGCAATCTATAAATAATTTTACGAAAATGTTAAGAAGTAGTTGAAATGAGTTTGCAATTTCAATTACAACATTATTCCTACAAAACACAATCTTTTTGTGTCATGTACCTTTTGATTGCCTATTTCACAGTTAGTGTTAACAGCCAAAAGTTGTTCTAATTAACCAAATCAGCAAATCCACGAAATCATTACACAATTTTAAAAATCCACTCGTTTTCATTCATAATTCAGTAAACTTTAACTTCACTTTTGTTCATAACATGTCTGTTATGCGTATAACTGCAAGGGATCGTATATGCCGTTATTTTATATTCCATGTAACGTAGTGTAAATAACATGCATGTTAACAAATTAATGTATTTCTGCTATTAACTGTAATAAGTAGGAGGAATTTTTTCCCAAGGAATTTTTTTTCTCCTAACGCAGGATTCGAACCTACGTCCTTTCGTTTACCGGACGAATGCTTTACCAATTAAGCTAAGAAGAGATGTAAGATCGAACGTTTAACCGAACATATGTCGATGTTAGATCTTGAACGACTGGCAGGACGGCAAATATGCAAGGAATGCAAGCTGCAATCTCCTCTTAGCTTAATCTGTAAAGCAGTCGGGAAAAATTCCTCCTAATTATTACAGTTAATAGCAGAAATACATTAATTTTTTAATTTCTAGCTTGCAATCCTTGAACATGCATGTTATTTTACAACGTTCACTTCACAATAAATTCAAATTATGCGAATCAAATTAAGATATCAAAAGTATTAACAAAATGGCAGCAAACAATTTAAAAATACATGTACTCACACTGACAGTCGACCAAGGAACTGCCTCATACAATTCACCAGTCGTTTTTGTAACAAAAATCCTACTCTCGACTAGAAACAGTTTTTTCACTGTCTTACAAAAATAGCTTCGAGCCCCAGTACTCTAACTTGAATCTGTGATAATTTATCTAGTCAATGGGCTTTTGTTTCTTGTTTCATAATGCTTCATTACACTTCACCAACATTTTTACTTTGCGTAGATGAACTTTACACATGACACAACATATAGTATAGATGTGGACTGAAAAGTGGTGCACCCGGTAATAAAATTAAGATATCAAAAGTATTAACAAAATGGCAGTAAACAATTTAAAAATACATGTACTCACGCTGACAGTCGATCAAGGAACTGCCTCATATAATTCACCAGTCGTTTTTGTAACAAAATTCCTACTCTCGACTACGTACAAACAGCTGCACAAATATCACGCCAACATTTTGAAGAAAAGGCGCTAACATACATGAGCAAATAAAAATCATCTAAATAAATGAAATTAATTAAAAAAAAAAAACTGAACATTTAATTAAATAAATTAAACGATTAATTCATTAACTTAATCTTATAAAAATAAAATCTACATCTGCGAAAATTTTCTCGAAACATTGACAAAGGCTGAACGGAGTAAACATGACAAAATCTATGCAACTTAAAAAAAAACTCTCCCGAACACTGGGTGTCCGTTAAATTGTTGATAATGTACTCGTTATTCATAATGTTTGTGATACGACCTAAAACATAGAAAAGGTAAAGCTAAATTGATGGAAAGGATTTTTTAAAACACACCCTGCATTTTAAAAAGTCCTTTCCATCATTGTAGGTTTACCTTTTCTATGTATTTCCCTTTCCTCTCTCCAAGAATCCACAATTAATTCCTTATTCATAGGAGGGATATCACCCTCAATGGAGCAGACCGCAGTTCTAACTCGCGATAGCAGGAGTGCCAGGCAAATTGCACACAGCAGTTCACCGCGCAGCGACCTGCAGCGGCCCTCGACGCGTGCATAATTTAATTTTGGCCCCGTTTCCAGAGAAAACCAACGACGCGCGGTTTTCCCGTATACCGTAGCTTCCGATTTAGTTTTAACGCGACACCGCGCGCGGAAAGGTCGACATGAGACGCGCGGAAAGCCGGGTTTTCCATTGTATTGCTCGCTAAAAGCGATCTTCTCGTGGTGGTGATCTTGATAATGTGCGTTTCGAGTGGTCGTTCAAGGGGACGATGTTCTTTGTTGCAGACGGAAGGCGGACGAGGTTCAGATACTGGAGGACACTATAAGGAATAGGAGCGAACAGCACAAGAAGGCTGGTATCGAACTGGACGCCACCTGTCAAATCTGTTTGAAGACGAAGTTCGCGGACGGCGTGGGCCATTTGTGCAATTACTGCTCGATCAGGTGCTGTGCCAGGTGTGGTGGGAAAGTCACGTTGAGGTCGAATAAAGTAAGTAGAATCTGTGAAATCTGTGTTTGATGATAATAACGGTTTGGCTGGGATAGTATTGCTGTTTGATAGTTTGGAGACCAGTGGCGGCTCGTGAAAATTTTACGTGGTGCGCTCTTAGTTTTTAGCGTATCTAAATAAGTGTAAATAATAATCGGTGATGTAAATAAAAAATAAATTATTGTAAGTTATGGATTGGTGGATGCAAGGAAATAAGTTCAATTCAATCCTCAAATTTTATTGGGCCGAAACCGGTAGTAATAATAATAAAGTTTGAGGATTGGATAGAACTTATTTCCTTGTTTTCTAATACCCAACATCAAAAAAATAAAAGATCATTCAAATACAAGACTCACTTATGTTGCTTGATATTTAAATTCAAGAAGAACGATGTATTTTATAAGTTTTAATATTGGAGAATGCGATTAATAAAAGAAAACTCCGAGATAGTATAATATACACAAACGGAATATATCTATTTTTTTTATATTGCTATGGAAGCCGTCTGTCCTGAAGTCTACGGAGAGCAGTGCAGCCTCTTGGCTATTTGCATTTGATCTTTCATTTCTTTTACCCATTACCCTGTTCATTTTTGGCTTGCCAAAAATAGCCTGTCTTTTTGCGTCTTTCACACAGAATGTGGTAAGCGTACAATCATCCCATTACACAGTCTGCATTTAGTATGTCCAGTGTTGGTTCCAATTTTCTGTAGGTGTTCTTTTAGTGCGCAGTGCGTGCCCTGTAAGGAGACCTGTTACGGTGTGAAGATGATTCCTACTAAGCTGCAGAAGTTTTTCAGTATTCTTGTTTGGTGGTCCTTTAAGTCGAAGACCACACCAGCATCTTCAACTACATCGAACAGACAGTACCACTGTGGGTAAAGGCGGATAAGATCTCGCCTGTTTTCAGATTCTCTAGGGAATACAGTGTAGATATCTCCAGCAGGGAAACTGCAACAGCGTACATTCGCAAACCAAATCGGAGTCTATCCCGTTGGTTTGTCGATGCCTCGAAAACGCACAATGGCACGGGTATTGGACTCTGATGGGACGGAGAGCGGAACGGCAAAACTTTTAGCCCAGGCGCCTCCCTCAACATTTTCCAGGCCGAAACTATTGCCATCCATACTTGTGCTGAAGGTATTTCAAACTGCCTGCGCAAGAATGGAAGAGTAGAACTCATCCCCGATATCCAGGCTGCCATCAAAGCTTTGTGGACTGTCAGATTTGACTATGAGATGGTCCTGGAGTACCATAGAAAACTTAAACAGCTGGTGAAATATCTAAATGTTACATTGAGATGGGTGCCAGGTCACTCTGGGACCAGAGGCAATGAAATAGCTGACACGTTAGCAAAGGGCGTCAGTGAGCTGCCGTTCCTAGGTCCAGCTCATATGGCAGCATCAAAATGTTTGTCAGGTCCCAACTAGCTGCTAGGCACTGCTCATTTTAGAATGGACTCGCCGGCGATAGACATTGTAAACCTCTAGGACTTCAACCGAATGAGGAAAACTCCGTAAGGCAGTCTTTATGAGCAGGAACAGATTGAGATTACTCACAGGAATCTTAACTGGGTATTGCGCACTAAATAAACACATGTGTCGCATGGGGCTCGTGAACTCTCTCTTGTGCAGGAAGTGTGGGAGTGCGGAGTAAACTCCTGCTCACCTTTTTGTCAACTGCGCGACAGTGGACGGGGAGAAGCAGACACACTTTGTGGTCGATCGCTTATTCGGTTGGACGAACCCAGAGTCGGCAAGTTAATTCTCAGCCAGATTGTGAACTTTTTTCATAGGTGCAACCTGACTGATTGTGAGTGGGCTAAAATTGATGTGGGGGCATAATAGATCTTTCTGGCCGAGTTGCCTTCCTCGGATTACACCCGCTCATGCTAAAAATAAAATTAAGCTGCAGTAGTTTTTCAATCTTCTTGTTCGGTGGTCCCTTAATAAAATTTTCCTGGTTATTTTATCCCAGTATGCTTTATGTTTTCCTTTTTCCTGGATCAGATCCGTTTGCTCTTGATTCACGGGGTTTTCGGGATCACATTACTTAATTACTGCCATCCGTAGTCCTCTGACCTAGTGGTCTGACTTCCGTCTCCACCTTTGATATCTGCTTTGTTTTCTTAGTGGCTTGGTTTGTACCTTCCGCCTTGAATCTTTTAGTCTCACGAAGACGTGCTCTGTGCTCGGTCCACGCACCCTCTTCCATTTTTCCTAAGCCTTCTCAGTTTCCTGATCTGGAGGCCAGACAGTTTTTCCTGTTGTTGCAGTCCGAGCTGTTGTACTCCTGCAACAGTGTTATTCCCTTGTCAGGTACTCACCTCCAAGGTAGTGTCATCTGTTTCCGGAGTCCCGCTAGAAGAGGTTCCCGATGCCCTCTTCTGATCCCTCCATTCTGGTTTTAAAGGTTCACTATTGTAGTCCATACAGATTCCACCAGTAGGAAGGAGAGGATTGTCCACCTCTGCCCTTTGCATAGGTGTATAGGTGCAAGACTGGTTACTTTGGAAGGTCGCCCAGTTTTCGAGAGACTCCGTTCGTGTGTATCTTTTACTCTAGGTGCATTCTATCCCTCGACACGGATCGTATAACACCAGTGGATTGGGAGTGGGGAGAAGGGTGGCGTATCTAACTATTGCTATTTACAGCGATTTGAAATAGCTATTGTTTTATCGCGTTTCACTATAATTAATCCAGTCTTTAATTTCTTGATGGCATACAGCGAACATACTCCCCAGAATGTCGTTTTGCAGTTTTAGACGTGCATTTGAAAACTGATGCACTTGCTTGGGTGTTCTATACAATGCACAGAATTTGCGAGTTTGTCCGGAATGAGTTTTCAGAGGTAAATAGATTAGTAGCTTTGTTTAAACTAGTTTTACGTAAAGCACTTTCACGCATTGAGAAAAAAATTCTGTTTGGTCAACGCAAAATGCCATTTAACCCATTTTTGTTTTAGGCTAACATAAAAAAGGTAACACAAAATTTTATGTTGTATTAAATCAACCATTTTTCTCAGTGCGGATGTCTGTCTATAATGAACAGTATCCCACTTTATCTTTCATCTCTCTCCTCCCGGCCCCCATTCCTGTAATAATACGATGGGGTTCTTAGATTGAAGCATGTATATTTTATTCAACAGATTTTCAAAATCTCAAAGATTTTGTATTTCCTTCACCAAATGATGCTCGTAGCATTGAGCAATGCAAAGAATTATTACAAAATTTGACGTCGAAAGAGCAACTTAATTTCACACATGTCAATTTCGAATATTATAAACGCTATTAAAATACTTTTAATAACGCAACATTAAATTAAATAATGCTGTAAGTTTGTTTAATATGATTATATACAATTTATGCTTTATTGAAGGCAATTTCGGCTTCGCCTTAAGCAAAATGTATGCCATATTTTCGAAAGAAATCCTGAGTTAGATATATTAAGACATTCCTCTGGAGGAAGAATATTAAATCAATATTTTATATATTAAATAATAATTAAAATATTACTTGCTTTAGCCACATTTTAATTATGCGCTTTTAACGAGTTCTGATGTAAAACGATTCTTTTCGATATTTAAAGGTAATTGACGTCCAAAATGAGAAATTTCACGGAAGAACACTTAGAACAAGCTTTACAAAATTTATATCTTTTTAAAATTACTAAAACATGTTGTTAGTCAATTACAAACTATTGTGTATGGAGAACATTTTGAATTTCAACTGCCGAAGATTAAATTTAAAATAACACCTACACTTTGAGTAAATTCTTTGCTTAAATTACACTGCGTGACACGATTTTCGTACCTAAAAAACTGATTACTATTATGGTTTTCAATTAGTTACAATATGTAAGCAGTGGATGTTTTTTGTTCCTATCACGTCTTGTTTTTGAAGTATACACTGATGGCATTAGATAGGCTATGCTGATTCTGGCACAAAATCTTGGGATTTTCAATGGAGGTAGAGTTCACATTTTATCCCCTCATAGATACAATATGCATATTTACATGTCACTCCGTGCTTGTAACGACCGATTGAAATATTCTACCTGATATACATACCGGGTGTCCAGCCTAAAATGCAACGGTCCATAGCCGATTTATTATTGCTTTTTTGGAAAAATGTTTCAAATAAATGTTGGCTCGAATCATATTCTACACATTTAAAAATTAATTTCAGTAATGGCGGACTACGGTTGTACGGAAGCAGATGCAACTTTATTATTTTAAATGGAACATCCTGTATATTATTGCACTTTTGAATTCCTTGTTAAATTTAAATAATAATACGTTAGGCATACATTGGGGCTAAGTCGTACCGTTTCCGAATTACATGACGTTTTTTCGAAAAAAAATGACGTTTGCAATGTCTGCGGTGTTTGCAAATATCTCCGGAAATACGAAAGTTAGAAAGATGCGGTTTTCAGTTTTCGCTTAATTATGAAACAACATACGTCTTTTATTTTAAAATTGTTGCGTTTACATTACAGAATTATTAAATGGGGCTCTGTAATTTTCGAACTCTAAAATTATGGATAACTTGATTTTTTTAAATTGAATGGTATAGCAATTTTTACATAAATGGAAGTAAAATTTGATTTTCTTTCGATTTTATACGAATGGCATTGTGTTTATCTCCAAAGGTTTTGGAGATATTCGCGATTTTTCAGTTTTTCATGATAGATACATATTGCGAAGCGCCGGCCACCTTCCCTCGCATTTCACCAGGCTTGGGACTAATTAACAAAACAAAATAAGTTTTGTCGTTAGTTTTAATTTTTATCGTAATTTAATCGAATTATTGATAATTAATAAAGCAATGTGTATATTTTTTTAAGTTTTTACCAATAATTATTAGTTACCGTACCAAAAAACAGTACGTGATAGAAAAAAAGTACATAGGTGTTCTTATTAAGCGATTTGTATAAATAAATAAACAGGAAAAATTGAAGTGGGTACTTAATTTTTTTTTTAATTTGTAACGTAGTGTAATTTTTATTCCTAAAATCATACTTAATGTGTTTCTGCTGTTATTTGTTTGTACTGTTTTATTGTTTCACACCTATTTTCCACATTTCACACATCAAAAGCGTCCCAGCGTCGTCCATCCTCATACGTTTTATACGCATCAACATTATATTTTCCAACTTCTTTCGCCTCCTTTCGCCGGCTTTTTTTGATGTGATATTTCGCCTATGCGAGCGATCTTTGCCCCGTCGAAACGCCAGCCACACCGCGTTTACCCACCATTGACTAAAAACCGCGAACAGCGTGGGTCGTTCATTGTTGGCGAGCCGAAATTCGCGCGTGGGAGGAACTGACGTCACACGGCACCGGATGTGACGCACCATATCGATTCGCCGTGTTCCCCTTCCCCAGGTATCCCCGACCTCCGTAGCCGCCACCCCCTGAAATCCGCGAAGAAGCGGACTAGACGAGAGCTGTAGAAACGCCTCGACACGAGGCCGAAGAGAGAGTAAAACTCACATCGCCTCCTGTATATGGGGGGATGCAGATTGAACGAGACGTTAGAAAAAAAAAAAAACATGTTTACTGGCCGGCGACGCATTGTGGCGTGGGCTTTTTAATTTGCTTGAAGAGACGATTTTTATCTATTTTCTAGGTGGAAATGCGTGGGCATAGCTTGACGGGTGTCTGACTTCAATCTAGTATGTATTTATGAATGAAGAATGATATTACACTGCGATCTCAGAGACCTATTGTGGCCCCTATTCTTGCTGTTTTACAGCTTGGCCTTCCAATCCTATTCCTTCCAGAAAGTGCAGGATATGAGAACGACTCAGGTTAGGTCCACGTGCAAAACCTTCGAGTCGTTACTCGAATTTGAGGACATGGATGGGTGTTTCATCTTGTTCCCCACAAAATCTACATTCAGATTATTTTGCTATTCCAAGCTTACTCAGATGTCCTTTTAGTTTGCCATGGCCCGAAAATATTCCAATTATTATGCGAATATTGTTCTTACTCAGGTTGGTGTATTCGGTAAAGCTTTTCTGATCATAGGTTCCCAGAAGAGTTTTGGCTTGCTATTGTACTGCTACTTATCCCCACAAAAGGTATTCCAGCCCCTTTTTTTGCAAGATTATATTCAGATCACAGGATATACAGGGTAATGCTCAATATATGCGACAAACTTGTAACCCCTTAGACAATGCCCCAACTTCCAAATGCGACTGCTACTCATCAGTGAGTGGACATTCAAATAAAACATGCCCCACTGTATCTACCCCTACCACATTCACAATGCGAATCATTAACACTCCCAAACATATTCTTTGGCAGGTCCATAAGCATTTCCAAACGGGGATTTCAGGTTGGTGTTTTATCAATACAATGGCTTTCCACGATAAAGTTCAACGTTTTTAAAATATTAAAGTATTTTACAATTAAACCATCAGCCTGTATACAGGGTGATTCTAAATATATGCGACAAACTTAAAGCTGATTTCCTGAGGTTATTTGATCATAAAAGTTCATATGAGTATATGCCCAAAACGTTTGGTTTTAAAGTTCATGAATGTTAATATTAAATTATGAACACGACTAACACGATATAATATCACAGTTTGGTCTTCAAAAACTATTGTGTTGAGAGGGAATTGTTTATTTGTCATTTCAATATTTGTCAATAGTTGTCAGAGTATTCATCATAATCTGATGACAGATGTCTGACAGAACTAATTTTTTCACAATCAGTTGTTTGACAAAGGGAACTATTCTCAAAACCGAAAATATTTTTTTTATTTTAAAATATGCAATCGACTATATGTCAAAAACAGTTGAATTGCGGACCCATGTTGACTAAGACTTTTTTGTTTATTTCCACCAGTACTATAATTGGGTAAAATATCCGACAACCTTTTTTTAACACACTGTATATATACTTCCATTATTTTACACCAGCTAAAAGCAAACGCCCACATGTTTACACTGAGATGGAATACATACAAAGCCAACGCGAACGCTTCCATTACATACAATGCGAAATGTATTTTAGGCGACGAAAAATATCCTCCACGTCGTGTGATTAAGAAGCTGTACAATATGATACACGTATTGCGAACTTTGACATTCTCAATTTTCCATCTGTGTAATCCAGAGCTGAATAGGCGATTGTTGGAAGATAATTTGACATTTCCCAAGCTATGCATGAGAAAAGCTGGAAGCTGTAACATTACGGGAAGAAAAAATAGGCGGCAAAAAAGTATTTACACCGCTTTAGCCTAAAGGTGAATAACTTGCGCTCGAATTATTATTTATTCAGTGCGCTGGCCAGTAACACCAGAAAAGGTCACGGTATTATACTACCTTAAACGTGTGTATACCGAGAGCACAGCTTCGACTTGACGATTGTCGTAATATGAATAAAAGAAGGATGAAAATACGATTCCTATCAGTTAACGAAGCGAGAGATACGCACGCTATTCTACTGGGCGATTGTGTGTCAGATATACAATTCTGTAAGCACTCACAGCTATTTTCTGCCCTTGTCTAATTTCTACAAAATGCTATGCTCACATCGATCTTCTCAATTTGAATTAGTTCAATGAAGCCCTCATTCCGTACTATGCCAAGGTGAGAGGAACGAATCGTTTGATATGCATAATTCACTTCAAGTGAAGCCGATGTTCGATTCATTTCGTTTATTTCTTAATAAGGCGCCGCTGGGTATTAGGATACGGTCCTCAAGTTTGATAACAGTTAGTTAATTAATTATAATACATCATAATTATATACTATGCGAGTTTTAAAATCATATTAGTACGAGAACTTAAAAAAATCTAATGAGTGGGTTTGTAATAATTGGGTGTTCCTTTTTTTTCTAAAATATTTTCAACTTTTTTTTCCCCAGTTCAGTCGCCATGAACTTTGTTATTTTAAATGGAGCACCCTATATATTATTACATTTTTGAATTCATTATAAAATTCTATGACGATTAGTACTAGTATTTCCTATAGCTATCTTCTAGATTCTTCACAGATTTGCTGTAACATTCCCTATATCCATTTTCGATAGTTTTCTTTTAAATTACTCATTTTATTTACTAAAGTTGTTGTAAAATGGCCGAAAGAATTATTTGGTATAAGTGACATTCACTACAACAAATTAGATAGCCACACCTGCCTTATTATTATTTTAGTATTATTATTTTTTCAAAAAAAAAATTCATTGTTCCACACAATCCTAAATTTTGTTTGCATTCAATCTTCTCATTATTTTAATTATCTAATTTCTTGGATTAATTAAGCTTTGATTGCGGTCAGTAAATTTATAAGAATTTTATACGCCTGCGAAAAAAAAAACTATTTATAGTAAAACAATTTTAGGGTAGTAATTCAACAGCAGTTACGTGCGATTTATTTACAGTAAATTATCCCGACAGATCAATTCTAGCGCAACTACTATTCTTAATATGGTCTCGCGTTTTGAAACAACGTTTACATTAATAAATAACAAAAATAAAAATATCAGTGACATTGAAACGCAAGTTTGTACATTAGTGCAATTAAACCCTATGGCATGGCATCTAGATAAATTGCTCACGAATGTAATATTAGTGCAACAACTGTTTTAAACCTTTTACATAAGAATAAATATCGGTCGTACAAAATTAGCATATTTCAAGAATGTTTGTCCGACGATTATTACTGTCGCATGGAATTTTATGAATTAATGATTAATTAATATCTCAAATTCGAATATTTTTTTTAATAATATGTTATTATGCTTCATTTACTATTGTTATGGTTTTGAGAATCTATGTTTGTTATTTTATTTAATTATTGACTTTTAAAACTCTTTTTCATTTTTTTTTGATATTGTTTATGAGCTTTGTCACTGAAATTTATAGTTTACATTATCTGATGCTTCGATATAAAAATAAGTATAAATAGAAAAGAAGCATGAATAGATTTTAGTTACCAAATGAGTATTGTCTTATTATATATTTCCCTTTTCAGTAATACAAATGTAATGTTGGATGTAATATTACTTTTACAAATTTTATGTCTGTAATTGTTTATGTCCTAACGACATAAACAATTACAAACCTATTAGTTTAGTAACAGCTTTCTCCAAACTAATTGAAACAATTGTTTCTGATAGATCATTCTTTTTTTCAAAAAACGTAATTTGATCAGCAAATTTCAGCGTGGTTTCATTAAAGGCAAAAGTACAGAAACTGCTCTATATGACCTTGTCGCCAGTATATTGGCTGCTTTTGAAAACAAGAAGGCATGCTGTGGTGTTCTATTAGATTATTCGAAAACTAATAATAATAAATCAAGGTCGTCAAAACAACTTTCATATACAATTTACCAAATGAATAGCGGACATAGAATATGAATTTATCAAATACGAATAAACATTACGTATGTGGGCTACTCTTCGGCTGGCATCAATAAAATTATCTCCAATAAACACAGTTGTATGTATAGTTCAACCTGAAAATATATAATCAAAATCGCGATTCAGATTGTTAACCTTTTTGTGGGAGGAGCTGTACCAGGGCCCCTCCTATCAGACACCCGATCATTTTTGACCACTTAGATGTCCGCTTAATTCGTCCTTTTAGAAGGTATTCCTCGTCAAATCTATCTAAAAATAAACGTATTATTTCAATCCTAATCTAAATTTAATTGTACTTATAAGAAATTTCATTTTTATACGTTCAGCAAATTTTGGGGTTAGGAATTTGTATCAGCGCTGAATGGTTTGCAGTCACTTGGGGGTAATTTGTATAAGTTGGTACTCTTCTATGTTAATATTTGATATGTATTTACGGTACGAACCGATATCCAATAATTTTACCATCAAGGTTGGCCATTTTGATTCACACGTCTTTTAAGCATAGAATAACTCCGTTTGAACGTTCAGAAAACGCGGGAATTTTGAAATTTAATATTAAACGTATTCTGTGATGAATTTATATTGCAAAAAGTGGAATTACTAGCAAAACGTAACTGTTATTAACCAGTTCAGTGTTTCTGCTAATGATGATAGCTTTGCTATCGAAACGTACGTCTAGTTTAGTGCAGTTTGTGGTGAGGGTTTAGGAGAATTTTGCAGTGTTATTAACTAAGCGATCTCACGTAACTTACCTGAGATAATAATATCCTTATTTATGTCTTATTTTACACAGGTTCACAGTTCGAACTTTGTTATTAAATAAAATCACTTTTATTCACACTGAAATGTTTTCTTTATAATACAAAACTGATCATAATTGACGTACAAGAGTCTTCGTGCGTATGATATTTTGGAAACTGGCCATTATACATACAAATTAAAGTATCATTTTTTGAAATTTATTTTTTTATACCGAGCTGTATGCTACTCTGTAGCGCCACAATATATCCTAGAAATATTACTTTTTTTTTAAATACACACATACTGCAAGACTTCACTTTAACACCTAACTACGGCACTCGAGATAAAGATCCGTACTGTCTTCCAAAGCATAGATTTAACGTTAAATGAAAATGCCCTCCTTACGCGGCATTGAAGTTTTATAATAAATTACCAAGCCATATCAAAGAAATCAGTAATTTAAACTTGTTTAAACAAGCATACAACCAATTACTCATTAAAATAGAGTCATGTATTTTGCACACATTGTGTATTAAATTAATTACTTAGTCTACACTTATTGTATTTATAATTATTTATTTTTCTTATTTTGAATTTGATTATTTAATTAATGTAACTAATTTAACGTTTGCTTTTCTTTTCTGCTTTTTTGTTTGTAATCAACAAACCAATAAATTATTCTATTCTATAAATCGTGTTTGCAATAATTAGCATAAACAATTAGTTATTAATCTTTTATTCATACCATCAATAGCGATATAAGAATGAGCTCTAGCGAGAAAAAGAATATCTCACACTCATTTTATTTCGGCTGAGCTATGACGATTCGCCGAATGTTAATAAATCTGTGTGTTGCGGCCTCGTGCGTAGGTACGCCTACAGTTGAAGTCCTTCCCATTTCCAGTCGTCCAGAATCAATCCACACCTTATAACTTTTTACTCTGTATGAAGGTTTCCGATTGGCACGCACCCCAGTGACCAACTATATTTATTTCATATTTTATAAATATTTATAAAATATTAAATCTTTCTTGAATATTAGTTATATTAATATAATATGCATAAAATATATTATAGAAAATATATTAGGAAAACATTTAAAAAATATATATGTTATGTAGCATTAATAATATTTTATTGCAAATGTTTTCTCAATATATTTTTCATAACTCTGCAAGAATATTTTACTTTGTATTTCTGTAAATATTTATTTCATATAAAAAAAAGATTGAATTTTTGCTTTTGTACATTTGGTGCGTAGGACGAATAATATGAAATGGGTAAAATATGCATACATATTAAGTAGATATGTACCTATTTAAAATGATAGTTTAAAGATTAATAAATAAGGATAATATATATCTAATATGATTTAATTAGTATCTAAGTTGACCGCTGTAACTTTTCTATTAATATATTTGCGTTTTGTATTATATTATTTGTAATATTTGTAAGTTGCGAACGTCAGCACAACACCTCTATTCATTACGGTGCCGGTGTTATATGATTTAGTATTGTTTATGCGTCTATGGATTAGATACATAGAATGCATACGCGCACGTGCGTATCATCAACGTTTTCATTCGTTTGTCCGTTACATGTTATAGTTTATAATAGTATACGATTAGGGCAGATTAGGGTTAACTGTGTAATTAGTTGTTGCGGGGTGTGTTTTAGTTCTTGTGGTGACTACGAGGTGAGCAAAACTTTGAACATATCATGGCATTTATAAGATAATTGGAATGCTCAATATCGCTATGTACAGAAATCGTTTAATAATATAATTGTAGGAATTTTATGCATCATATATGTACTGCATCTACCAGATAAATTGCTAGTTGATTTGCTTAAGAGATTCATCTCGGTAGATAAGCGTCATAACCTCAAATAGAGGTTAGAATACGTTGTGTTGTTTTATTGTTTGTACGTAGAATGTCTTCAAATATTATGAAATAAAGTAAAAATAAGTATCGTAAGTATTAGAATGTAGCTGCCACTCCAATTATTGTAAATGCTCCAAATGTATTAGTAGGTGTTGATAATGTTGTACGATGTTTTATTCATGATCTAATACAATTGGCATTGCTTTAGAGGCCACAAGGAAACGCCATGAAAGCGCCACTACCGAAGATATGAAAAAAGCCATAGGGTTGTACCTGGCATCAGCCAAGGCTAGACTAAAAAATGAGTATTTTTCATTTTTATTGGCTTATTCAAATAAAATGATAAAAAATACGTTTGTTTTTTTTATTTAGAACACTTCAATTAAAAAATAGTGATTAATTTGATAAACCTTCAGTATGCCTTAAAAGATGCCAGAATTATTGATTATTAACTTGTATGGTGAGTGTGAAAAAACAAGTTCTTGCCTTTTAGACAACTCTATGTATGTTTCAACTTTTCGTTATCGACGTTATACATTCTAAATAACCAAGAACAATTTTAGTTCATTTTGACAAATTAAATAGATTGCATAAAAAAATCTCAATTTTCATCTAAATATTTTACAAATATTTTAGAAAAAATATAGCGCTTACATTAATTTTAAAATATGGAATAAATATTTTAATTGAAGATTTTATCTATATTTAGAAAAAAAATATGAAAAATATATTCAAAAACCTCTCACGAAAAATATTTATAAAATATATTTTTAAAAATATCTATGTAATATTTCTGGTTGTTAGGGGCATGATGTATAAAGTTCACGGGCGTTCCCTGATTTTGTCGGCAAGAAATCGCGATTGAAATCACTACTTGTGTGTTTCCACAACGTCGCCGCGTAGGTTAATTAGATTATATGTCAAAAAAAAAAAAACAAAATAAAAATAAAAACATTTGCGTGTAAATGACGTACGTATCGGCGTGATCTGTGCAAACAACGGCGCACGTTCGCGTACCGTGAATTGAACATACGTGTTACGTCACGCGGGTAATGTGCGACATCACCGCATCGACGGCTGCTTAATCCTGTTGACGCGTTCGCGGCAACTTAATGCCGGTATCGTCACTAATTGGATCCGTTTCCGGAATTGTTGTATTTCGAACGTCAGATCGGAAAAGGTTTTGCGGTCGTGTTATTTGTGTATTATTGCGCCGCCTCGTGGTAATAAAAATAATTAAAAGTACTTATCCTGTAAATGTTTTTAATCTTTATTAACCCTATCTTCAAATAACAACAAAAAAAACATGCATTCTCCTTTTATAGCGCGTAAGTTAATGATCAAGATGTTACACTTATGCAGCTTGCTAGTTTAGATTCTTTTTATTGTATCATTTTTACAGATATACAGTATGGAAAAAGAATAATTAAACCTCTTACAAAAAATCTGATTAAAGGGAATAACATCTGATACTGAATTTTGTATGGAAAACAAGTATTGTATTTTGGATTATCATTAAAATGAATGTTTAAGTTATATTTTCTATATAAACTCGTGCTGATAACTAAAGAAACAATAAAGCAAAAATTTGTTAGAAGTACTTAAAAAACGTTAACAGTCGTTTTAACGTATTTCTATAATATAATTTAATTTGCTGTTGAAGTGCCTCTAGATCGGTTCTGTGTCGAAGTTAGTATAATGGCTAAATGACGAGAAATTGTTATTTAATTACGACAAATTAATGATGAATGAAGTACCCATATCACAATATGGGTTTAGGATATAAAAGACTTAGTGCAAGGTTGTGCATTTCTAGAATCAGAGTTGCATCAATTGCACAGTTAAGGAAAAATGTATGTGGACCATAGCCAAGGATAAATATACAGGGTGATTCTCAATATATGCGACAAACTTTAAGAGCTGATTCGTGAGGTTATTTTGATCATAAAAGTTCATATGAGTATATGTTCAAAACGGTTTGGTTTCAAAGTTATTGAATGCTTAATAATAAATTATGAACTATGACTAACACGATATAAAATCACAGTTGGTTCTTCAAAAACTATTGTGTTGAGAGCGAATTGTTTATTTGTCATTTCAATATTTGTCAATAGAGTATTCAATCAGTTTATTGTCAGTTTCTGTTTTCTAATATGGATTACACGAATGCTAAGATGTGTGATATGCATTTCGTTTTACGGTCTTGCCAATGGAAATTCGCATGCTGCTAGACGTCTTTATGAAGAACGATACCCGAACCGTATCATCCCGCATCATTCAATATTTGCCCGTCTTCACCAACGTCTTAGTGAAACTGGAAATTTTAAAAAACGGACGATTGATAACGGGCACCCATCTACAATGAGAACTCCACAAGTCGAAGAAATGGTACTAAATGACATTGAGGAACATCCTACTACAAGCACCAGAAAAATTGCATTTGCTTTAAACATTAGTCAGGCCACAGTTTAGAGAATATTGAAAGATCAACTGTTGTATCCATATCACATTCAACGGGTGCAGGCACTCTTGCCGGCAGATTTTCCGCAAAGAGTGGCTTTTTGTCAATGGATGCACACAAAATCGCACAAAATCCTGACTATTTGGCTCAAATATTCTTCACCGACGAGGCTACTTTCTCTAGAAACGCGATTATTAATTTTCATAATAATCACATATGGGCCGAAGAAAACCCGCACGAACTAGTGAATGCCCGTCATCAACATTAATTCTCTGTCAATGTGTGGGCCGGAATTATTAGAGATCACTTGATAGGTCCACATTTTTTACCGATGCGGTTAAATGGCGAGGTATACCGCAATTTTCTTCAAGAGGAGCTACCCCTACAGCTGGAAGAAGTTCCGTTGCAATTAAGATTACAAATGTATTTTATGCATGACGGTGCTCCAGCGCATTTTAGTTTAGTTGCTCGCGAGTTTTTAGACAATACGTATCCAGATCGGTGGATAGGACGGGGAGGTCCACAACCGTGGCCTCCTCGGTGTCCAGACTTAAATTCTTTGGACTTTTTTCTCTGGCGTCACCTTAAATCATTAGTTTACACGACTCCCATTGAAAATGTCGATGAACTGAGAAATCGTATTATCGCAGCTTTTCAAACAATTCGAAATACCCCTGGTATTTTAGAACGGGCTCGCCAGTCAATACGACGGAGGATAGGAACTTGTATTGCAGTTGGGGGCGGTCATTTTCATCCTGCGTAAAATGACCTGAAAGTGTCGCGACAAAAATTCTTACGAAAATTCTCACCAAAATTTTCGAGATAATTTTTGGTATGATTTATGTAAAAATTCTCGTACTTGTAAAACGGCTCTTAGGAGAATTCTCACCAAAATTTTCGAGGTAATTTTTGGTATGATTTACGTAAAAAATCTCGTACGTGTAAAACGGCTCTAAGTTAACTTAGTCTCCCTAATAGCCAAATTGAAATTTCCCGCCACAATTTTTAATGAATTCAACGTAAAGGCTTTAAAATAACTATTAATGTAATACAAAATGGTGGGGAATTTTATGTATCAACGTTGAAGTTACTAAGAATAATTGCGGGAAATTTAAATTTGGCTATTTGACAGTTGGCTATGACATTGTGTTGCATACAACTTTGATATATAACGTGAACTCTTAAATAACTTCTTATATAGTCTCTAATATCCTACTCGACATTCCGCTATCTCTTCTCTACTGTACTTGTGATGGACGTAATTGAATGACGAAAAAAGCATCATATTATTGACGATCATTCGATAATTTGTTTATGACGTTTGAATTATGAATGATCATTCATTTATTTATTTTTCACTTAATAAAAGAAATTTATATTATGCACGGATAGTTAATTAGAATCTACAGAACATTGTAAATTTCTCTAATTTTAAATATAAACTATATAGCACGAACTACACGTTACCATAATAGCCAAATTGAAATTTCCCGCCACTATTTTACGTGACTTCATGTAAACGTATTAAAATAACTGTTAATGTAGTACAAAATGGTAGGTAATTTTTTTTTCAACGTTGAAGTTTACTAAGAATAATTGCGGGCAATTTAAAGTTGGTTATGTGGGACAAACAACAATGGTAAACATCTTTTTTTTTTTAAAATTATAAAATAAATTCACTGTATTCTTACCTTCTATGTAACCCTAGAATCATGGAAATGGAATACTATAATGTCCTAGTAAACCAAATTCAAATTTCCCGCAATTATTTTTAGTAACTTCAACATTTAAGCATGAAATTACCTACGATTTTGTATTAGATTAATAGTTATTTGAATACCTTTAAGTTGAAGTTAGTAAATATAATGCGGGAAATTTGAGATTTGGTTTACTGGGTAGGTACTCAAATAGCGACGTGTATTTTCTGTTTTAGTAATCACGTTACTGCTGTGTCCGGCACTCCGGGATGCTAAATTCAGTGATATTAGAGATCAATTTTTGTCCGCGCTGCGGGAGGATTCTCTCAAATGTTTATTTTTTTAATTTTAAGAAAGAATTTAGTAGTTTTGTTTGAGTATTTTATTGTTCAGTTGTGTAAAGTTAATTTCATTATTTGTACATTTTGCGTACTCCAGGATATAGTTTATATGCTAGTATTTTCTTTGCGATGCGTTGCGGCTTCATCGCACGCAGATGTAAATTTCACATATATGACGGTGTTACTTGAGGCCTGGCAGTTACCAGATTGACGAGCGGGTGTACTGTTTTGTTTAGTTTTCTTGGTTACCGTTTTTGGTAATTCATTTTTATTTTAAGATGTAGTTCGTTGTTTGAAATTTTAAAATCGTCCATCTAGCAACTCAGTTTATTAATAAATGTTATATCGTTGTGCACAAATTATATGTATAAGGCCCGTTAATAATTTGTTCTAGAAGTGACCGCGTTAAGAGTTTAAATTTTCCGTTTTTTTGTAGTTTTCAAATTAATTGTTGTTAATCACCGCGGGGTAGGTGAAAAGAAGCCTTGAGCTTGTATTTTTAAATTTCATTTTGATTTTGTTTGTTTCTCCACGTTGATTGAATTAATTTTAGTTTGCTTTGAATTTTTGAGAACACACGTGGATTTTTTTTTGTGGTATAAGAAATTCCTTCTAGAACGAATCTACCATTTTGTTTGCTAAAGGATTTGCATTGTCCTTTTAATTGTAAATTCACGAAGGAGTTATTTTAATCCAAGACCTTCAGTCTTAAGGTTTTTTCCCTGTTGTTGTTAATTAGATGTTTTTTTTTCTCTTTTTCTTTTTAAATAATAAATTAATGATTGTAAATATCATTTTAAAATTACAGTTCTTTTATTTTTTGAATCAACCATTTCAATTTTTGGGGATTTTAAAAGAAAGTCAAATTTTACAAACGCCCACTATTACCTTTCATGAAAGTTACTCTGAGATCTAAGAATCTCTTGCGCCCTTTTAAATTCATATTTGCTGAGCTAGCTAAATTAATTTTGTCATTTTTAATTTCTTTAAACTTATATGCTTGGACAATCAGTTCACAGCAGTACGTAAAAGCGTTAGTATTTCAGGGTTAAATATTTCTTAGTCATAAAAAAATTAAAAAGTGTTAAACGCATACATGTTACTTCAATTTTTATAGTAAATAGTCCAAAAAATATTTTTTCCAATAAATCTAGTGCAGACATGGTGAAAACAAATTGTCGTTATTGCGATCCTGAAGTTTATCGTGCAAAGATGGTGTCCGAGATCACAATATAAAGCCATTAAAAGATCAAAGAGACAGCCAGGGAGTGAAACTTCTGATTGTTATCCCATTCTGTGATAATATTACAAATATTCATATTTTGAGAGTGGGGAAGTAAACGTATTTCAAGTGAAATTTAATTTAAGTAAATAAATAGTTTTTTTTTAACTTCCATTGGCAGAAACCTCGGATATCAAATCTTAATATTATTAATCACTTTCATAAAACCGATAGCTATATGCCGATATGCCGTCAAAGAGTTCCAAGAATGTTCTGTTTATTGTCTTTTTGGTTTCCTAAATTCAGTTACCAATAAAATAAAATTATTATTATATAGTATAGCACATTTTTGCTGTATTCTAGCAAAATATAAATAATAAAGTTTGTACAAACAATAAAAATAAACTTACAACTTAACACTAATAAACTTCACAGATAGAACTAAAAAATAATATCTTACCAATTCGTATACGACATATGACAGATATACTATTATTTTTTATTTATATTCAAAATATTGTTGCCGCCTGCCGTGCTTGAAATCCCATATCATTACCATCATAGTAATTTTATTACATTAAAATACGTTATGAATCAGTACCACCTATTGGTGAATCGTCCTATTATACAATTTATATAATTTAAATTCTGGTTCTTATTTTCGCTAAACAGTCAGACTACCCCACCACTTTTGGCGGTGGAGATACTAGCGACATCTGGATCTGACCGCCAAACTGTTGCTTTTAAGCGCAACACTTTTCCCATAAGCTTGGTTTGTCTCCTTGTATATAGTCACTGCCTTGGACATTCTCCAAATTTATAAGCTTAATATAAATTTTATTATTCGCCTTTTGATTTAATTCCTCCTAATATAACATTGCAGGTGGTCTGGGTTTGCATAGTCTGCAGGAAGAAACAAGAGCTCCTCAGCAAAACGGGACAATGGATGACGGGCTCGGTTAATTTACTCGACACCGAATTGCCTCCCACGCAACAATCGCCCTCTGACAAGAGACCCAAATTGGAGCGTGCCCATTCCGCGGCGGAGAAAGAGAATCAACCGCTGCAGAGGTCGGGTAGCGTCTTGAGGAGGCAGCACTCCGAACAGGAGCAGATCAATCCTGTTTGCGATAGATATAAGCAGGCGTACAACGAAGACGACCCTCGCTACTATCAAGGAGAACTGGAGGGCCTTATGAGGACGCATCCTCATCTGGTACCGAGGAGGTAATTATATGTCACCCGGAGAAGAAAGCGTGTGAAAGTATGATAAAATACCATGTGATTCAAAATGATTGTCGTAAGAAAAAAACTGTTTTCCGGAAAAATTTATCTATACTTATTACCAATTTAATGAGCGAAGTTAGCTACATACAAATTTCATACATTATAAATGAATTTTCTTGACATTTAGCGACATTGGCGTGCGTGTGTAGTATTCTCGATTATTTATCTTATAATTTTTTTCAAATCGTTTATATTTACATCTAATATCACCAACAATAGTATTTCTGAATACTGTAAGAAAATAAGGGAATTTATCTGTGGTAATAGCTCAACAAACAGGTAAAAAATCAATATTAACATTAAGTGAAATAGTTTATTACATTTTATAATTTTATAGGCTTATCATACACTTCAGCGCAATGAGCTGTCAAAAGAAAGTTACATTTTCATCCCTATAAAGTTTCTACGGTACAGGAATTATTACCATTAGATCACGATAGGCAATTGGAATATTGTCATTGGTTTAATAACAATTTAAGGGACGATGACTTGCTAAACAAGCAATCATTTTTCTCGGATGAAGCCTGGTTTTATCTAACAGACTATATCAATTTACAAAACTATTGTATCTGGTCTGCAGAAAATCCACATGAATTTCGAGAAACGCAATTGCATCCCGTAAAAGTTGGAGTTTGGTTAGCTATAATAATAATAGGGCCAATTTTCTTGAAGCAAACTGTAACAGCCCAACGTTACCAACAGATGTTGGAATTGTTTATTGCAGAGTTACAAGAAAATGAGCTTGAAGCAGGTTATTTTCAGCACGATAATGCCCCAGCACATACTGCTCGACAAACCTGCAATATCTTCAACAGTTTTTTGCTGACAGGTTCGTTAGAGCACAAAGATGGCCACCAAGATCGCCTGATCTAACCCCATTAGATTACTTCATGTTCGGCTATCTAAAAAATAGGATCTATAGAAACCGCATGCATACCATAGAAGAACTGAGAAATGCAGTTTTGTCACTTAATAATTATACTAATTGTATGTTATAATTTAAAGTAATAAATAAATTTAGTTAAACACCAGTTAGTACTGAACTGTAAAATCATAATTTAGTAAAGTTAAATTAATTACATTTCATTTTTACAAGCAGAAACACCAATCCATAGTCGTTTATATAATGCGAGTTCAAATATAGGTTACGTTTTCCTTATTTATGACAGATCCGTTTACTTTCTTATGTTAAAACACTGACTTAGTTCAAACCTTCATTACAAACACGCGGCATATACCTACACCCTGTTACTATCTATAGAAGCGGAATTGACAATCATTTTGAATCTCTGTGTAGTAGTACCTTAATTCGTTCCTAACCGTGGTTCGTATCTCGAAATCCGATGGATGCGTAGTGAAAAATTTCCTAGACCCAATTCAGAGCTCAATATAAAGCAATCGATCGACTCAAAAAAAAAAAAGATGACATGGAAAATAAGCCATTAGGAAACATAAGGAAAGATACATCTTCTTTAATCTACCAGCGATTTGTGAGTTTGCAGATTCTAAGAATTTTAATAGTACATTATTTCGCGTAAACTATAAAGTAAAATTTTGCGAATGTATAAATCTCTGGCCGAAAGGTTTGCGGCACGTTTATCGCATAACATCAAGCGGATTAGCTTTCGACTGTTCCCACAAAATCTACATTCTGATTCCTTTGCGAATCCAAGCCTATTAAGATGTCTTTTCAATTTAATATGCGAATATTGTTCTTACGCAGGTCGATGCATTCTGTAAACCACTTCTAGTTATAGGTTCTCCGAAGAGTTTTACTTTGCCTCATTGCCTGGAAATTCTCCCGATAATTAGATTTTCTCTGCTCCATTTCTCTTTTCATTTTTGCAATAATTTACTGTTACTTATCACTAGAGACCGGATTATATGCAAAGAAAAAGTGGAATATATGCGCATATATATGCATCGATTTTTGAGAAAATATGCATAAACCTGGGCATATATGCAAAAATTGCGACAATATGCAAAATTTTTACATAAAATAAATAAGAGCAGAAATTTAAACATTAACTTTATTGCACAAAATTTTTTCACAACATATTTCTAAAACAATTTATAATTAAATGTTTTTCAAAATTGTGTAAAAGAAAGTTTTTTCTTCTATCAGAATACATATGTTTCGAAATAGAAAAGCTTCTTTCAACATCCACAGATGTAATCGGTGCACTTTTTAACTTTGCAATACATTCTAAACTAAAATTAAAGTCGAAATCGTTTACTGTTTCACCTTCCAAAATTTTCTTAACTTTCTTCAATTTCAAATACTCCGCATTTTTATTTATCACTTTTTTAAATTTATCGTATATACAATTACCTATTGTGCCCTTAACCTTCTTACATAGCGTATCAAATTAGTCTACTATTTCGACTGGTTCCGAGAGCGACATCCCTTGCGTCTCTAGTTTACGAATGGAACTTGAAACAAAGCTATAATTTGACTTAATATACAAAAGGTTTTGTAGCAATTCTGTTGATGTTACTATCTTTTTACAGTTTTCTAGAGCAATGCAGTCAGCAGTGATTTCAAGAATTACACTTTTTATTCCTTCAAAATTATCGGCGAAAAAAATTGCAGCCTCTAACTATGTACCCCATCTCGTAATAATCGGTTCAGGAGGCAACTTAACACCGGGAAGTCGCTCCTTATAAAATTGGATTCGTAAAGGTGCTTTTAAAAATACTTTTTTGACATTGCTAATTAAATCATTAATCAAAGGGAATTGATTCCTAATGTCTTCGGCTACACGATTGAACCCATGAGCTAAACAAGTGGTATGAATAATGTTACTATAATTTTTTTTTAAATTTTGCGCGGCTTTTATCATGTATGTATGTATGTAGCGTCGGACAACATTAGTAAAATTGTTTCACAAGGTATACTTCCAGGTAAAAAGAAATTTGATAAACCTTCTTGAACGAATTGGGCAATTGTCACATTATTTGTTTTTTGAAGTTCTTTACAATAAATTAAAATATGATTGACCTACAATACCTTCATGAAGAATTCCTATTAACAAATGGACAATATAACGGCCACACTTATCCGTACTTTCATCTACCATGATATAAATAAAATTATTCCCTACCGATTGTTGAATTTCTGCTATTGTTTGCTGGTAACAAGATGTGACATAATTTTTTCGTAAGGTACTTTCGTCAGGTATATTGTTTGCAATATTTTTGCAGAAATAATTTCAAATCAACATTGTTTAAACTTGCTAATGGTATGTTAGACGAAATTAATGTGTTACACAGATCCGTATTATATTCTTCTTGTTCTGAGTTTCGTGAAGTTGATGCTACACATTGACGTATAGATTGCTGCACACATGCGAATCGCTTTAGTTTTTCACATTTTCCAATACGTGATGGAGTTAGTTTAGCGTGTTGATCAATCAGGTATTTTCTCTCAGAAGACACCTACAACAACAATTGTCATTTTATATCAAAAGTTAAAGAATTTAAAAACAATTGTAAAGCTTTCAGTAAAATTAAACTTACCAGTTTACTGCAGGCTCGACAAAATATTTTGTCGCCATCCTTTACCAGTTCAGGATATGGCTTAATCCATAACGAAATTTTGTTCGCTATACTCATTGTATGTACGCACAGTATTTAAAAACGTAACACAATTACATACTGTTTCGCTCAAAGATATTCAATGAATGAATAGTTTATTTGGGAATCAATAATAATAAAACGTATTTACCACATCCCTTCTGCTAGGCGAAATTAAACACATGCAGTTCTTGGAAAAAAGTATTAGAGAAACCAATGTAAAAGATTTATCGTTCTGAGAATTGTCGGTTGTCGATCTACATTAGGAATTACTAGGAATTTTTACTAATAGAAAGGATAAGAAAAAAGCTTAAATATGCATATATGCAACTTTTGTAAAAATACGCATAGAAATGCCTAAATATGCAATATATGCAATCACTAATTAGCGCTAATTAACATCAATTAGTATAATACGTCTACATATAGACTATAATTAAAGATATGCAAAAAGTAAAATATATGCACTTTGCATATAATCCGGACTCTACTTATCACGCAAAAAGGCTCAGGTCCTACAAAAGGTATTCCAGCCTCTTTTTTTTATCTCGTTTCCTTCCACTCCTGTATGACCCTGATCTCACGAAGGGGTTACTATTTTATTCATTTTGCTGCTTGACTATCAGACATAATGATAATCTCCCGCTTTCGGTAATTCCTATCAATATTGAACTAGACGCATATTTCAATAGCGTGTATTTCCGCCTGGAAGATACTTACATATTTCCCCAGGCTTTCGAAGTATCTACTTAGTTCTAAGCGCATGTATTCCTATTCCAGTTGTCTGCCATTTTGTAGACATTAATGTACCATTTGATAGCATTTCTATTCAATTCCAAGATGGTGTTATGATCGCAGTCGCTCTTGTTACTAAACTTTGTGGTCAATTCTTTCACAGAATTTTCGTAACATGTCATCCTTGATCAACGTCAGGAGATTGAGGCCTATGCCTAATCATTCCTTCCTTGATCATTCTGAGTGTGGTTCTTTTTGCCACGCCCTCTACTACAATATAGAGAGGGGTAAGATCCAATACTACTTCGATAGCTGCTGTTGGGCAGGTTCTCATAGCCCCCGTTATGCATACACATGCTAATCTTTGCATTTTCGAGAGGTTAATTATCGCGGTGGCCAGATTAGTTCTTTTGCTCCATGCTACTGATGCATAAGTGATGATCGGTCTCACTATCGCTGTATACATCCAAAGCAGTATTTTTGGGTTGTATCCCCAATTTTTCCCTGCAAAGTTTCTGCACACTATCAGAGCTCTTTTGGATTTGTTGGTTACTTCATGTTTGTTCATAGATTTGTTGTCTAGGGTAAGGCTAGATATTTAACTTCCTTCTCCATCTATATTTTGCTCAACCATTTTTATGGTTTTGAGATTGGATTTCCTTTTCCTAGTGAATGCTGCTGAAGTAGTCTTATTGTTAGTGGTGTTAACATTAAGTCTCACCGATTGACACCATCTTCTCGTAAAGTTCAATATTCTTTGAACTATATCACAGAAGGTATTCTCAAATATGGTATGCCTATCATCAGTGAGCCCACATTCGTCTGCTAAAAATATTTTTTTTTTATCATTTCTTCTTGTCTTTTCATCATAATTCTTCTTAAATTTGACCATTATTTTACCAGGTATCCAGATCCCGAGCCAGAACCAGCCCCAATGGACACCTCCAGGATGAACATCGCGGTCAGTGCCAACAAGAAACACAAACGGAGCGGCTCGGCTAAGAAACACCAGCCCCCACCTCAGCCACAAATGCAGAGATCTTTCTCGTCTTCGGAAGAGGACCTCAAATCGACTCCCGAATACGGAAGCGACGACAGAGACAGCGAGAAAGGTGAGTGCCCTTTTGCGGATTGTGCTACCACATAGATGTGTGCTGACGATTAGGACATCAGTTGATGATGGTTTGATTTTCTGGGCATTCTTTTGTTGATTTCTTTTGGTTTTGTAAAGTATATGTAGAAAATGAAAACTTTATCAAAAAAAAAAAATAATCGTTTGAAATTTCTTCCTTTTAAAATGAAGTTGTTGCTCCCATTGTCTTAGCGTTATAAATATACTTTGCTTATATATTCAGGGGTGCTCTATTAACTTTATTAATTGATTTTAAAAATAATTTTTGTCACGTCAGCCCCTTTTATAGAGCGACGCAAAACGAAACAGAACGTAAGTTTCTCCATCAACGTGATATTCTTATCTCTATTCCCTGGCTCCGATTTTCTTTCGCTATATATTTTTTTTTTTTCGTTCTCTCAAATATCGTCGATTTTTTCGTTTACCTTTTGTTTTTCTTGTTTGGTATGACGTATTTGCAGGATGTCGCGAAATGCGGAAAGAGGCGGACCGACTGGCGCGCCAAGCCATTCTAGACGAGAAAATCAAAAAATTCCTCGCGGTGAGAAAAAAATTTTGACGCAAGCTGTCACTGTTTCTGTGCCCATATTTTTTTTATGTATACTATGTGACTCTTACTTATTCTCTCTTTTTGTGTACTACTATTTTCTCCTTTTTGCAGAATTATTGACGTATACATTGTTTATTTTATTATTATTATTATTATATTTACTTATACATTTATTTATATATCATTGGTTTGTGTTGTCTGATATCTGCATGCCATATATGGTGATGGTTATTGGTGGTGATGATGATTATGACGATGGTGATACACGCCGCTTGCGAGCAATTTTTTCTTCCTGCATAAAAAGAAATATCAACAATACTTGTAACAACGTAACAAAAAATTGCATAGTAAAATAAATATATTTTCATATTTAATCAAAGTAGGCTTTGGGATTAAGGTTATGCTCATCGCTGAAATGTCAAACGTCAAATTTGACGTTTATATTAATTTTTTTATAATATTAAAATAACAAGGGCCAAGTTTAGAATGTTCATTCTTAATTTAATTCTAGAGCCTATTTTGACTAGATTTCTTGACATAACATATTTATAGAAAGACAAACAAACAGAAAAAAAATAATCGACTTTTTTTTATTTCATATTTATTTGATATTTTTAATTATAGACCACCATTTTTTTTTTTTCAATTATCGTACATATTGAGTTTGATGGCCGTAACATTTATGTAATGTATTTTTTTTATTGTTGTGTGAGTTTCAAAAGCGGCTATTTTATGGAAATTTATAAGTAATTATGCTGCCATAAATATTAATTTTATGAACAGTATGAAACAAACAAAATAATTAATATCTTCAGATCTATGACAGGAGACGTATAAATATTTTCACGTGTTGGGTTTGCTGATCAGGTGAATACATTTATTATTTTTTTATATTAATTCATACAGTGTGTCACAGAATAACTATTCCTAATTTCCAGAAATAACCGATGACACTTAAATAAATATTTTTTTTATAATACACACATTAGTCACAACTGCAGTAACGATAATTCTCATGCTAGTCACAGGTTACATCATCAGTGAAAGTTTTCTGTTAATATTTGGGCTGAGGGATTGTTGGCCATAATGTAATAGGACCATATTTACTGCCTGCACGGTTATGTGTATGGAATTTTTTTGAAACATACTCTACCATTGCTTGAAAATATCTTACTTAACATTGTTTTCCTGCATGATGGTGCACCGGCACACTTTGGATTAAATTGCCGAAATGATCTAAAAAACACAATTTCTAAACAGATGGATCGAAAGGGGGGGCATCGATTTCTTGGCCTGTACGTTCACCAGATTTGACTCCAGCTGATTTTTGTATTTGGAGTCATATTAAATCACTGATTTATGAGACACCTGTTAACACAGAAGTGTTAGTAGCTTGAATTATTCTAGCGTTTGATGATATTCGTGAACACCCTCAGTTATTTCGAAGAATTGCAAATCGTTACAACTTGTGTGTCGAAAATAGTGGTCGTAACTTCAGACAATTTGCTACCGCCGTGAACTGAAAGCTAAAATTACTTAAAAAACTTGAATGCCAAATCTAAACGCAACGCAAAACGAAAAGCACGACTTGCAGGTTATCTGTTGTCGGCTTAAAAGGGTAATTCTTCGATCCACAGCTGCGGCAAGCGGGCCTAAATTCCAGTGTATCTGCTGTAGCAAGAGCAGTATGCTAACTGCGTAGCTCCATGGAGATGGGAGTAGGTTATCTTGAAGTGTTGGTTTAAATCTCGGTAAATGGGCGCCAATGCTCCGATAAAGTCCGAAGCATACAAAATTTAATAATAAAACGCTAAGTTCGAAGATAAAAGGGGAACAGTTATCGCAAATTTGGTCAAGGTTCGTTAATTTCAATTCCGAAAAAACGTAACAATAATAAACATAATAAAACTCACACATAAATATATCAAAATTCGATTTATTATAATGATAAAATATTTAGGTTGTATAGTAAGGAATTTCGCTTTGTGCAAACCCTGTATATTGTGGCGCCGGGTATCTCAAACAAAAACTTAGGGAAAAAGAAATCAAACAAGGTCTAGATCCTCAAAAAATTCTTTAATATCGCACGAGTGGTTTCGCTCTATCCGAACATCCTTCGGCCAGCTGAAGAAGTATCAAATAATTAAGAGTGTGCAGCAATTATTAACAAAATGGTATTGTATAAAATTATTTTTTTTATATAAATGAGGGAGTAAAGTAAAATGTTAAAAAAAAATTTTTTTTAAGATACAATTTAAAATCAGTTAAGAATAGTCAAAGTTTAAAATTCAGATAAAATTAGAAAGTGCAAAGTAGATACTTATGTAGAACTTATATAAAACTTGTAAAGAACAGACATTAAATAAAGAATAAACCACATAAGTTTAAACGAACAACACTTTAAAATTATTTAAAATATATGTAACCACTTTGAACTCAGGGTATAAGATGATTCTTGAAAAGATAAGATTAAAATTTAAATAAAGGTGGAAAATTTCAGAAAATTGCAATAAACTTGTGCTAACTAGAGCAAAGTTGTGCTAAAGACGTAGTAGAATACTTGAAAACCATATATGCAGAAGATCATCTATCGAGTAAAACTTGGAAAAGGGGGGCGAACTTGAAAAATAATTGTGAGTTTAATGAAAGGTCTCTGCTAGTGAGCTGTTGCCTCAATATTTCCATTGCCTCTAAGTTGTTGAGGTAGGTACCTTTCTTGGCCGTATGTAATATTTGGAAATTGATGTCAAAGTGGTGTTTATTTACTTTTAAATGTTTACCGAACAAGGAATCTACACTAGAATTGGGTTTTACTCTGTGTACTGGGGTGTACTGAAGGTAACAAAATAATTTTGAAAATGCAAAATGAAATAATAAAAATGAAAAATTAAAATTAGCTAGCTCAACGGATAAAAAATTTTAAAAGGGCGCAAAAGAACAATTAAACTCAGGGTTACCCGCACGAATTAAAACTTGAATTTAAACACGAAAAGTAAATTGTGGGTGAAAGAAATCTGACTTTCTTAAATACCCCAAAAATTGAAAAAGTTTAAATAAAAATAAAAGAACAGAATTTTGAATGACGTTAAATAACAATCAATAATTTATTATAAAAAAAGGAAAAAAAAAATGTTCATTACAAAATTTTGCAGAAAAACAAAACCGTGGACAAAGGGTCCTGGCTTAAATAAAAAAACTGCCATAGCTTCTAAATTACAATAGGACAATGCTAAATACTATATCAAGCAAAAAATAAAATTGTTCAAGAAGATAATTCTTTTTATATCAAATCAATCCACGTCGTTTCAAAATTAAAAACAAACTAAAATAAACGTGGACAATTCAAGTAAATTTACAAAAGAAAAATTTAAATACAAGCACAATGCTTCTATTCACCCAACCCTAGGTGATTAATAATTAAATACAAATCAGAAAAATTAAAAAACGAAAAAATTAACTCTTTAAACTAAAACATCTTCCCAAACAAAAATAATAAATGATCTTATATCTAAAATGTGTACACAACAATATAATAACAATTATTATTACGCAAGTTCCTTGATGGACAAAATAAAACAATAAACGCGAATTCAAATCTTTAAATCAAAAGTATTAACAAAATGGCAGCAAAATTTTAAAAATATATGTACTCACGCTGACAGTCGACCAAAGAACTGCCCTCACAAGGTTAAATCGTTGTATACATATAAAATCCTACTCACGCGCTATGTGCCACGCAGCCGCATCATTCATCGAAGAAAACTTAACAGAAAATAGACTAGCGAAAACTATACATTTTACAGAGTGAAATTAATTTAAAACAACTGAACATTTAAATAAATAAATTAAACAATCAACTGATAAACTAAATCTTATATAAAAATAAACCTATATAAATTTGTGAAAATTCTCTCGAAACATTGACAAAGGCTGATCGGAGTAAACATGAAAACATCTGAATTTGCGAAAACCGGGGCGCCAGTCCACAGCAGTATATGCTCTTTTATTCTAATTTTGAAAATTCAAAAAAATCCTTCCAACGTATGTGCGGTGGTAATCATTACATGAATCAAAAAAAAATATATATAATGTAAATACAGTTATTTTCCTACAGTGGAGAAAACAAAGTTTAACTTATAATCTCTTGTAAGTAATACGGGAAGACCCTAATACACACTAGATTATTAATAAAAAAATGTTTTTTATTGCAGTGTCTATCATTTCCGAAAATTAGGAATAGTGATTCTGTAACCCCCTGTATATTATTTTTTTATAGCCTTGCTTTTTTACCAGATTAAAGAAAGTAGAAGTTATAGGCTGATGTTATGAGGCTGACCAAATTAAATCGCCTTATCAAATACATAACTATTCGCTTATCGAACCAATAATACTAAAAATAAACAAATTATTTTTCTTATTGTTTATACAAAGTACTTTTTACAATAATCTCCGACCTGTCATAGATCTGCAGATACCAAAAAAAAAACCGAATTTAAAAGATCCGCGACTTTGTTTCCACTCATACACACTAGAAAAACTTAACAAAAAAAAACAATCCCCGCACGGTAAGTCGGTTGAGGAATCAGTTGAGAGATGCGAAATGTTTAGGTGGCAACGGCGACTGGCCGCCGCTCAGCCACTATATCGTGGCACCACAACACCGGCCCTTGCAGGACGTCACCGCCGATAATCGCTGCTTCAAGGAGCGCCGGAAGAAGACAGTCCGCTTCGATCAGCACGAACAGTGGGATCGGCAGGGATCGCAGGATTCCCATCGCGATTCCGGCATCGATACTTCGTCCACGTTCACTTCTAGCGAGGATTCGACGCGCGGCGACATGCCAAAGGTCTCGACCGATGCTCTCTCTCTCTCTCTCTATATATATAACTCTTTCACGTACACACACGCACACATACAGATATAACTACATTCACCCTAGTTAGTAGACGCAGATATGATTTTGTTATTATGTAGTAATTACATGCGATGTGTCCTAGTCCCGATTCATAACTTTTTATCTTAATCTATACAGGGTATTCCACGTAAATGATTCATTAAAAGTTTATGATGTTCTATTATTTACTTATATTTAAGATTTTGGCACCAGTATCTGTTCGATTGGAACTATAAATGCAAAATACCTTAACCAAAATATCACTTCCGGTTGACCGGAAATGGATGTCAACTTTCTTATTTTAAATAGAATGATCTAATTTTTTATTCATTTTTGGATTCTACAACTATAAATACGTCAGTTTTCATTAGCTATTCCTATAGCTACATGCTGCCGTTTTTGAGTTATTTAAGTTTTTCTTTTTTTTTAGTCATAATCATCCCATCATTGAGAAATTAATATCTCGGTTAATACTGCAAGTAGATACTCCAAATTTGCTATGTTATGAATGTAGATATTACTCTAAGAAACGGTAAGCACACTTTACATTCTAACATACAGGGTGTTCAAAACTGAGGAACAAAGTGACATATTTTCAAATGCAGAAAACTCAATTTCTTTAAATAGAACACCCTGTATTTTAATTCGGAATTAGGAAGTAAATATCATCCCCTATCACTTTATATCAGCATTCCCTATACCTATCTTTAATAGATTTTGAGATATGAGCGACTTTTTTTTAAACAAAGTAGCCTTATGTTATATAAATGTTTGTAGCTGGCTCTGAAATGGATTCACGTCAAATTCATGTATTATTTTTGAATAACCATACAAGAATGTCTGTTCGAATAGTCATTTCTATTAATATTGCGTTGTACGAAAGTGTAATTACAATGATATGCATAAACAAATTCGATATTGACTAACGAAAATCAACGAATTTGACATTAATCCCATTCAGAGCCAGCTACAAACACGCAAAGATAGGGCTACTTAGTCTGTTTAACAAAAAGTCTCTCATACCTCAAAATCTATTAAAGATAGGTATAGGGAATGCTGATATAAAGTCATAGGGGATGATATTTACTTCTTAATTCCGAATTAAAATAGAGGGTGTTCTATTTAAAAAAAAGAATACTTAGTCTGTTTAACAAAAAGTCGCTCATATCTCAAAATCTATTAAAGATAGGTGTAGCGAATGCTCATATAAAGCGATAGGGGATGATATTTTCTCCCTAATTCCGAATTAAAATACAGGGTGTTCTATTTAAAAAAAATAGTTTTCTGCATTTGAAAATATGTCATTTTGTTTCTCAGTTTTGAACACCCTGTATGTTAGAATGTAAATTGTGCTTACCGTTTCTTAGAGTTATATCTACATTCATAACATAGCAAATTTGGAGTATCTACTTGCAGTATTAACCGAGATATTAATTTCTCAATGATGCAATGATTATGACTAAAAAAAAAAAGAAAAACTTAAATAACTCAAAAACGGCAACATGTAGCTATAGGAATAGCTAATGAAAACTGACGTATTTATAGTTGTAGAATCCAAAAATGAATAAAAAAATATAGCATTCTATTTACAATAAGAAAGTTGACATCCATTTCCGGTCAACCGGAAGTGATATTTTGGTTAAGGTATTTTGCATCTATAGTTCCAATCAAACAGATACTGGTGCCGAAATCTCAAATATAAGTAAATAATAGAACATCATAAACTTTTAATGAACCAGTTACGTGGCATATCCTGTATTATTAATTTTTATCGTTTCCAGTTTTACCGGAAATATGATTTACATAAAATTTTTAAATGAAACACACTGTATATTTTTGCATATTTGGTTTTTGGCTTATTTTTTGAGCGCAAAAACGTATTATCAGTATTATCTTCTGGGTTACCAAGAATCTGACATTTCAATAACTCTAATTAGCTTTTTAGATTTCATTGTTGACTATGTGACGGATAATTACTAAACAATTATACAGTTGATTAAATTAAAGGAAATGAAAGTAGAACCAGAATCTCACAAACTCTTTTTTTATTAGTAAAATACTAATGGCTACATGTTTCGAGTGTTTTAACACTCATCTTCAAGCCAAAGCTGGAAGCACAAATGGGGACATTACAAATATGGATCGATTAATAACAATATTTTAACTAGATTTATTAAAAAACAAAAATTGAATTAAGTTTTGAAATGAGAATGAATCAGAATGAAAAAACTTTAATACTTACAGTGAAAAAAAAAAAAACACCGAAGGATTATATCAAATATTAAAAGTGGGTTCAAATTGTTTAAAATACTAATTAGATGTAATAAAGTTGTAAAGAAAAAAGGTAATTGTAAATAGGACAGAACCACAAACATATTAAAATTAACACAATGAAATCAGACGAAGTACTGAAATTGTAGCAAATAATATAAGTGAAGAAAGTTTTTTATAATATTAAATTTTAAGTTAGAACAAATATTATACCATTATACATATCATGGGTGCTTATGTTTAATAGCAGCTACTGATGTTGTATTTTTATTTCGATAACATACCAATAGATGGCACATGACACATGATGCGTGCGTCGTGGATAAGCAAGAATGCCAATCTTACCGACGGTTGCCCAATATTTATGTGTGTACTGTCGGTGGCGTCTATTGTCATTTGTCTTAGCCCCATTTGGATCGCCATGTTAAGCCTGGTTTAATTTTAAGCGGTACTTTGAAGGTGATAGTTCATGTCTCATGCATATAGTGAACGTCATAAATCATAATCTAAGCGTCACTTAAAATTAAACCAAGCTTAACGTGTCGGTGCAAACGGCCATTAACACATGGCTAATAGGCTTGAAAGTATACAGAAAACAACTTTTCACGATAGTGTATATGATATTCGCCATCATCACCAGGGAGTCTATGTTGAATGCAATTTCTCATATAGTATGGGTAACTGCGCTCAACATAAACTCCCTGCCTGATCATTAAATGTTTTAACTAGTAGAATGCATTAGTATACCGCTTAAATAAGAGCGCGGTTTGTAATAAGCTTTGATAACACACCTACAGATGGCTCATTACTGCTTCAAAACAGTATATGCAACATGCCTATCAATAGTAACTATTATCTATGATACATATGGTCAAAGAAATGTTCCACTGGCGCACTATAGATAACACAACCAGCATTTTCTATTGTTGTGCATTTGTACTGGTAGGTACAAGAGAATACTTGTGGTGCCATCTATAGTACGCTAGTGGAACATTTCTTTGACCATATGTATGCTGGTATAATATTTGGTTAGAATAAGTTGAGACATCTGTTGGATAGTAGCCTAAACAATGTTGAAAATAAGAAAGTGATCTTAAGATTAAGTATCATATTAAAATAATTGGTTAACAAATTGAACTACAGAAGACTGCATATGATAGAATCTTATTGAAATAAAATACTGAAAGTGGAAGTAGCTTCAAAATTTAATTGGGCATTAAGGAATAGTCTTTGATTAAATGTTTGTTAGCAGTGTGTAAGATAATAAATCTTTTATATTGATATCAAAATGATGGTTGTTTTCTTTCAAATGGTTGACAAACTGTGAGAAGGCACTGGAGGTTGGGCGGTAAGCATCGCATTTGTTCTTTGATGCGTGTGTCAAAGTCACGATATGTTCTGCCTACATATGTGCTCTCACAAGTGTCACAAGTTAGTTTATAGACTCCTCTTTTTATATTATTCACAATATCTTTATTATTCAACAACACATTCCGTAAAGGGTGAAGGGTTTTGAAGGATACATTCAGATGGGGTTTTAATAGGTTGGCTAATCTGTAAGAGAAGGGACCAATAAAGGGTAAAGAAATGTAAGATTTAATAGTGTCAGTAAGTGAAATATGTGACTCTTTCTAATCTTTTCCTTTGAATTTTATTCGATAGTTTATCAATGATGTTAGGATCGAACTGGTTCATGGTAGCAATTAATAATATTAAGTTATCTGTTAAAATCGTCTCTAGAAACAGATAAATTAACTAACCTGTATGAAAAACTGTGAGATTTTGGATCTACTTCCATTTCCTTTAACTTAATCAACATGTGTTCACACAGAGTCAACGTTGAAGAATTATAGAGTTTTGCACAGCACTGGATAGTTATAAGTTAGTTTTTCCGGCTTAATGACAATCTTCAGTTCTAAAAATTTGGGATTTCCAATAATTTTTTCTAAAATATTTTTAAGTATTTTACATTCCCGAACTTTGGTATTTTAAATGAAACACCGTAATACAGGCTGTCCTCGGATTGGTTTCACAAATGAAATAAGCGACAAAGAATTTCATATTTGGAAAATATTTTTAATTGGTCTAAAACTTATTTTTAGTTTGCTTTTGATTTTTTAAATCTAGCAGGCTTTTACAGTATTTTTGTTTTAGGTAAAGCACTTATTCTGTTAACAGTATGTCAAAGTATTATTAAGAAAAGTTGTTTAGAATAAAAAGTTATGAAGTGATCCAAAATATCAGAACGATCAGCCTACTTTGATTTTGTCAATTTTACGTCAGGTAAAGTACTTTTTTTTCTCACACTACTCCAATTTGTTACTAAAACAAAATGTTCAGACCGAAAAGCTATGCCGTTGTACAAAGTTTTAAGAAGATCCAGTAAGTTTCATTAAATTCGCGTCGTAAATATGTAATTGATTGACGCTATTTAAGTAAAAAATATTTATTAGTGAGTATTAAAGACAATTTAAGTTGACAAATTCCACATTCATTTCTTTCAATATTATTCTTTTAATACGAAATGTTTTGATTTTAGTAAATAATAGAATTCCAATTTAATAAGAAATATCTATAAGAAGTCATGAACAGGGACCTATGGGCCGGAACACGCAGTATACAGTATATATTCCTGGATGGACCTGACAAATCGGAAAAATGATATTGGGTACTTTTACGTTGAAAAAGTAATTCTTTGTGAAAAATTTCGAGTGTATAAACCCACTTTCATCGCTAATCACATCTCAAGCCTAGCGTACAATCACTTACTACGTGAAAACTAATTCAGTTTGTGCGCCCCCTAGGAGTCACCTGCCAAACTCTCACCCGCAAGCGACTGTAGCATAAAGCTGGCAATGTAGTCATTGAACTAGCTCGGACAATTCATAGATTATCAGTCCCGCTGGGTGGCTCGTATAAACGACAACCAGACTGGGTATGATTGTTTCTATATAAAACAGAATTTTGGATAAAGGAAACCTTTTCGTCTTAAAATTACTAGCGAAGTTCTTTCCCTTTGTTAACTCCATTCGGGGACATACTGTATAAACACACCCAAAATGCAAAATAATTCCTGATACCTCCTTGTATATACTGTTTAGTTTTATTTTTTTATGAACATATGTGGTCGAGAATTTGAAGCTTTGAATTTGAAAGTGCTGCAATTTAATGATAGCTTTTCTAAATAGTGTTTAGACATTTTTTTCCATGGTGTTAATTAAAGTTACAAACCTGAAGTTTTTTAATATATATATAAACACACTACGGAGTGAATTGTATTAAAAAGTGATACCAGCAAATTTTTTTAAGCTGACAGTATATTGTCTTTTCTAGAGAAAATACTTGCTTTCTTCTTACAACAAATTCACGAACACAATTTTTTTTTTTATTGTATAGAGCGATAATTTGATGTGTTTAAACTATATACAAATTAACGTCAATTAATATTTAATTTTTTTCTACTTAAAAACCACCGATTAGGATTTTTTCAATATATTTCGGCTCCACGTGATTATAACATATGCCATTAGAAAAATCTACGTATGGACAAAATCATACTTCAATTTCAACCAATTTTCTTATTGAAATAAGCTATAAGTATTTTTTTTTATATTCATCAAAAAGTTCTTTTTTTGGTGTGATAGATTGAGCATGTTCGACAAATGAAAAAATTATTTTGACATGTCATGTAATCACAATCGGAAAAAGGGAGGTTAGATGACGCGATATCTAAAATGTTATTTGAAAAGGTTGCTCAGAATTCAATTTTGGGCCCATAAGCAAATATTTGTAATTTAGATAAACTACATATTTTATTTTTTTCGATTTTAATAACTTTCGCGAAATAAAATTTCTGAAATTGGTAGATACTTAAACAATTTTGTCAATTCTTACACAATTTAGAGAGGTTTATGCAGTTTATTTATGAAATTGTGATTTTCAAATAACTTTTTGGATACTATGTTATTTAACCTGACTTTTTATTGATTCATGGCACACTTTTTAAATTTGCCGTCATACTAGTGATTCCTTGACATGTGTCCAAGCAAATTTTGTGGTTGTTAGACATGCTGAATCTATCACATCAAAAAAGGTATATTATATGTATGCCGGTATATGTAAACTTGCAAACGAATTTTTTATAGATAAATTAAACCCCATTCTTATCTACTACAATATCCCACTAATTTAATACATTGAATTGTTGCCCTATACATTTTTTTATACCAAATATCTACAGCTTAAATTTGGAAAGATGAGGTTAAGCTGGTTTTAGCTAATTTTTTACATTTGTTTCTTGTATTACCATTCCCAATTAGCTGCCTCACCTTTTCAGATTTTGCATTTTATATTTTTAAGGTATTTACGATAGTCTAAAAAATAGTTGTAGACTCCATCACCTGCTTGATCCCTAAAATACTTACATATATAAAGAGTTTCTATTTTTCGACAATAAACAATAAATATAGCAATAATTGACCAAATATAAATCAACGAATCTTTCTTTCGATTGTAATTTTCCTTTGAAAACTTAACATCCGAATTCTACTTACGGAAAACTTTAATTTCGGGATTTAAAAAAAAAAACAGTAGTAAAGGAGAAAAATGATGATAATTCACAATCAAGCATGCATATTTTAGTTTGTATTTTCGGCTTGTGTATATTTTTGTTCTTTTGCTTTTCTTCTGTTTGATCTACAGCGAAATAGAAGTAATCTGGCTGGAGAGATGTATTTCAATACGCTGAATGAATGAATTTATGCACAACCAGCTAAATTATTTGTGTTGTGCTGTGGATACTAGTTTTTGCCCCAGCTGAAGCTTGTAGTGCTGCAAAGCATGGCTTTATATATACAGTAAATATAGCATGTGCTCGTTTTTTGTATCTACTGCTCGGGTATGCGATTTTTGCACATTTTTGTTTGGTGAAACAATGCGAGTGGATCCATACAATTTGTATATTATTAAAATGTAAATGTTTGGGGTCAGAATCTGGAATTAATATATTTACTGGTGGGATCACACGTGTATTGAGATGGCACTCCAATGATGATAATTCGTAATCTAAATGCATATGTTGTAAAATTTACGAATTTAGCTAAGTAGTCTTTCAAGTCTACATCAAAATTATAAATAACTAAGGAACTTTGAGTAAAAAATCCGTTACCAAAATTAAGGGCGCAATGAGGAAAATTAAATATTAAACCATGTCTCATAATTAGTTAGATAAAACCTAAGCATTTCATATGCTTGTCAAGCCCAACTACTGCCCAGATTGGCAATGATTTGAGAGGTAGATTTTAAACTTTCCAATTTAGTTTGCTGAAGTTATTATTGAGATTTCTCATTTATTTCGATCTGGTTTGGAAGCATTGGATAGATGACGTTGATCTGAGCTTCAAGGTATTGCAAAGGTATGTTTTGTTGCATTAAAAGAGGTGGGGTTATTTAAGTCAGGGAGGAGTTCATTTACGATTGAAAGTTTGGCAAAGAGTTTATTATTATTTAAATGGTACCTCCTTAAACAAGGTCCGTATATACTAGGTTGCCTCGTAAGTTGTAAGTGAGGCCCGGGGAGGGGGATGACGCGCCTCGCGATCATTCTCGAGTCAAAGAAATGTTCCACTGGCGCACTATAGATGACACCACCAGCATTTTCTATTGTTGTACGTTTGTAGTGGTAATATTTCCATAAGGGAATACTGCGGTGCCATCTATAGTACGCTAGCGGAACATTTCTTTGACTATATAATATAATATTTGGCATTCTGTTAAGAACTTGAAATTATATTGCAAGACACGTTCTTGTTGACAAAACATTAATTGAAAATTTTTCTAAATTAAGATTTTTGTAAAAAAAATAAATATTTAGTCTGGGAGTACAAATCGCCATTTGTTTTTACATATATGCACCACTTTACTTATTAAACACAGCATACATGATGACGCGTTGGCGCTCTTTCTCTTGATTGGCTGAAAAGTTACGAGGCAACCTAGGACAAGGTCCGTATATACCTTGTCCTTAAATACATAAATACAATATTAATATCTGACAGCTGTTCCGTATTTAGTTCAGATAAAATTGAGTCGCACACTTTTGTTTGAAGAAGTCGTTCTATTGTGTGGTTTACCAAACTGTGAAGCTCCACTTCGGCAATAATGTCACTCATACTTACATTACTGGGATAGCATATTTTTTTTGCCTCCAACACTTTATCGTACGACGGATATGTATCCGCATATCCTTCTTTTCTCGATTAATAAAGAAAGTGCTTCATCTTCTGTATAAAGAAGTGAATCTGGTTTTGGAGATAACCATGCTTTCCTAATATTACTAGCACGCTTTGGAGCAGCCATTGTTACCTTTCGAGTTGATTTTGCGGCTTTATGTTGTCCATAAGAACGTAAATTTATCTGAGATGCGTAGCTTAATTCTGCTGAAGATTTGGATGCACGGATGTCGTCAGTTTTTCTGCTTTTGGATCTCTCAGTCGTGCAGGATAGAAATATTGATTTAGAAACAAATAAAACAACAGCAGTACCTATTCTAATACCTAGCAATCCTAATTATTCTAACCAATAGTAATTAAATTATATTTTAAATATTCATTTATATAACTCAACCATGCTAGAAACTATAATTTAATACTAATTCACACCACTAAAGAGTATAAAATATTTATTCATAAACAAGTACTACTCTACTAACTATCTAAATATCATGCCATAATCTATCTAATTCTTTAGCAATTACATTACTAAAAAAATCCCACCATTCGATCGACTAATTATCTCTAATATCTGCTTCTCGTCGCGGCCAATTTAACCCCTTAGCTAATGCCCTAACTTCCAAATGCGACCGCCACTCATCAGTGAGTGGACATTCAAATAAAAGCCCCAATGTATCTACCCCCACCACATTCAAAATGTGAATCATTAACCCTCCCAAATATATTCTCTAGCAGGTCCATAAGTATTTCCAAACAGGGGTTTCAGGGTGGGTCTTTTATCAATACAATGGGTTTTCACGATAAAGTTGAAGGTTTTTAAAATATTAAAGTATTTTACAATTAAACCATCAGCCTGTCTGCAGGGTGATTCTCAATATATGCGACAAACTTTAAGAGCTGATTCCTGAGGTTATTTTGATCATAAAAGTTCATATTAGTATATGTCCAAAATGGTTTAGTTTTAAAGTTATTGAATGTTTAATAATAAATTATGAAATATGACTAACACGATATTATATCACAGTTGGTTCTTCAAAAACTATTGTGTTGAGAGGGAATTGTTTATTTGTCATTTCAATATTTGTCAATAGTTGTCACAGTATTCATTCAGTTTATTGCCAGTTTCTGTTTTCTAAAATGAATTACATGAATGCTGAGATGTGTGATATGCATTTCGTTTACGGTCTTGCCAATGGAAATTCGCGTGCTGCTAGACGTCTTTATGAAGAATGATACCCGAACCGTATCATCCCGCATCATTCAATATTTGCCCGTCTTCACCAACGTCTTAGTGAAACGGGAAATTTTAAAAAATAGACGACTGATAACGGGCACCCATCTACAGTGAGAACTCCACAATTTGAAGAAATGGTACTAAATGAAATTGAGGAACATCCTACTGCAAGCACCAGAAAAATTGCGTTTGTTTTAAACATTAGTCAGGCCACAGTTTGGAGAATATTGAAAGATCAACTGTTGTATCCATATCACATTCGACGGGTGCAGGCACTTTTGCCGGCAGATTTTCCGCAAAGAGGGGCTTTTTGTCAATGGATGCAACACAAAATCCTGACTATTTGGCTCAAATATTCTTCATCGATGAGGCTACTTTCTCTAGAAACGCGATTATTAATTTTCATAATACTCACATATGGGCCGAAGAAAATCCGCACGAACTAGTGAATGCCCGTCATCAACATCAATTCTCTGTCAATGTGTGGGCCGGAATTTTTGGAGATCACTTGATAGGTCCACATTTTTTACCGATGCGGTTAATTGGCGAGGTATACCGCAATTTTCTAGAAGAGGAGCTACCCCTACTGCTGGAAGAAGTTCCGTTGCAATTAAGATTACAAATGTATTTTATGCATGACGGTGCTCCAGCGCATTTTAGTTTAGTTGCTCGCGAGTTTTTGAACAATACGTATCCAGATCGGTGGATAGGACGGGGAGGTCCACAACCGTTGTCTCCTCGGTCTCCAGATTTAAATTCTTTGGATTTTTTTCTCTGGGGTCACCTTAAATCATTAGTTTATACGACTCCCATTGAAAATGTCGATGAACTTAGAAATCGTATTGTCGCAGATTTTCAAACAATTCGAAATACCGCTGGTATTTTAGAACGGACTCGCCAGTCAATACGACGTAGCATAGAAGCTTGTATTGCAGTTGGGGGCGGTAATTTTCAACAGTTAGTATAAGTTAATTTTGTTTTACTAATTATTTTGTTAATGTATAATAAAAACATTAGTATTAAACATTGTATAACTTTAGAACTAAGCGATTTTGGACATATGTTCTTAAGAATTTTTATGATCAAAATAACCTCAGGAATCAGCTCTTAAAGTTTGTCGCATATATTGAGAATCACCCTGTATATCTCCACCAAACAAGAATTTTATTACGACGTTTGACTCCTTCAATATAAACGCTGAGTAATAGTACTTCTTCATAACGACGTTTGATTGATCCTCTGCCCACATTGCCAACCCTGCGAAACACTCAACAATCGCGAAATAGCGACTATTCGCCCCCCCCCCCTTCACCAGAAAGAAAAAAAAGGAAAATAGAGGAAATAGAAAAATGGATATATCGATTTCCAAGTACTAGAGCACCATCAAGCAGAACTACCGCTAACACGGCATTCTCATGCAAATCCCCACTCGACTCATTCCAAAAACTGCGTCCGCCCCTTATTATTTCCCCCTCGCGGCATAAAAGATAATTTTCCTCTCGCAGAAGCGTGGCGTCGTCGTTCTGTCCGCATGCACTGTCCGTGTGCACGCACACATGTAAGCGGCGGAGTTTGGACGGTTACCAAAAAGAAAAAAAAAAACCACTCCCCCCCTTGTAGAACGCGGCCAAGTCCGCGCCAGATAACCGGCATCTTTCGGAGGGTGAACTACCCCACCGTGACCTAGTATTTATTACTGCAGTTAAACAACACTAAAGTCTTTTGTTAGGTGTATCTGTTGTGTATAATATTATCTGGTGGTGAAGACAGATTGGGGGGTGGGAGGACTTTGTATACAAACATTTTTATTAACCACAAGATGATAGCATAATCTACCAAAAATAAAATATTAAAAGACATTGTGATTGTCCTTCGATTACGAATTATACATTTTAGAAAGAGTGAGGATGTTTTTGGAGCTTGTCATCTTTGTTTAATATAAAGTAGTGCTAACATGAAGAGGATGGTAACCTCGCTTTTAATTTATCGTAAGTACTTTTTGACGATACAGGCCTTTATATCTTTCTCTAAGACGATCCACTCGCATTGAGATCCAAATTGAAATCCTAGTATTTATTACACTTTTAATGTCCCATTGGGTGCAAAATTAAAATAGAAGTTGATCAGAGTAACTGTCAGAATTGATTAGTTTATAATAAATCGTGTCTCTAGTAGAATAAGAAATTTGTTTAGAATTTCATCAAAACTTTTAGAAAAAGCAACATTTCTGGAATTATCCTGAGAATTTTTTTTTTGAAACAGAAAAAAATAAAACAACGTAAGCTATCGTTACCAGTTTAGACGTCCATAATGGGGGTCTAATTCAATTTTATCTGATCTAAAATGACTAAGATAGGTTTTAATAAAATAAAAAAGGTTTTTCTTACGAAATAAATTTTAATTATCATGTAAGAGACAAAGTAAGTGCTTGAAGGAAACTGTATATATATAACGCTTCCATACAAATAAAATAAAACATGCCCCGCTGTATCTACCCCACCACATTCACAATGCGAATCATTAACCCTCCCAAATATATTCTTTGACAGGTCCATAAGGATAGCCTTGCGCTATGAGTAAAGCATTCAGAATAAAGATCTAATTCAATTTTATCTGATCTAAAATGACTAAAATAGATTTTAATAAAATAAAAAAAGGTTTTTCTCTGGAAATAAATTTTGATTACCATGTAAGAGACAAAGCAAGTGCTTTAAGGGAGCTGTATGTATAACTTCCATACAAATCAAATAAAACATGCCCCGCTGAATCTACCCCACCACATTCACAATGCGAATCATTAACCCTCCCCTAAATATATTCCTTGACAGGTCCATAAGGATAGCCTGCGTTATTAGTAAAGCGTTCAGAATGAAGATCTAATTCAATTTTATCTGATCTAAAATGACTAAGATAGATTTTAATAAAATAAAAAAGGTTTTTTCTCGAAATAAATTTTGATTACCATGTAAGAAACAAAGCAGGTGCTTGAAGGAAGATATATATATAACGCTTCCATACAAATCAAATAAAACATGCCCCGCTGTATCTACCCCATCACATTCACAATGCGAATCATTAACTCTCCCAAATATATTCTTTGACAGGTCCATAAGGATAGCCTCGCGTTATGAGTAAAGCGTTCAGAATGAAGATCTAATTCAATTTTATCTGATCTAAAATGACTAAGATAGATTTTAATAAAATAAAAAAGGTTTTTTCTCGAAATAAATTTTGATTACCATGTAAGAAACAAAGCAGGTGCTTGAAGGAAGATATATATATATATATATATATATATATAACGCTTCCATACAAATCAAATAAAACATGCCCCGCTGTATCTACCCCACCATATTCACAATGCGAATCATTAACCCTCCCAAATATATTCTTTGACAGGTCCATAAGGATAACCTTGCGTTATGAGTAAAGCGTTCAGAATAAAGATCTAATTCAGTTTTGTCTGATCTAAAATGACTAAGATAGATTTTAATAAAATAAAAAAGGTTTTTTCTCGAAATAAATTTCCATTGCCATGTAAGAGACAAAGCAGGTGCTTGAAGGAAGCTGTATATATAACGCTTCCATACAAATCAAATAAAACATGCCCCGCTGTATCTACCCCACCACATTCACAATGCGAATCATTAACTCTCCCAAATATATTCTTTGACAGGTCCATAAGGATAGCCTCGCGTTATGAGTAAAGCGTTCAGAATGAAGATCTAATTCAATTTTATCTGATCTAAAATGACTAAGATAGATTTTAATTATATAAAAAAGGTTTTTCTCTTGAAATGAATTTTGATTGCCATGTAAGAGACAAAGCAGGTGCTTGAAGGAAGCTGAATGTATAACTTCCATGCAAATCAAATAAAACATGCAACGCTGTATCTACCCCACCACATTCACAATGCGAATCATTAACCCTCCCAAATATATTCTTTGACAAGTCCATAAGGATAGATAGATCAGTTTTATTTCCCACCCAATTTGAGATTTAAATTGTAAAGTTAAATGTCTCAAAATGGTGGAAGATGATAATATTCAGATGAATTCACTTAGATAGGTGAATTAAACATAGGGGAAGACTACTCGAGGAGGTGCAATTTTCATCATTCGCAACTTTACATAAGCGTGAAATCTAAAATATCACAAAACAATTAACAAGATTAACTCTCTGATCAGCTTTCTACTTCAATTTCACATTCATCATATTGCATATCCCTCGAAATATTCTCGAATCATGCTTCGATCTCTCGTCAGTTCGGATTGTAACTCTTTACCCCGTCTTCCTCATGTAGCACCCGTTATCTTGGCAAGTATCCTCGGATGGTACTCGGATGATAGGTCACATGATACTGCGGCGGGGGATGAGAGAAGCTAGCGGATCCAGCGCCGCCATATTGGGATTGAAAGTGGCAGGAGGGAAGATCTTGGACCACGGACACAAAGGCGCTATCATCGAAAAAGTGAAGAAAGGGAGTATAGCGGATGTTGAAGGCCAGTTGAGACCAGGTTAGATATTGATAACACTAATTTACATAAAAAAATACATTTGATAAAAAGTTGGTTCTTTTCTAATGGATTTTCTCCAGTTGAATTCAAAAGTCAAGGTTAATTTTTTTTATGGAACAGTATTTGAGATGTTGTGATTTTTTTTCATTTCTTTTTTTTCGAGCTCCTATTTTTAAAACAATATCTAGAGCTAGATGTATTCGATTTGATCGTTCTTGATACTTGAAATGGTACACTTTATCGTACCCTGCGCTGTACGTTAAAATGTAATGTGTCGTTAATTTACTTATGAATATTATTTTTTTTGTTGGGTAAATAATATATCTATTAATTATTTAAAATAAATAAATAAAAGCTAGCATGAGTATTTAAAATATAGTATGACCCTGTATACTAAATAACAAAATAAAATAATAAAAGAAATTGATTCCACCTTTACAATATTTTATTTGAAAACAATGTAAGCAGAACAATAAGCTCTGCTCTCCAGCCGAACAGCACGTCCACTCGTTTTGGACGCTGCCTGACATTTTCTTAGTTCGCTACCTATATTCTCCCACGTGCTTCCCTCGGCTGACTGCTAATCAGGGATGTTGCACTGCCTTCGTGATCGCGGCAAACTTCTTTATTTGTCCCTTCCTTTCTTGACGCCGCTTACGTCACCGCATATACACAAACACATCGATTAAATAAAACTTAAATACGTTACAAATTCTACATGTGTTAGTATGTTGTTCTTCTCGCACTGGCCCATAATTTTTTTTTTAATTTTCTTTGCCAAATATCCCACAACAGAAGCATGAATTTGAATAACACTGTTCTGTTGAAGCAGGAAAAGTATTCTCTTCGTCATCCTGCAAATACGGGAAAGGCTCAATGCTTTCTATAATATTTGAGCTCCGTACATGTATATTGTTTTAATGAAGTCAAAGCTCCATCGTTTTAATTTCTCTCGCAATTAGGGCCAAGGTGAATGATCCGACATAAAATTTATTATTATTAACTTCTTAAATGAATTTACAAACGCACTGCAAGTGGGTTGATATTTGCGATTCCAAATTGCCACCAAATATGGCAGCCGATTCCTCTAATATGTTGCTCACGTCTTCTTCAGTGTTACCTAAGAAAATTTAAATAATATAGTTTTGCAACTATCTATAATAAAGAACATGATGAGGAAGCGATAGATCAGCCACAGTGTCTCCTCTAGGATTTTTCCTATTCTTACTTGCAATTAAATTCATTTCATTACTGAAGTGATAATAATAATAATAATACCTTTATTTCAACAATTAGGGGATTAAATATAATACAAATACAAATACAACCCAACCACCTATCCCCCAAAATGCAGAAACATACGTCAAAGAGAACAAAACTAAATGTAAAAAAACTAGACAGGCATATTGTGCCAGCTAGACAATATTAACTAAACTAAATTATTATAGTTTGTGACTAAAAAAAAATCATTCACCGAATAAGGTTCTAAATTACAAATCAGATTATGAATTTTTTTTCTGTGAAGGATGCGAATATTGCATCGGTTTTTATTTCTTGTGGTGCATTAAAAGATTTGATGCAATTATAGGCTACACCTTTCTCCTTTTTTGTTAATCTGTGTGATGGTATATATAGTAATCAGTTCGAAATCTTGTTTCGTATTCGTGTCTTTTTTCGTCCTTTTCAAAAAGTTGTTTGTTTTTAAAAATAAAAATTAAACACTCTTGTATATACAGGGTTGGGATAAAGTATGGAACCAAGCAAATAACTTTAAAACGGAGAGGATGATGTTGATGAAACTTGGGCAAATAAGTGTCACGAAATATAATACATCTAATTTCGATTTTGTTGTTGTGACTGTACTTCCGGTTCAAACGGAAGTTCTCTTTATTTTTTTTATTTAAATGGAACACCCTGTATATTTTTGCAAATTATAATAGACCTTGCTTTTGCGAATTCGACCATACTGGTTTTAGCACCATTATCTGTAAATAATGAGGAGATAGAACACTTCACATTTACTGAACAATCAATTTAATTTATCGTAAATTATTAACAAAATGCTAGTCATCTTATAAACGAACTCGTTTAAAATGTTCAAAATGCTCGCCGTTTACTTGCTGGCAATATGCAAGTCTTCTACGAAATTCCTGAGTTACCTTTTCCAAAACTTCTCTACGGATTAAATCACATTCGTCGACTATTCTTTGCCTCAACTCCTGCAAAGTAGTTGATCGCCTAACGTAAACACGAGATTTGAGCAAACCCCAAAGATAAAAATCTAATGGACTAAGGTCTGGAGAACGTGCAGGCCACTCTATGAATCCTCTACGTCCAATCCATCAATTTGGGAAAATAGCATCCAAAAAGTTCCTAACTCGTCTATCATAGTGAGAGGAGATGCTCCATCCTGTTGAAACCAAAAACTTTGAGGAAACTCCCCATTATGTTGAAGTGCAGGAATAATGTGGTTTCTCAGTAAATCTAACTACTTTTCCCCACTTAAGTTTCCTTCTATAAAAAATGGGCCTATAAGCCTGTTTTCAACAATTCCTAACCAGACATTCAACTTTTGAGGATGTTGAGTATGGGCTTCATGGATCTAGTGACGATTCTCGTTGGACTACTACCTGAAATTATGGCGATTGACTGTTCCATTCAAACAGAAAGTTGCTTCCTTAGAAAATACTATATTAGTTGCAAAATGTTCGTCTGCATTACAAATTTCCATCATTCATTCGCAAAACTCCAGGCGTCGATCAAAATCATCATCTGACAGTTCTTGAAGTAGGTGTATTTTATACGGATGGAACTTTTCTCTCTTCAAAATTTTTCCTACAGAACGACGACTTATGCCATGGTTTAGTGCTAATGTTGTAGTAGAAGTTTGAGGTGATTCTTCTAATTCAATAGCATGTTTCCCTAACAACTGCGTTAGTTGCGGTCTGTGGTCTGCCTGTTTTTGGTGAATTTTAACCGGTTCCAGTCATACTAAACGTTTTAGTGTTTTTGTGACAGCTGAACGTGTATATGGGTTTTTTCGGATGCAAATCATTAAAAGGTGACACACTTCTTCATGAGTTCTAACGCGATCGCCAAACCCGATCATCATTAAAATTTCAATACGCTCTCTTTCATTTAAATGCACCATTTTCAACCGTACAATTAGTAATTTGATGGACGTGAATTAAATAAACTTGACAGTTCGTCAACAGTAACCTACTAGATTATAATACCTTTTGTTTGTTTGTTGCTGGACAAAGCTTCGGGTTGTGACCGACATCTATGGACTTATTGTATCATCCCCACTGACATTTTGCCGACTAATTATCTCTCCATTATTTACAGATAATGGTGCTAAAACCAGTATGGTCGAATTCGCAAAAACAAGGTCTATTATAATCTGCAAAAATATACAGGGTGTTCCATTTAAATAAAAAAAATAGAGGGAACTTCCGGTTGAACCGGAAGTACAGTCACAACAACAAAATCAACATCAGATGTATTATATTTCCCTACACTTATCTCCAAAATTTCGTCAACATAATCCTCTCCGTTTTAAAGATATTTGCTTGGTTCCATACTTTATCCCAACCCTGTATATTCCGTACACTGTTAATAGGTTTTTGTTTTTGAATATTGTCCGACAAGATGCATTGAAGGAAAGTCCGAAAATTGTTCGTACCGCTCTTTCTTGAAGAACAAAAATTTTGTGCATATGGGGAGAGGAGCCCCATATTGGAATGCAGTACCTCACAGCCGATATCACGTAGGCATGATATACCATCATCAGAGTTTGTCGATTTGTCACTGACCTTAATATTCTTAGCGCGTAGCATGCATTCCCAAGCCTCCCACAAAGGTTATCAATATGGTTATTCCATCCTATTTTATCATCAATAGTGATACCCAGAACTTTGCAATATCTATACAGTGGAATGTTATCTAAAGAAAATGATATTTATCAGGTGTTTCAATAGTATCATTCAATTGTAAAGGATAGCTTTGGTTTTACTAGTATTTACTATCAGTTCATTATTTTTAAACCACTGAAGGACATTACTGTACTGTACAGTAAGAACCCGATTCTTGAAGAGTTATAAAATCACTGCCCCAGAACAATAAATTCGTATCATCTGCAAAATTCATATTGCATGGTCGCAACAACATTTAAACAGATATCATTTATGAATATTAAAAATAAATAAGGTCCTAAAACGATTCCTTGTGGTACACCTACAACAGTATCCGTCCACTCCGAGTAGATGTTTCCTTGAGGAGAATTTAATTTTACCCTTTGTCGTCTACCACCTAAGTACGACTCACAACCACTGATAAGAAACACCTCTTATACCGTAGTCATATAATTTATCCAAAAGAATCTTGTGCGACATTGAGTCGAACGCTTTTTTCAAGTCTAGAAATAATCATCATAACTTGATCCTCTTTCATATTTGATGTGTGTCATGTCTGACCTGTTAATTAATCTGGTCCAAACTTCAAATTTCTCTAAAGGAAATAAATATATTAATGCTAGAAATTACGGAAATTAAATACTTACACAGATTTTCGTAGAAATTGTTTCAGAATTGTTTACATCACTATTTACTTTTACTATTATACACCGATACTTACATCCACTTCTAATGGTAGAATCCGCTCCTTATTTGTGTTTTACAACACGGAACACAATAATAAAACACCATAATTCCGCAATTTAAACACAAACAAAGCACAAGGCAGAGCCCTAACGAAAACAAAAAACGCAAAGTGTCTCTAGGAGTTACGTGGTACTCGTCCATATTTATTTTTAACCAGCAACAATTCATAAATATACGCCGGCTTCTCTTGATTCGTCAACACCATGTGACGTAAGGCGATTGCAGCACTTGGTGTCTTTTGTCAAAACTAAAGATAAGAAACCAAGATAACATAGGTGTTGTAAACTAAGAGTAATCTTAGAGGGTAGATTTTGATGTCCTTGAATCTTTATTTAAAGATTAAAATCATTGTTTTTTTTTATTTATTTAAAGGCGACGAGGTAATCGAATGGAATGGACGAACGCTACAAGGAAAAAGTTACCAAGAAGTGGCCGAAATAATTGCGGAGAGCAAGCACGAAGCAAATGTGGAACTTATCGTCTCCAGGAGCATGGGCAGCAGAAGGGCAGCTCAGATCGTGTGGAAACAATCGATGGCTTATAGAGGTACGACAAAAGATACTACACGACGCTATAGACAGCTTACGAATTTCACACATAGTAGCAATAAAAATAAGAAAATAACGAATGTCGAATTTTAACGCACATAAATTGATTTTGGTAAGCAAATTTTGACAGCGAGAAAGCACAGCACACTATATATATATTTATTATGTTTCGTATGTTTATTTCTTTCGATTTTTATTCATAAACACTAAGGCACTTCTTTACACCAACGTAATTAGACCCTTGCTGTCGTAATCCCCCCAAAATATATTTTATCGTACACAAGTTACCGCTGTTTTATTTTCAATCATTGTTTGTATAATATATTCCATCACAAATCGGTTCGTCGCATTCTAATAATGATTGTGATTGTCATATCAATTTATTTTTTTCTTTGATGTCTTTATTTCTTATTCCTCTATCTCTCTCTATCTCTTTTTATATGTGTGTAATTGTAATTGTCACTATAATAACGATCATGGGAGCAACAACTATTAATCTAATTGTGTTTATATGTGCTATTTAAAAGATTTTAGGGTGTTTTAGTGTTTATGTGTACTAATTCTTTTTCTATTTATTTTTAATTTTTTTTTTTAAATCGATGTCTGTTGAATTTCCCCTTTTTGATGTTAACATTATAATAAAATTACCGCGTCACATTCAAATGCCATTATATTCGCTTCTTTTGCGCAGGACAAGCGCAATGGCCCGAAAACGAAGGGTACGAGCGACCACACGTGCTAGTCACTTCGCCGGGAAGTCCCGAAAGACCTCGAGCAGCACCACCCTTGACCTCGAGCGTGGGTGGACGTATACAGTTAAGATTGGTATTCGAGCCGGCGTCGTTGCAGCTTTTAGTGACAATTGTGTGCGCCTCCGGACTACAACCCAAATCGCCACACATGCAGAGGAGTCCTTATTGCAAGTTGTTTCTACTGCCCGATAGATCGGAGAAGTCTAAAAGGAGGACCAGGACTGTATTAAGTTAGTTCTTGCATTTTAAGGAATTTATAGACAAAAGAGGTTGTATTTGCTGGAAACGATGATGCTAGGTCATCGGTTTTTATTATTTTTTGTTTTCAACACTGTATATGTGTTTGTAAGCTAGATTAGATTTGGATTTATATACTTGTATAGGCTGGACCAAATTGGAATTGACTGCATCCTCTACATTAGTTGGAGTCATTATTGACGCATATCTCAAATGGAATATCCACATTGATAAGCTTTGTTGCGACGTACCACAAATATGTTACGCATTTTATCATTTAAAAAGATCTTTCAACACACATATCCTTAGAATTTAACGATTAGGGAAAAGTTCAATATTGGCCAGTTGTTAGTACAGCTAGTTAACTCTAGATGTCATGCTTAAAAATATGTTAAAAGAAGAAAAAAAAAGCGTTAAAGCAAAACCAATGAAATTGGGCAAACGTTTGCTAATGACTAAAAATGGACATTAATACGTTGACTGCCAGAGCGGTCCCAGGGCTGCTGTTACCGCCTTGGAAAATGGCAAAAATTCCTCACTTTTGCGCCTGGCAGTTAACGTGTTAAGAAGGACAAAAGTAAGCACGAGAGCAAACCGGAGGAAGTTATTGTGGATAAAACAACGTGTCTTTCATGCCAAGAATCACAGAATGAAGACTGGATCCTGTGTGGAAATTATAAATGAGTGCATGAAGTTTGGACTGATTTCGGTAATGTTTAACCATTCATAACTTTGTGGCCGATATTGGCGGATCCTATCTAATATGTATCTTCTACTATTATTAGCATTTATGCATAAATGCTTAATAAATTCTAATTTATATTCCAAATATTATTTTAAGAATAAGTTTCTTGGAATTTCCTGTTCTGAATCGTATTTTCTTATATCTTTGTAAATTGACGATATTTTTTATGAGTTTTGCCATAGTTTGAAGTAAAGAATATAATTGTTATTATTATTATAATTTAAAGTTTTAAAAAAATTGTTTAAACATTTTTCATGTAGTTTTTTATTCGAGATTTGGATATGAAATCTACTTTTTAATAAACTTTCAAAATTTTTATCCACGACGTCATATTATTTTTTCTTAAATCGAAATTATAGTAGGCTATATCATATAATTACATACCAAATTTTGCGGGCTTTACAAAAACATATAACACTCTATGTTTATTCTAAATATTAAGCAAGATATTGCGTTTTTAAATTTCTACTGGATTTCTAGCGTGCCATGGATATGACAGATCTATGGAAAAAATCAGCAGAGTGCCATGACAGCCAAATAAAATAATTGATATTTGCCCTGTCGAATAATAGGCGTTAGCTTTTTTTTAAGCGAGAGATTTTTAATATTGACAGAAATATTACACTTTCTATGCGTCGCTAATAAAATAGTAGTGTGCCATGAATGTTTAGGATTATGTCATAACCTTCATAAAATTAGTTGTGTATTAGGCCGGTTTTACATTATACTTAATTTAGTATGAAACTTTGATATAAATTTGCTATTAAATATTTCGAAGAATATCATACAGAAAAATTTATTTGTAAATTTCATACGAAATATTGTACTAAATATTTAGAACCTGTTCTATTTTCTCATTAATTTTACAAACCAAATATGCGTGTGTAATGTGAATTGTTGCTTAAATCCAGTGGGATAGGTCGGCGTTTGTCGTACTATACAGATCGCTCAAACTAAGTTTGACATAGACAACGCAAAAATATACGATGTAGTTTGTAGTTGAGTCAAAGCATAAGGAAGTTCTGTTGTCTATCGTATATCGCTGTATCACCATCCATTTTAGAATAATGTCGTGGTCATGTCAGCAGGTGGAATTGTTGATTGAGTATTCAAAACTACCCCAGATAAAGTTAAAATTGATTGATTGTATAACAATTTGTTGAACATACTCAGTTTTATAATCTATAAAAAAAGATAGATACATACAAAAAATTGAATTTTATTTTTAGAATTATATTTCATCCCTAACTTATCTTGCAAAATTAGCAGATCTATTGCCACTTGGTCGTTGACCTTACCAAAATTTCAACATTTTCCTCTGCAACTTCATCTATATCGATGTAGCTTAAGTTTTTAGTAGAACACTAGAAATAAGCTTATAATCACCATCTGGAGGTCTAAGTACTACTAGACTATTTGCGCCTTTATAATTGAAGAAGTAAAATCTATCAGATCCAGGTCTTTCCACGTCCGTCAAGATCACCTAGACAATGAGGAAATTGCCAAAGTTCATCAAATCGTTCGACAATGGACCGTCAGTTCTTAATCCCGAATTTAATAAATTTAGAATGAATCCTTCAGGTCACATACTTATCCAATTTTTACATAATATTTTACGGGACTAGCTTTCATACTTACATTTAAAGATGATAGCCATAACAGCAATACTTCTTGGTCAGCCATGTTACGGTAATATTAATCCTTTTCATAACTTTTTTCATACTAATTTTTTTACTTTAAATATCAAACAGACACTCAAATATTCTGTACCAATTTTCAGATGTAATTTTTTTTATGTATGACATGCAGGTAAATTTCTTTATAAATTCAAAATAAAATTTTATACAAAATTTCATACTAAATTAAGTATAATGTAAAACGGGGCTTAAATATAAAAGCTGAATGGCGTTTTCAATAAAAATAATTTCATATCCTAATGTTAGGAGCTGTTGTTCTCACTCGAAGTTACAGATTAAAAGTGTTTCATAGTTAATTAAATTAGAAACAAAGAAACCTAACTTCCTGTTACACTCGTGACGTGTGACAATATTTTATTTTCGACTGAATGACAACTTACTAAAACAATTATGTAATATACATCAAACTATCTATCTATCTATCGTTGGCGCCCCACGTCGGGCGCCAAACTTGCTAGGAGTTGTTGTTCTCACTCGAGATTTTAGATTAAAAGTGTTGTTAACTAACTTTCCAATATCCATCTAGATACCACGGAACCGATGTGGAACCAAACCTTCGAATACTCCGGCTTGAGACGGGCCGACCTGCGAATGAGATCACTAGAGATCACCGTTTGGGACCACGTAAAGTTCGGCGCGAACGACTTCCTGGGCGAGACGATAGTGGAACTGTGGCCCTTGGAAGAGCAGCCGCTGTGGAGGACGCTGGGCCCTCACGAGGAGGTGGCGTTGACACCCAGCGAACACCTGTCGCCTCCGAGTACGGGCTCCAGGTTCTCGGATTCGGATACGCCGTCGGAATGCGAAATCGACGGCGGCAGGGAGAGGAGGGGGGCGGACGGAGCCAGCGTGAGCAGTGTGGGCAGTTCTGCCAGTCCGCCTAGGGAGACGGAAAGGCGATCTAGGCGAGATCAGGAACCTGTACAATATTATGGGCATACGAATTATCGGAGAGTAAGTACTTCGTTCGGGAAGTGGTATGATATGAATAAAGTCGTTAGTGTTGGAGGGGGTGGGCAAATTATTATGTGGGATCTATTGATTCAATAATCATTATTAAGAGAAAAAAAAATAGGTCTCCAGACACTAGCCTATAGTAGGCTTTCTTCATCTTAAGTTATGTTAATTCCCTAACCTATCGAAATTTTCACCATAAAATTTCGGTGTGTTTTTTTTACTATAGACATCAATTGCTGACATACTAACTATACCCCTTCACGTTAAGAATATTAGATGGCGCTGAAATCGACGTCCGTATCACACTGCCAAAATTCAACTCGTTTAAGTAATGGCGGGTAACAAACAAACTTCTATAACCTTTGTTAATTTCTTTAAAGCCATCAATCTTTGTCCACTGCTAATGTGCTCACCTCGAGGATTTTTTAAGGACCTGCGAAATGGTTATCATGCTGCACTAGAATCTCCTCTTTCGTGATATCAGATAAATATATAATAATTTTGCCTTTAGTATTAGCCAATAGCAAACGTTCAAAATATGAGCCTATCTTTTCGAACGAATTGACATTAAATACGGTAAAAAAATGACAGGTTGTCCTAAGATAGGACACGAATGCCGAACGCTATGGCCAACGCGAACCGCTCACATGGACTTGTACAAACAAAATTTCTTAAATTATAAATTGATTGAAATGTTACGGTTACAAAAACACAAAAATAGAATCAAATATTTGAATGGTGAAAAGGTGAATAAACAGCCCTGTATATGCCAAGCCGATATTCAATCGGATGGTGTTTGACAATTGATTCAAATTAAGTGAGTAAAAGGGAACAAAGAAGTAAATGAAAAAGTAAATGAATATCCGAATTGAGATTAAACTATTTTACTAAATTAACGTTAGGTAGCACCCTCCGATTCTAGGCACAACATATAAAATTTACTTTACTACATTAAATACAAAAAAAAACTAAATGATCAGGGGTGTTTTCCTATTATAATCGCGGAAAAGTTACAAATAAAAAAAAGAAAGAGAACGTGCACTTAGCTTTGCCCTCGGTGAGTTGGTAGCGGGGCGCAGAGATCCTCTCCTATGGGGACTGACAAATCGTAGCCTCTGGGCTGACTCGATAATACCCGAAGCAGATGGTCCACTGAGTTTCTAAAGGAGGTAGGTTCTCCGAATGACTTAAAGACCTCTAAAAACACAGAAACCTCGAAATTAGTGATTTAAAAGAAATGACAAGATCTGCTTACCGTTAAATAACGAAGTCTTACAACGAAGAGAAGAAATAGACAGATATGACGTTGCAGACGCGTGGGTTCTCAAATTATATCCTAAATTATCGGACTCATCCGCCGTAATATTCACGAAAATTCCACACCAAACACAAGCGAAGATACGGCCAATGATTATTTCAAGCAACCCTCCAATAAAATCCACAGATGTGTGAAAATATCCAAAATTTCCCAAAGATCTCTGAAGGTAGAGTACGGAAATAGAAGAAAATAAGGTTACAAAAGCTTGTCGAAAAGACTAGCGGAGAACTAATTCGAGGTAAGCGAAGCAAAAAAAACCGTAACAATCCAGTGCGCGTTCTGCTTTAGAATCTAGCGTTCGAAAAAGATAGGCTCATATTTTCAGTTGCGTTCTGATTTATCGTGAATCCAGTGTAAGTCCTTTATTTCCTGACATATCTTTGAACTTTCAATTAATTCTCTTTTCTCGTAGAGCGGCATGGCAGGTCAGCGTTCGCATTCAGCGGCACCTTGCGAATCTCCGGGCGTACGCATGTCCCGTTCCCGCTCCAAATCGCCACGACGCTGCACAACCGACCACAGATCCCTATCACCGCCGGACGTCCGGATAGACTACCCGCAGCACGCGTACAACTCGGCCAGGTTTCAATCGCGTTCGGCCACCGCCACGCCGACCGGTTCCCCGAAGAAACGACAACTACCCCAAGTGCCCAACGCCCTCGCCAGAGCCCTCCAGGAGAGAGTCGCGCAAGATTTAGAGGATCGACCGCCCAGGACGCGAGGGGTTCGCTACCAGGTGCCCACCTACAGGATATCGGGTAGCGGCTGGGAACGTCGGTACAGTGGACTGAGTGATAGTGATCTGACGACGCATACGAGAACTACTAGGAGATCGCCGGACAGAGATCGCGAACCGGTGGGGTGGTGGCGCCGTGGACTTTGATAGTGACATGGAATCGGTGGCTTCGCTGAACAGTAGTACGTTCTCGACGCAATCGGAACGGCCCAGAGGGAATAATAGGGTGACGAGGTAAGGAAATAGTATATTTTACCCAGCAAGGAGGAATGTGTCCACTTTCCACTAGGGAGGAAAGTCGTACTTTTCCACCCTAGGGAGGAAAGTTGTACTTTTCCTCCTTAGGAAGAAAAAGTGAGTGACATAGACATGATGAAACTGAACAGTTTATAATATGTGACATTATTGATAGATGACTTTAGTACACTAGCGACACTTCTTATTGTACGACCTACGGGTAAAATAGAGCCCATATCTTTAACGTGGATAGTAGACGGATTTATGCAGTAACTGGCCGCTTCGAAATATGTAAACACAGATGTGCGGTCTCTCTGTCGGTTATTTTAAAAAAGCTTAGACTGGATTTATTAATGTGCGAAGTTGAATGCATCTCTTATGTATTTGTTATCTTTGCGTAGGAATAAATTTATTTGATGTTTGAAGTATTTCGAATAGCTGTAGTGTTATTAAATGGTTTTAAAAGGTATTTTCATTTTACAGTTGAACTATGACTAGGAACTAAACCAAAGGCATGTTAATTATACAATAAATTAGCAATATCAATGGGTTTATTACTTTTATTCTTTTATACGTATGCAAATAATAATGAAACTATCAAAATGGATCATTTTGATAGTTTTTTAAAGTATTTAGCTTTACTGAAATCAGTAAAGCCACCTCCGTTATGAATAAACACTTTTTTCAATATTACTGAACACATGAAAAAAGTTTTCATTCAATCTAGTTAATGCATTAACTAGATTGCGACAGCCCCTATGCAAGATATTAAACAATATAGTAATAAGGATTATTACTACTTCCACTTTCGTGAAGTGGGTGTTGCGCCAATTAATTTATTAAATGCAGAGAAATTTGTTAGTATTTGTTATTGACAGAAATGCATGTTTTGTTTTCCCTGCAGCGTTACCCAAATATGCTTATATTTTTTATCTAATTAATGTCATGATGATTCATATCATTTTTTTAACTCGCTCCGGCTTCCTTCTTTAACATTAAATAATAAAGAGATATAGCGAGGATGCATTCAAAACCATGATTTTTATATCAGATTATCAGATGTTAAAGGAAAAGCTCTACACTCGTCAGAAATATTTTTTTTTATATAGTAATGGTATTTTCCATTAATATTATATAGCAGATAAAATATATTTCGATTATAATTCCCTAGTTTCAAAGATTTTACCTCAAAAGTCTCACAATATTTTTCAAAAGAAATACCAAATTTGAATTAGTGCTAAATTGAACAGTAGTGATAGCTATAAATACAAAATGCAGGTTAAATTAGTAATTAATGATTAGTTTATGTAAATATTAATTATTCATTATGTTAATATCGAAAAAAGGAGCCGGGGCGAATTAAAAATAGTTATGAAAACAATCATTGTGAATCAATTGGATTAAAAACACAAACATATTTGGTAAAGCTGTAGGGATTTGTAAAGAAAACAAAACATCTGTTTGTATACAATATTATATTTAAGGTAAGTAAATGAAAAAAATCGAATTGTGCTAACCGAGGTAGGTCGGCAGGCATAAGTATGCGCCTTTGATGTATTTAATTCTCTCTATTTTATAAGATCAATGTTTTTTTCTATGTTTATTTACTGCATTCTTCCTTACATTTAAAGTAGATTTACTACAAAAAAACACCGAGACCGCACATCTGTGTTTACATATTTCGAAGACGGCAGTGAATGCATAAGTCGTCTACTACCCATGCTACACATTTAGGCTCTGTTTTATGCTGTAGGTCGTACAATTAGAAAGTGTCGCTAGTGTACATTCGATCCAGTCTGAGCCCATTTATGAGAAAATTGCTAAATATTAGATATTAAATTTCAATTAAACTATTATTAAACACTTTTAAAACGACGCTAACCTGACAGTTTTCAAAAAATATTTGATAGATTAAGCCTACTATCTATCATGTCACTCACAAGTGCCATTGCAGGCCTTGGGCAATTACAAACCGAAGGCGAGGTTTGTCGTTTTCCAAAAAGTGTTCAATAATAGTAAATAAAACTAATTTAATTGAAATTTAATGTCATAAATATTTATTATAAACATTTCTATACAATATGTCGAATGATATCACAGACTGGTTGTACTGGTGGAACCACACTGGATTGCAATTATAAATGAGACCTGCAGGTCAATCACGATTATTTTTAAGTCTGCGAACAAACCTATAGGAATTCAATTAGACATATGTCAAAGTGACAGATATAATTTTTGGTTTCACATTTCGAGGACTTTGGAAATAGAAGGAAGAAAGAGAAGAAGAATCAAAGTGTATTAAAAATTTGAAAAACAAATCTTGTGGCAATGATGGAATTAGTGACTTTTTGCTAAAAAAAAAATGGTGACGACATCATTGAACCACTAACATATATTATAAATAAGTCGTTTGTAGATGGTAGATTTCCCATACAATTAAAGAAAGCAACAGTTATACCTCTGTTTAAAAAAACAAGATCCTGCTAACATAGAGAATTACAGACCAGTATCCTAGGGGACACAATAGATCTTTTAGGTCACAGTGTAACACCACCCTTCTATTTACATACATACATCCTTGCTGAGTTCAATATCTAAAGTCATAGAACGCGTTGCATATGATCAAATGGTGAAATTTATAGAACATCATAATCTTTTATGTCCGCAACAACACGGATTTACTAGGAAACGTTCCACGGAAACAGCACTATTTCAGAGCTTAGAAATCATATATGAAGCTCTAGACGCAAAAAATAAATACGTAGTTGGGCATATTTTTTGATTTAACGCGCGTTTTTGACTGTGTTGACTAGAATATATTGGCTGAAAAACTGTGTTCCATGGGCTTTAGGGGCGTGCCGCTGGATTGGTTAGCATCTTTTTCGAACGGTAGGTCTATGACTGTCAAAGTAGGCAACGTGTATTCGCGGGAGTATGCGTGTGACATGGGAGTAGCTCAAGGGTCGGTGTTGGGCCCCCTATTATTTTTATTATTAATAAACGATCTACCGCAATACTTTAATTATGGTCACACGATTTTGTTTGCTGATGATGTAACGGTAATAGTAACGGGTAAAAATGCCGCGGACCTTTCATTTATGATAACACGTACATTGCAAGATATGCCAGAGTGGTGCAAAACAAACCGATTAATTTGAAATAAAAATAAAACTAAAATATTTCCATAGACGCAAAACCCCAGATATTACTACAAATATTCCTTGTACGGATGGTGCATCAATATTAGGTGTCACCATAGATGATAAGCTGGAATGGAAAAAACAAATAGCAAACGTGTGCACACAACTGAATAAAGCCTATTATATTATTAATCAGTTGAAATATACATTGGAAAAGAAAAGACCTAGTAGATATTTACTACGCGCTGGCATACTCTGCTCATTCGTACAATGTTATTGTATGGGGCGTAGCAACTGGTTGGGAGAGAGTATTCATCACACAAAAGCGGCTCATAAGACTGATTTTTAACATTAATAACCGCGACAGTTGCAAGGATATTTTCAAAGAAAATAAAATTTTAACTTTTTCCGGCATTTTAGTCTATAAATCGGCAGTCTATGTGAAACAAAACTTTGAAATATTTAATAAATACAAAAAACATCACCCTTATACCACCCGCCATATAGAGCAACTGACGATACCCAAGCACTACCTATCAGCTACAAAGAGATCGCCTATAATTCAATGCCTAAGAGTATATAATAGCTTGCCAGATACAATAACTAGCACAGACTGCATTAAACAATTTAAAAAACAGGTTAGAGCGCTCCTAATAGAAAAATCTTATTACTCCATTAATGAATACTTTTGTTCTTGATTATACACATTTATTGTCGTTCTTGTTCGTTCTATTTGTTTTTATGTAAATTATTTATTTCTAAAATTTTGTTTGTTGTATTTTGACACATTGTATTCAGTGTTACTGGCTTAAACAATATGAAAAAAAACTAAACTAAACTAAACTGAAAGATGCAAGTAAAATAAGCTTTGAAGTTGGTTTTATGGAATAGGCAGTGACACCCGAAAAGGGTGTTAGTGAAAGAAGAGCAGTGCTTCACTATACAAAATGCGATAAACTGCTCTCTCAATGTTAACATAAATCGGTAATCTAATATCTTGTATTTAACTTTGTTGCAATTACAAGATTGTGTATCCGTTTTGTTTATTTCTGTGTTTATGACTTTTGTAGATTAAGTTCAATACCTGTAAATCTGAATTAGAAAATGATTATTAATATTTATGAATTTCTTTTTTAAATATACTCACTCCTGAAACGACAGACACCTAATAATTTAGCAATTATCTCATAAATTGATTCAGATGGGATCAAATGTACTAATGTCATCTATCAACAATGTCACATATTAGATGTATAGTTTCATCATGTCAATGTGACTTATTTTCCGCTATAGGGAGGAAAAGTACAACTTTTCTCCTTGGGGAGGAAAAATACAACTTTCCCCCTGAAATGAGGGAGGAAAGTGTCCACTTTCCTCTGTTGGGAAAAAAAAAACTTATTTTAAACTCATATCTGGGGTTTGGTTAATTGAAGAATTCAGAAATAAGTAGATGTGACATCTCCCGTAGTAGCCGAATGTCATAAGAAGTTTCGACTACTGTGGGACTCCCTGATTCAAATCTCACCCTGGTCAATTATGGTAACCGGTATTTTTCTGGGGTCGTAATGATAATTAAGATATTTTTAGTGTCCTAAGATTCTCGAATGTCTAGTTAAGTGACTATTGCGATCTGTTACATAGCTGAAATTTATTATAAGGTATCCTGCAGTAAATGTATTTACTTCAGAATACCATATAATAAATTTCAGCTATGTAATTCCCTGTATTTGTTTGAGGTTTTGAAAATTTATTATAAGGTATCCTGCAGTAAATATATTTACTTCAGAATACCTTATAATAAATTTCAGCTATGTAATTCCCTGTATTTGTTTGAGGTTTTGAAAGGCGAAAATATATGATTTTTATCTTTATCGAATTGCAAATCTTGTAGGACCGAAAGTGATGAACGCTCAATCAACGAAACAGACGATAATCAGACTTCAGCAGCTAAAATCCCACACAAACGCGGCTTATTTAGAAACCACAGTATTTTATTGGACAGCGATCCAGACAATTTCAAACCTAGTCCATTAGAATGCGATGTACCCATAATCAATCCTAAATGCTTCAATTGTAGTCGCGCCAGTGAGGAAGCAAACCATATTAAGAAAATCCCAAATAGTATTATAAGTAAAGCTAAAAGTAAAAATAGTTCACATACCAATGGTGACAATCAAGCGAATAAATTAGATTTAACATCTTTGGAAAAAAGTATATTAGCGAAGATAAAAGGTGAACATTCGACATATGGATGCACCAACAGTATTAGTCAATATCAATCAGGTTAGATCCGATATCTTAGTAATGAAGCAGACGCTTTGTTAGATTATTCAAGTTTGCAAGATGGCGACTCTGAAAATGACGACAGTAATGAACGTTTCAGAGTTGCCATCTTGTGACGGACAAGACAATTCCTCTTTCGAGTATAGCAATAACCTCATTAATAATAGAAAATCACGCGGTGTTCTTGAGAAAGACAGTTCGGTAGAGACGGTAATTGATCGGGATGAATACTTTAAGCGTTGCGAAGCAAAAAGGATGCAAAGACAAGTATCCTTCGCGGAAGACGATGCTACTACAAACGCTAGTGATTGTAGTAACAGTAGTGCTAGCCCTAAAATTGCTTCTGATCCTAGCGGTGACTATCCCACTGGAGGGGGTAGCGACAGATACCCATACCAAGCCCATAGGACGCAGCAATCGACTTCTAGGAGGTCGAGAGATAGAAGCGAGACGGAGTTAATGAATGAACCGCTGCAGCCTATGGATTACCATCATCAGTATCATCACCACGGTCACCATAGAGAGGGTAGTGTTAAGAGGGGAACATTCACGAGGAGTTTATCCAATAACGAAACACCAGGTGATGAAAAAACGGGTAAATTTCGATCGATTTATTTTTTCCTGAATTCATTTCTGATTTTTTTTTACGTAATAGATGGCAGTTTAAGTGACACAGCCGTGGGTCAAATACACGGCCTGGACGTACCCCAGAAAGAACCGAGCAGGAAGGATAGCCACAGAGACAGAGAAAGAGATAGACAGAATCAATTCGTCGGTCTGAGCAAAAAGAGTAATTCGACCAGCCAATTATCAGCAACAGGTAAGAGGAAGCGTCTTCAATACTCGTGAGAGAATATAAGAAAGAAAAAGTTTTCGTGGTGGAATTTACATGTAAAAATGACAATGATAGTATTCGTTCAGTTTAAAATAATGATCTTTGAAAGGAAAGTGTTTTTGTTTTCACCTGAACTTTTTTTCGTTATTTTTTTTTGTTTTGATTGTTGTATCTCTGGAATCGAGTAGTCTTTTTCTATTACAATATATATATTATTATTATTTTACTTATATGTATTTAGAAATAGAGTGCAAATATATAACTATTTGTTGCTATATGAAGTATCACAACACACCAATACTTTACCTAAAATATATTGTGTGATACGAAAATATGTCATCCATAGAAAAATTGTACATTCTGTTCAATAAGCTGTTAAACCATTTATACATCACAGAAGTGCTATAAAAATATTAAATATGTGTTTAAAGTAGCATTTTATATACTAGTGCGTAAAGTGAAATTGGTACTTACTGAAAGAATCAGTTGTATACATGCAAATGCATTGACATTCCTGATGACATTTAAGAAGTAAAGTAATCGTCAAACGTTGTAGTATACATATTTGACAGTTCATAAGCAGGCAGAATAAATTGTAGTAAATCATAACGTATTAATATTTTATTGTTAAAAGCATTCTTAAGCTTTGTATCAAATTAGCTTGTTTTGGGGTGCCACAAGGTTCACATTTGGGGTCCTTATTCTTTATGGTTTATTTAAACGATCCCTTGTCATTGGTGGATTGCAGAATTGCAGCATATGCTGATGATTTAAAGATCAATAATAGAATATCTTCCCTATTTGATTGTGGATTACTACCGAAATACCTTCACATTGTAAATCATTGGTGTGATCGAAATAAAATTAACCTCAATGCGAATAAATTGCTTCATACTCGAAGTGTACACACAATAAGATTTTCCGATTCAGATAAATTTAATTCCTAGATAAAATCCGTGATCTTGGTGTGTTATTTGACTCTCAGCTATTGTTGACTGTGCATATTCTACAAACCGGTAGCGCTGCCTCCAAAAAATTGGGATGCCTAATGTGATCTTGCAGACATTTTACTAATCTTATATCATCAAGATCCTCTTTTTTGCTTTTGTTAGATCTAAATTTGAATATGCCTCAGCTATTTGGTATCCCTATTACCTTTATCAGCAACTCATTTTAGAGAGAGTCTGAGTCTAGAAGCGGTTTCTGAAGTATTTATCGTTTGGGTTAGGCCATACTACCCACCTCGCTGAACTAATTGTGATGATTTACTTGATAGGCATAATATGATCGCTCTCACACGTCGAAAGATTGATACCAGTGGTTGTTTCCTTATTAAACTTGTTCAAAATTTAAAGTTGATACGCCCTGACTGTTGTCTGCTGCACAATTCAATATTCCCACTTATAACATTAGGTCATATGAAAGTATTCGTGTTCTAAGAGCTCAATCTAATTTACTTACACGTGCTCAACTAAAACCCATGGCGGTTGACTTTTATAACATCTCTACAGATTTTTTTTAAATTCTTACAAATACTTTCTTGTTTCTCTTGCGGTGTGAGCAGTAGGATTCTCTTTTGAAAAATATCCTAGTTATAAGTCGTCATAAAATAATTGTTCTTTAAATTCGTATAAGTCTATATTTGGCTCCTGTTTTTGTATCTCAGCAAATAACATCAGTTACATGTCTTCAGGTTCTATTACATGTCTTCAGGGCACTGCAATCCTAACTCCTATTTTCCTGGATGTAATTCGATTTCACAAATATCATGAGGATTTTGTGTGAACCAAATTCTAATACTTTGAGGATTTATATTACCTGCTAAATTAAACCAAGCTTTAACAGAAAAAAAAACTGGAAATCTAATGGCAATAATTGCTGCACAACAGAAGTTTTGTATAGATAATAAAAGACCTTCCGTTTTTTTGCTTTCTAAGCTGATCCATAAGATAAACCTACAAAAGAAAAATCATATTACTTTTTATTATACCATCTATTTATTTATAATTTCCAATTTACCATTCTTTATTAAGCCCAATGTCTACTTTATCATTTGAAAACCTTTGTATCCATTTTAGAAACGTTATTACATGAAATATGCCGACGTTGTGGATCACACACTTTTAACGTTTTTAAAACCCAACCGCACATAATACTAGCCTTATTTATCACATAGCACTTCTAAGTTTAGGCGCGGATGGATCTTTATATTGCAAGTGGATTGGTCAAAATAAAGGTTCAAAGTCTGTACGAAAAACATTACATCGAATGAACGATCAAGTTATCTCACATACATTTTTGTACACTTCTCCTCAACGGACATCTCTCTGTAACGGCTCGGTTGTATTGAGGTTTCACTGTATATTAGTGTAAGAGTAGCGATTACAATATCACAGTCTAATGCTACTGCTATACTATTAATGTTCTTATGCTATCCTACTGATCTATCTTATATCTATACTTACATAAACACGTTTGCGTGTTTGTTTACTTTGTTTAGAAATATTATTTAACCTTAACACTTTGTTGAGCAACAAACAAAGTATACATTCAAACATGTATACACCTTAACCTACAATTACATATTTATACTTACGTCTGCAATAATTTCTTGCAATGTAGTGCACATTGTGCACAATTGTAACACACTTTTAACGTTTTTAAAACCCAACCGCACATAATACTAGCCTTATTTATCACATAGCGCTTCTAAGTTTAGGCGCGGATGGATCTTTATATTGCAAGTGGATTGGTCAAAATAAAGGTTCAAAGTCTGTACGAAAAACATTACATCGAATAAACGATCAAGTTATCTCACATACATTTTTCTACACTTCTCCTCAACGGACATCTCTCTGTAACGGCTCGGTTGTATTGAGGTTTCACTGTATATTAGTGTAAGGGTAGCGATTACAATATCACAGTCTAATGCTACTGCTATACTATTAATGTTCTTATGCTATCCTACTGATCTATCTTATATCTATACTTACATAAACACGTTTGCGTGTTTGTTTACTTTGTTTAGAAATATTATTTAACCTTAACACTTTGTTGAGCAACAAACAAAGTATACATTCAAACATGTATACACCTTAACCTACAATTACATATTTATACTTACGTCTGCAATAATTTCTTGCAATGTAGTGCACATTGTGCACAATTGTAACACACTTTTAACGTTTTTAAAACCCAACCGCACATAATACTAGCCTTATTTATCACATAGCGCTTCTAAGTTTAGGCGCGGATGGATCTTTATATTGCAAGTGGATTGATCAAAATAAAGGTTCAAAGTCTGTACGAAAAACATTACATCGAATAAACGATCAAGTTATCTCACATACATTTTTCTACACTTCTCCTCAACGGACATCTCTCTGTAACGGCTCGGTTGTATTGAGGTTTCACTGTATATTAGTGTAAGGGTAGCGATTACAATATCACAGTCTAATGCTACTGCTATACTATTAATGTTCTTATGCTATCCTACTGATCTATCTTATATCTATACTTACATAAACACGTTTGCGTGTTTGTATACTTTGTTTACAAACAAAGTATACATTCAAACATGTAAACACCTTAACCTACAATTACATATTTATGCTTACGTCTGCAATAATTTCTTGCAATGTAGCGCACATTAGTATAAAATTGCATATGTCTTGTTTCATTTAACCAGCTTTCTAAGATTCCAAGAGCTTAACAATGCCAAGAAGCAAGTAAAAGTAGAGAGAGAATTAATCAGTTTCCGCCATCAGTGTGCAATAAACAATTTTCCTATGGATTACATCTTTTTATGTCGCACAATACATTTCTATTTTTCTATTCTTCTTGTGGAAAAAGAACACTTTAGAATAGTCGATGTTTCTCAGTAATCTTTTATGTGTAAATATATATGGTAATGTTTTGTTTTTTATTAAAATTACACAAATTGGTATGCCTGATGTGTATCTGTCTGAAATGCGTGTGTGATGTATGCGGTGCTCTATCCCACTTTTTCCAAAAAATAAATAAATAAAAAAAAACGCGTTCTATATCAGAGGAAAAAAAAACTTCTGCTCATATCCGAAGTGTGCCATGTAGGTAGAAAGAGGCGCATGGGCTTCGGAAAGAGAGGGAAGACCTCGTTTACCGTCCATAGATCGGAGGAAGTGATACCAGGGGACGTCAGACTATCCAAACAGGGTTCTTCCGCATCCAGCGAGGGCGATCTGTCCGCGGACGGTGACAGGTTTGAGCAAATTTGATCACTTAACAACGTACCGGATCATTAGCAAAAAAAAAAAATCGACATCCAAAGAGTTTCTTTAGGATTTAGAATATCCCAACCCGTTGATTCTCCCATCCTTAAAAGAGCAGGCATACGAATCGGTACATAGAGAGATATAAATGTTTCTTTTGGGATGAAGACTTTTATTTCGTTCCAAAACTTTCATTTAGATTCAATAATATCGGATGACGTATATTACTTTTATATATTAGGTCAATATTTAAAACTCGATACGAAAGTTGATGTAAAATGTTCAGATTTTGTTCATTTAATTTTAGTGCAATGATAAGTATGAAACAAAAAAAAATACATCTGTTACTTCTAGTAAAAGTGTCAGTTCATGCATCTATGTCTATAAGGAAGGTGCCCATACGTTCTAGGACAGTCACGAATTTTCAGATGCTGTTCCGATTTTTTACAACTTGTTTTTTTATTCCGAATTTATAGCATTTATCCTGAATTGTGTTGAAATACAGTAATGTGAGAACCTAAAAGTTTAAATTAAATGTTAAATAAACTAAGAAGAGTTTAAGGGTGCATATATATTCTTAAAACTTTTCAGTTAGCTATGGTACAGATATTAAACTTCATATAAAGAATAATAAACATAAAATCAAACTCCCATCTGCATCTAGCTGGTCATTAAAGATAACCATTCAAACACGAAAAAATGGATGAGAAAAAAGAAGAATTAGCTACAGCAGAAGGTACTTCTGCATACAATATTATTTTAATAACAATAATAATAATAGTAACCTTTATTGCCCAACAGGTGAAACACCCAATAACAGGACAAATTACAATCAAATAATAGGTATACTAAAAAAAAAGAAAGAAATTAAATTGAAAAATGCACACCAACATAGTAATATGCTATTAAATGAATAAAAATTAAGCACACTACATATAATACAAGTGCAATTATCGATTAAATAATAATGAAAATAAATAATGAAGTTTTGCAAATATAGGTTTAACCCTGAAAGAAAAGATCCCAAAATAATTTATTTGCAGTGTTACACATGACACTAATAGGTGACCGACGAAGCAGGTTCGTTCGCGCTGTGGGTAGACGAAAAGAGTTTTCATAACGTGAACTTACTCTAGGTACGTGGAAACATATTTTTGATAAAAGATATTCGCTGTACATCTTGTTGTTCACCAATTTCCATATTATATCATTATTTTAAATGAATTTAAAAGCTTACGATCCCTAACTAAAGTTTCAATTGCACAAGCATACAACACTTACATGTTCAATGTGGAACAAAATATAAAATCAAATCCTAATGATCTGTGGAAGTTCTTAAATGATAAACGTAAAATTACTCGTATTCCTGGCAAACTGTTTGATAACGACAATGAAATTGTCGATCCGTTTGAAATTATGAATGCCTTTGCAAAAACTTTCTCTGATTTTTACTTACTCGGTGATAATACCCCTTACCCTGCTGCTTTGACTTACTATCCTTCTTTCACTTTGGCTTTGGTTTCTCAGGACGAAGTGATTCAATCTATGTCTACCCTTGCATGTAAATTTACGGCTGGGGACGATTTAGTTCCAAGTTTTCTAATACACGACTGTAGGTTTGTTTTTGCTGGACCTTTAACAACTATCATTAACCTCTCATTATCAACACTGGTTTATCCTAACCTGTGGAAACGTGCCATTGTCTGCCCCATTTTTAAGAAAGGTGATAAATCCTTGTTATGTAAATATCGTCCAATCTCTATCTTGTCTAACTTTAGTAAGGTCTATGAGCAACTTCTTTACGCTAGAATTTACAACAAAAACGTTCGTTCTTATCTGTCACCGAATCAACATGGCTTCATACGCGGACGATCGACGACAACTAATTTATGCACCATTTCACAGTTCTTAAGTGAGGTTCTGGACAGGGGTAGTCAAGCTGATGTCATCTACACGGATTTCTCACATGCCTTTGACACCTTAGACCATGCTGCGCTATTATCTAAGCTTGATTCTTTTGGCTTTGCTCCATCGGCACTGCAACTTATGCGGTCGTATTTATCCAATCGTAGGTGTTATGTCTCCTACAACGGTTTCCACTCTCACGAATTTGCTGCTGAGTCAGGGGTGCCACAGGGGGTCAAATCTTGGTCCCTTGCTGTTCATACTTTTCATTAATGACCTATTAACTGATATCACCTGCTCAATTCTGGCCTATGCGGACGACTATTTGCGACAACCACGGCGTTAGGTCTATGGATTAAACGCCAACGCTGGTTCAAGTGGCATTTGGGCTTAAATTTATATGTGCACGGACCAAAGCAGAAGCATTCATGCTAAATGTTTTCATGCTTTAAGAACAATGATTTGGAAAATCATTATTTGTTTCAGTCTTAACTGATATGTCCAATCACAAGGAAATCACAATTTTGCAATGCTTGTTAGATTACAAGGCGTGCAATACCCACCTTAGAAAACTCATTGCATTCCTTAGAAAGATCCTGTGAATATCACATGAGAAGTTAACCAGCCTCTATGAAAAATCTTCAGCTCCACCAACGAATAGGCTATTCGCGAACAAGATCGTTAGCACTACTTCTCACCGTTGAAAGGATACTCCAAATGTTTTTACCATTGAAGGCTTATTTTCAATCTCAAGAAAGGCGACCTATGCTTATATTAAAATTCTTTGAAAATCCAGTGACAGAAGCTTGGCTACATTGTATTAGTTTCGTATTTTATAGTATTTCGTAAAGCTATTACAACAATTGAGAATCAAACTGCGTCTGTATTTGATGTGATTGCTTCAATGGAAGCTCTGAAAGCTTCAACGTTGAGCATAACTTTATTCCAATAAATGTTAGTAACCATCTGGAAAATCTTGAAGGGAATGGAGACGTGTCAAAACACGAAGTTATTGAATTTCGAGAAGCGCTTGATTCATTTTATCAGACTGCTCTTACTTATTTGGAGAAATGGACCAAAAAAAAAAAGGATTTGAGAAGGGGTAAACGTACAGCTGGATCATATTAAATCAAATCCCTTCTTGCAGCCAAGTTGAAACAGCATTTTTGTTACTTAATAAAATGATACCAAGCTATGAGTTACTGGAAATAGGTACCTATGAAGAATATGTTTATCTTAAACAATATATATCATGGAACAAATAATATTGGAATGGTCAAAATATACGAGATGCCCAGTTCAGAGGTGAATGGAAATAACTGCATATCTTAATACAAAGCAGATTCCTTGCTTATATGTTTCTAATTTGTCTAAGCTTTCTTCTCTCCTCCTGGCACTAATGCTACAATTGAGGAAGTATTCAGCATTATGAGCAATTTTTGAACTAGTGATAAGTCACTGCTTAAAGTAAACACTTTGAATGCATTTCGAATTGAAAGTGAATACTTCGTTTTAACTTATTGTTTATTATTAACATACATACCACTTACAGCACAATAACAATAATAAAATAATTTATTTGTTGAAAAAAAAAAATATAAAATTAGTGGAAGCACCTCTTTTATTCCCTAAAATATTATATACAGGATGAGCCACCACATTCGCGTTGATTTATACACGAAAAGTGGTAACATACTTTTAATTTTTTTTTGTTAGTAGTTACACAGGCTCACAAGGAGGACATTGTAAAATTATTTGGAAATATACAGGGTGACCCAAAAAAAGTTACGCACCAAAGTTGTGAAAATGTAAATGGAACATCCTGTATATTATGACATACTCTGATAGTACAGACCACTTAAGGACAAGTTGTTGTTAGATTACCTACACCTAACTCAATTCGTTTATCAGGTAATTAACTATAATTAACTCCAAAATATAGACCAAAATTATATTTTGTAGATATTTTAAATTGTATTTAATCTTTTACCAAAGCATGAGAGTTAATAATAAAATAAAAGTGATGCAAACAAAATATTACAACAATGTGAATAGTGTGAACAGAAACATACTTTTAATTCCTTTACTTCCTTTAACTTTCTTATTCTAAATGGAACAGTCTACGTTTAGATTCTAATTTTAACGGTCTTTAAAATTGTATTCATATTTCTTATAACTATCTCTTATAATTTCTTAGTAATTTAAAATTTTCTATTTCAAATATTAATACCTATCCATTAATTTTTCAAAAGTCGGCTTAGATAAAAGTGCCATTAATATTCATTATAAACAAAAATGTCAATTGACAGTAACAGAACTTGTCAGTTTAGTTATGATTGTTGTTCGACGTTATTAGAAAGCATTTTAATTATTTACAATGAGAAAGTAGAAAGGATTGATATGATCTTAATAATTAGAGAGTGTGAAGAAAATTGTTTGCTAATATCAAGTATTGATGTTCAAAAATATCCTAACAGACGTCATCCTTATAAGCGTTCTTTAGAAAATTTTTCTGCAAGTCTTCTGCTAAACATGAAGTGTCCTAAAAAAAAGAGCTACAAAAACCGATTACCGGAAATAAAGAAGTGGGTTAAAAAAGTCTACTTTCACACACTGAATATCTGGAATAAAAATGATTTCCGAACAAGCAAAATAAGGGTGACAACTAATTTTGTTTCATACTTTATCAACGCCATCTACATAATCACAATATAATCATCTTGAACATGTAATTTGAAAGAAAACTGATTAGCGATTTTAAGCTTTCAACTCTTTGTTAAAAATGTCATGCTGTTATGCACCTAACTACTACATAAATAAACAACCGATATTATTGGATTTAAAATAATAATTTAAACAAAAAAATGAATTGATGAGGAATTTTATATTATTTATTTATTCATTTATTAAAAAAAAATCTCTGTATTTTCTAGCGTATGTTAAAAGGTACTTCAATTATGCTTCCTTGTTACAAACTACAATATCATTAAACAGTTTATATATTAAATAGTTTTTTTTAGAAGAATTAATGCATCGTTACAGTAGTAGGCCCTTAGTATTATTTTCTTCTTACTTTACTGCGTTCCTTATTAGGACATGTTTGCATGTCCATTGGTTCTGGTATTAAAAATTATTCTCATGTATCTATACTTACAATTATGCAGACTATTTTTTATATTTGAAATATTTATTTTTGTCTTTATTATCTGTTCCGTTCTATTGTTGCGTTGTCTCTCTAATTTTTCGTTTCTTTTTTTTAGCATCATTACTGTAGTGTTGTTAGTGAGAGCTATTGCTTGCTACTATATACCATTATAGATTTTGTACGTGCCTCTTGTAAAACCTTACAGATAAAATGAAGCGTCCTCCTACTCTGTCAAAATCCAGACAGAGGCGACATACCATATGTATATTCTGATATTTCTCTTTCAGATGCGCCGTCCTTAGTTTTAATTTGGTCTTTTTTTATCAACAGGGAAAAATACGTGAAATTATAAGGGGTTAAAACAAAATAATGGGATAAGTTTCGAATCTTATAATCCCCTTGGTAAAATCTGCGAAATATATTTGAATATATTTTTATTTTTGTGGAAATACTTTAAAGCCCAGTGTTGTCAAATATCATTTTTCACAACATTTAGATTTATAATAGATCTAACTGCAAGTATATATACATTTTTTGGGAAGATGTGGATTTTACTTTCCCCATTATTCGCGTAATAAATGGGTTATTCTCCCCATTTTTAGCAGTATATTTTGACAAATTAGCTCGATTTGTAGGTATTGTTTTTCTTCGAAAAAAAACTTCATGTATCTATAGTTTTTTTTTTTTGGGGTAATATATTACGATTTTTTTTTGTACATGCATATATTATGACGTCCAATTTATTTATTTTTTTGACTAGATTGGCGATGTACGGGATGTTCAACGAGGACATCTAGGGAACGCAAAAGCTTTTTGCAAAAACAACTGCACGGCCTTTGCTATGTAAACAAGAGAATTGTTTGTCATTACATTTTAAAAATTGGTGACATAACACGTGAATTCACACTTGTGCATAATATTTAGGAATGTTGCTACAGTTGAGACTCGCCTATTTTAAAAAGCAGATATAAATAAAACGGCCTACTATTTCTTGAGCACTGTTGCCTATTCAAAAAAATTAATTCCTTGTTTGCTTAATAAGTTCTGTAATTGTTTTTTTCACAATTCTTACTTAGAAATTTAATCTTGAACTTGATTTCTTATATGTTTTTGTCTCTTGTCAAGTCGGTTTGACAAGTTATTAGTGAAACAAAATCTAATAGTGGTATTCACGATCTATATAACATGCTAGGTGTTATACATGAGTGATCACAAATTCCTCACTCCAGTTCTACGTCATTTGTTAACTATGGTGGCGATTCATACGGATGTATGATGCAGTGTGTTTCAAAGTCTTCTCCTCTATTGCCCCAAAATATTTTTTTTTTATTCAGATAAGTAACATATACAACCCACATAGAGTCAAATTATGGATTTTATTATATTTTTTTTTAAATAAATATTTTCAGTTATTTGAAGTTGAATTTGCATTTGGTAAGCGAACATCTTCCAGGAAACTCTTTAGGTGTCAGGTGTATGACGTCACTTAAGGAATTTCCCTAGTATTTCTTCATAATAATTGTGTAGTCTATTTACCTTGCTAACCCCAGACATATTTTTCGATACAATAAGGTTTCTTGCTATACAACCCAATGTACCAAGTTAAACCAAAGCTCTTAAATATTCTTCATGAAGTAGAAATAGCTATCGTCGAGAAATAACACTTTTTATATTGTAAATCAAAATAAAATGCTATTTTTAAACCTGAAAAATATACATAAACCCAAATAAAATTTGGTGTTATAAATGAAACTTTAATCGCTTCTTTTTAAAACATATGTTCCATTCATTTGAAGAGCATCCATCTCAGCTTATAGTCATCTGTTTTCTCTGAAATTTGACGCATAGCTCCTATAGCAGATTTTATTTCTTTAAGTCCTAAAGCATGGACTTTAAAAAGGAGTACATAAAAAAAATAGTTAGGGAATGGTAAGCTGGAGAAAAGTCAGAAGTTTCTATCTCAGACTATGAACAAATTATTGGTCAAAAACATCTGTTAAGATTCTGATAATGCATTTTAAAAAATCTAATAATGAAATACGGATCTTAGAATAACTTCTTACTACTTGTAGGCTATTTGAAAGCAGAAGAATAAAGAGAAAAGAAAATCATTTATGCAGAAATAGTTCCTGTTAACAAGAATTCTAGTTCTTGGGTGAGTTGTAAAGCACACTTTCTTGTTTAAAAATTTTTATCTAGACCTGAGCTCTGGAAGTAATGGCTACTTTATTCTATTTTAATTAGTATTTAACTTGGTATCAATAACATAATCCCTTTGTTGATTTAAAGAAAAGTACCAGAAGGAAAATTGAAAGTAGAGGTAGGTAGTTTTATGTGCATTTCAATAGTGTAAAAATATATAGGGTGTTTCATATAAAAAAAAACAAAAGTCTTGATAATATCTCAAAAAATACGAGTTAAAAAAAACAAAAAATTAGAGCATTGAATTCTGCGTCAAAAAGTGCCCTAATAAAGTTTTTATGCAAATCAAGCATTTGCACAAATTAAAAAGTTAGCTTTTAAAAATTGCATATTTTACGAAAACGCTCTGTATTTCTTATAAGAAATACTTCCGTAGTATACTACGGAAGATATAAAAATACGGATTTCACTAATCGATCTCTCTTTAAAATCGAGCTCCAGAAGCGTGGGTCAGATTTTGTCTAATTCTATTAGAAAAATAAGTTCCCTATTAAAAGTGCCGAATTTGTATATGGCGGGGATATGGTGGGGGTCAAAAACCTAAAACCACCGTGCTTTGTTTATTACACAAGTTGCAAATTATGCATTTTTTGTTTGCTGATTAAAACAATATTTTTGCCGTAAGAGAATCAAAAGAGGTTTTAAATGAGTTACAAGACCCATCTTCCTCATTCAAATTTTGAGGGTGAGGGTTGCTCCGCTCCCAGGATATGACAATTGACATGTTTCGGAATGTTATATAAATCACAGCAGGTAAAGATTTGAGGTAGCTCATTTCAGTTGAAATGGCCTGTATACTATGTGGCATTTGGCAAAGCGGCACTCATAAAAAATTAACCCAAATTGTTTTAGAATTAAATACCTAAATAGTAAGTTAAAAAGCGTTCCTTGGCTGTAACTCATCTATTAAAAAAAAAAATAATAATAAACTACAACAAAATATTGGTAGAATTTGAAAATCTTTATTCGTTCCCGAAATATAGCGCTCTCCCTACCTCGGTGAACATCCCGTATTGTAGGCTTCTCAACATCGCATGTCAACAAGTTATTTCGCTATGTAATTTTGAATGAGGGCGACGAATTTAAACTTAAAACTTAAAAAAAAATTACATCCCCAAACGACATGATAATTTCCTGTTTTTACTGATCATGAAAGAAATTGCCCAATACGAAAACCAGGTCTGTAATGTGAACGTATTTTGTCGCCTCCAGAAATCGGATACGGTAGAAAGAGAATGTCCTCAAATATTCAGCGTAGTCAAGAGGTGGTGCCCGCGTTCCCTGCGCGAACGGCCGACCAACGGGCGTCGAGTCTGAACTCGATCTCTAGCTCCGAGGGATCTTCGTAAGTACACAGAAAAACAAACAAACAAAAAAAAAATGATCCGAGATGTTCCGAGTGCTGCCACCTCAAATAACAACTCTCTCAAACCTTTTACTCAAAACTCTCTTTTGTCTCTCACCAATACCCCCCACTCTGTCTCTCTCTTTCTCTTTGTCCAGATATGTACTATATAAACACACTATTTACTTTGCAAAAAAATATACCTACATATTATAAATAATTGATAATAAATTGGACTGTGATTGGTTGAGTTTTACCCAAGTATTTGCTCTGGCTGTGGTGTTGCATCTCTCTTTCTATCTATCTCTCTCTCTCTCTCTCTTCCTATCTCTTATCTTCATTTTTTATTATTTCTGTGTGCATTCATTTGATTGTAAATGTACATAAGTAACATAAATATTTGTGTGTCTTTTCTGTTTGTCTCTTCCAATTATTGTTGTCATTATTGTTATTATTTTTAACCACAGATGTATCCTATATCGATTTTTCAAGAAGAACAATGAAGAAGATACCTTTTTTTTTATTTTCTTGAAGGGGGGTTATCTTACTGTAACTCGAAAAATCATGTCGTGAACAGCTCAACAGTGTTTATTTAGTTTAATAAAAACTTTATTATTCAATAAACTGTAAAAAAGACAATGTGATGAATCTCAACTGTCTGATGTTGGCAACAGCAAATAGGCATACGTGAATTTCTAATTCTATTGGTTGTATTTAATGTAAAAAGTAAGTTACACTGTTGCATCCCTTCACCTTAAGGTATGGGGGTGTCATGAGTCACTCGCTTCTCAACTTATTTATACATGTGTAAATATAAATAAATATCAAAAAAGTACTTACCGTTTTCTGACGCTACAATTGGGAGTTGTTAATTATAAACTACCACTTTATAAACTACACTAAATTTATTAATAATACCACTCTCTTCAGAGATCACAACCTGATCTAACTAATACCTCGTCTTCAATCCTCTCACAATCGCGATGCTCGCAAAACGCTGACGAGGTTCCGGTAATATATCTGACTGTCATCTCTAAACACATCTTTATCTTTAACTTAAACCTAACTTATTTTTATGTAATGGAACTTTTCGTGGCAATACGTAACAGCACTAGATAATCTGTGGGGCTACGGGCCTACTTTCGAGGTCGTATGTGTTCCGCCCTATATATACATGGTGATATATATCAATATATGCGACAAAGTTTAAGCGCTGATTCCTGGGGTATTTTGATCATAAAAGTTCATAAGAACATATGTCCAAAATCGCTTAGTTCTAAAGTTGTACAATGTTTAATAGTAAGTTAACATAATTAATTTATTATAAATTAACAAAATAATTAGTAAAACAAAATTAACTTATACTTACTGTTGAAAATGACCGCCCCCAACTGCAATACAAGCTTCTATCCTCCGTCGTATTGACTGGCGAGTCCGTTCTAAAATACCAGTGACATTTCGAATTATTTGAAAAGCTGCGATAATACGATTTCTCAGTTCATCGACATTTTCAATGGGAGTCGTATAAACTAATGATTTAAGGTGACCCCAGAGAAAAAAGTCCAAAGAATTTAAGTCTGGAAGACGAGGGAGGCCACGTTGTGGACCTCCCCGTCCTATCCACCGATCTGGATACGTATTGTCCAAAAACTCGCGAGCAACTAAACTAAAATGCGCTGGAGCACCGTCATGCATAAAATACATTTGTAATCTTAATTGCAACGGAACTTCTTCCAGCAGTAGTGGTAGCTCCTCTTCAAGAAAATTGCGGTATACCTCGCCATTTAACCGCATCGGTAAAAAATGTAGACCCATCAAGTGATCTCCAACAATTCTGGCCCACACATTGACAGAGAATTGATGTTGATGACGGGCATTCACTAGTTCGTACGGATTTTCTTCGGCCTATATGTGATTATTATGAAAATTAATAATCGTGTTTCTGGGGAAAGTAGTCTCGTCGGTGAAGAATATTTGAGCCAAATAGTTAGGATTTTGTGCGATTTTGTGTTGCATCCATTGACAAAAAGCCACTCTTTGCGGAAAATCTGCCGGCAAAAGTGCCTGCACCCGTTGAATGTGATACGAATACAACAGTTGATCTTTCAATATTTTCCAAACTATGGCCTGACTAATGTTTAAAGCAAATGCAATTTTTCTGGTGCCTGTAGTAGGATGTTCCTCAATTTCATTTAGTACCATTTCTTCAACTTGTGGAGTTCTCACTGTAGATGGGTGCCCGTTATCAGTCGTCCGTTTTTTTAAATTTACCGTTTCACTAAGACATTGGTGAAGACGGGCAAATATTGAATGATGCGGGATGATACGGTTCGGGTATCGTTCTTCATAAAGACGTCTAGCAGCACGCGAATTTCCATTGACAAGACCGTAAACGAAATACATATCACACATCTCAGCATTCGTGTAATTCATTTTAGAAAACAGAAACTGGCGATAAACCGAATGAATACTCTGACAACTATTGACAAATATTGAAATGACAAATAAACAATTCCCTCTCAACACAATAGTTTTTGAAGAATCAACTGTGATATTATATCGTGTTAGTCATAGTTCATAATGTATTATTAAACATTCAATAACTTTAAAACCAAACCGTTTTGGACATATACTCATATGAACTTTTATGATCAAAATAACCTCAGGAATCAGCTGTTCAAGTTTGTCGCATATATTGAGAATCACCCTGTATATTGCCGATATCGTTCCGTTCCTTTGTTTCATGTGCGTAGTTACAAACGTCATCACCCCGGGGTCTTATCACCCTTGTTTATCGTTAAGCGTTATCACGAGTTCTAAGGTCAGCGATTTTTAAGTGCGCAGTTACAGAGATCGTTGCAAGCTATCGGTACAGGTGCCCGAATGGCAAGCTTTTAGTTTTGAAACGTCGTCATAGCTTTATCACGGAACAGTTTTTTCACGGGCAATTTTAGATTCAACGGGGTGAGAAAGAAGTGCGACCTTGAAAAGGTAAACCCGTAGTCACATACTTTGCCTTTGCAGCCAATTAAAATATAATTAATTACTTATCATAAATAAAATACTAAATATAAAGTAGTTTATAATTAGCCTAACAGAGACCTCTTTGGTATGAATCGTAGATAGATGGTATTGATCACATTGTATAATACACTAATATTTTTCTTGGAAGATTAGACTGAATCAACACTAAACAGTCTTTTAAGATTTCCAATAAAGAAATCTTCTACATCAGGTGCCCCAAAATATTTCGTAATAACTTTTCAGAATTTAAAGTACCAAAAAAAGTATTGTGAAAAAGACTTTAAGTGAACCGCCTTGTAATGACCTTAAACTCCTCCTATTTTCAAGGTCGGTTGAAAAACAAGTTGCGTTTCTCAAATAGGAACCACTAGAATTTTCTTTACGTTCAGAATATACACTTGCAAAAGCGACCTCTATTTTGCATTTATTCACTGATTGACTTGGATCTGACCTTCAGTGTCTGAATCATAACGGGGCCATTTTTAATCAAATTTAGATTCACACAAAAACATTTTAGTTATATAATTCAGGTCTCGTTTTCATGGAAAAGCGATGGACTTAATGTACCTTCAGTGTCATGTGTTTTCCTTAATATTAAGAGATTTGTCAATTCAAGTTTCAAACATTCGAAGATGTTTTTAAGACATTTATTTAAATTTTTGTTTTATTACTTTGTTAAATATTCTTATTTTAATATATTTAATATGTATTAGGTACATTATTTAGTAATTTAGTCTTTTTGGCATATATCTATATAATATGCATGTGTAATGCCGATAAATTGATATTATTATTATTATTTAACATGTGTTAGTTTTTTTTTTTGTACAACTGAGCTAGGTACAAATTGATAAATTGAATTGTGCCAGATTCTATTGCATCATCGCCTGATACTCATGTCAGAATAACCAAGACATACCAGTGACACAAAAATGTAATGGTCAGGTCAGAGTAGTTCTCTTAAATCTCTACAACTCAAAACATTTTTCTTGAACTGCAACACTGACGGGTCATTAGGGTGGCCCCTTAGTTTTGGGACACTTGCATAAAAGTACACTTTAGTGATGAGTCCTAGAACATCCTGTATCAGTTTTTACTCGTTACACTGATCATAGTAAGATAACCCTTTAATGATTGGCAATAAAATAGTTTAAGAGTTATTGTATCATTACCCTAGCAAAAGTAACACTTCCTTAAAAACAAAAAAAAAATATTTTTCATCCACACAAACATAAAAAATTAAAAATAAATATGACCATCTTTTAGAATCTGCAAAAAAAAAACCGTTTATGGTATGTATTGTATTTTATACTAAACACATTATTTCTATGTATGTTTTACCCTTATGTATATGTAAAAGCATGCATTTTATAATATTGTGGCGAATGAATAAAATACTAAAACGACGACAACCAATATTTAATAAGGCTCTTATATTTTCTACATCTAAAAACTGTATAAGGAGAATGTGTTAAAAATCCAGGTATATAAAAATATGTAGTTAAAAAAAGAATTTAAGCCTGTGTTATACTAAATAAAAGCATGATGTTTTGTTGTTTGAGTAGTTTTTTAGCAATAGCATGCCCAGTATTTTTGTACACTGCCCGACAGATACTGTGTGTCCCTGTGTCTATGGCGCAACAATTATTAAAACTACACATTTCGACATGCAGCCCCATTCGGCTGGAATCGACTTCCACGGACAGAAAGTTTAGTGGGCTGGATCTGTTAAAAACACTTTTCAATTATGTCGAACATATTTTAAATTGAAATATTTGTTTCGCAGCTTGGCTGTTATTGGCAACTCTCATTCATATTTTACGTTTAACTACCATTGAGTGATTGTGCTTATGATCAATTATTTTGATTACTTATTTGATATAGGAAAATGTTCGAAAAGAGATAAGGTTGGTACCGCTACAAACTTTGGTATTTAGAATAAATTCTATATAATTAACTTACTTGTGGTTATTCTGAAAAAAAAAAAAGTAGAAAACAACAAAGGAACACTTAATAAATAAATTCACTTTGTCATCGTCATTAACTATAGAATTTAGAAATATTTACTAGAACAAATATTGTCATAATAACCAGTAATGATGGCAAAAATGATATTTGCATGAGATTAAAGACAATGTTTAATATGATTGGTTTACATTATTTATGAAATAAACGTACTCACTTTTAAACAAAAATTATTGAAAGCTAATCTGCCTTTGTAAAATACGTGTATAAGTGGAATTACTTGTAGTTTCGTAATTGTAATCTACGTTTCTTCTATTCTTGTTTTTGCGGATTTTCGAAATTTCGTTAATATTCCAACTTGGTATACATTTTTTGACGTTTCGTTGCTGTTAACAGCAATATTAAAACTACAAAACAATTAGTACTTAGCTTGATAATACTTTATACAGATTGTTTTAAAACTACAATAAGGAATAATATATTGAAAGTATATCATCGAAGATGGATTTATTAATTGCAAATTACTACCATTAAACCAAAAAACTGACAATCCAAACAAAAAAAAAATTACCTTAAATTTTATTCTTCTAGTACATTGAAAATCAATCTGTAATTGTAATTACATACATGCACAAAGTAAATATAAAGTAAAAGTTAAAAGGGACAAAAAAAATGTCATATTTCCTATACAATAAATGATTCTATCCTCTCGATTTTAAACAATAGATTCCTTTTCGTACCTGATGTGACAAATACAAACCGGTTTGGTCCGTCCACATTCTTAGATAGGAGGGCGGGGCTTATTAATGACATAAGTTTATGTCCCTATTGAAAGGTGTGCGCGTTCCGAACCAGTATGTAGATTCTCACATGTTAACGAATAAGAAAACTAAGTAAAAATTATATAACCAAATAAGAGTACACATTCCAATAATAAGCATAAAAAATAATAATAATAAATACTAACGAGATATTAAAAATATTTGATTCTGTATGACATTTCCATTTTAACGAAATGTTGTCAACTGTGAAATAAATTTCATACAGAATCATATATGTTTAACATCAATCGCTAATATTTCTTATTATTATTATTGCGCTCCCTATGAACTATACGTAAACTCTCACCTGCAAGCGACCGTAGCATAAAGCAGCTGGCAATGCAGTCATTGATCTAGCTCGGAAAGTCCATGAACTATCCGAGCTAGATCAATGACTGCATTGCCAACTTTATGCTACGGTCGCTTGCGAATGAGAGTTTAGCGTGTGGCTCCTAGGGGGCGCGCAGGCTGAATACTCCAGTTCGTTACTTGTCTTATTCCTCTTTCTTTGCTCTTGCTAGTGTGGTGATTCCTACAATAGACCATGAGCCCCACGTGGTGGCATATTCTATCAGTACATAGTGTTTTGGCATTTTTCTTTGATGTAATATTAATGTACTTTTTAATTTTTACATCAGAATGAGTTCCTTTCAACTTTTACTTTATCGTTTACTGTGTGCATGTATGTAATTATAATTACAAATTATTTTCTTATGGACTAGAATTTACAGTTGGGCCCTCCAATGCGGGGGGATGGAAAAATTACCAAAGATTTTTGTTTGATGTAACAAAAAATAGTCTTGAATGTGATTGGCATTTTATGTTAAATTGATAATTGTATTTATTTAGAAATATATCAAAAAAATGTTGCTTTAAATAAAAAACATATTCAGAATGAATAAGATAGTTGTTTAATTTTACAATAAATTTGCTTGATTTAAGTAAAATATTACTAATACCAAGCAGTTATTGTTTGGCATCAAATACAATAGCTTATATTGCCAACACATCATAAAATCAGTTTAGTTGAAACAGTTAATTGTATTTGTATAACACAAATCCGTGTTTACTTCAACCGATTTTTACTTTTCAATTAACAAAAATAATTTGACATTTACCTATATGTTCATTCAAACAAGAAAGCCCCTTCGCTGTATTTAAACGAAAATTGTTGTTGAATTTATTATATATTTTGGTTGAATCAACGCAAGTATTTTTCTGAGTAATATACTCAAAAAATGTATCTCTTCAAAAGTAAGCATATATTATTATATAAATAACATAACCATGCTAAAAATCCTTCTTTCCTCTTTATGATAAAATATTAATTCCACTTTTAATCTTAACAAATTATTGCATTAATTAATGTTGGTTGAAGCTATTGTAAATTTATGAAATAGAAAATTTCCTTTCTTGCTTTCTACATTTTTAAAATAGCTACTAATGAACTACAAAAGATTTAATGTAAATACCAGTTGTAACTTAATTTGTATCCGCATATTTTACTTCGTAAAGTAAGTAATTAATAGTACTTAATTTATGTCATTTATACATTTACTTAATTATTTTTAAACGTAGATCTTAAAAGTTGCCAATTGCTTCCAAGCTGTAAAAAAAAAACAGGATATTTCAATTAACAGCATATTCAAATTCAAAGCCAAATATGTAAGTTTCTTTTCGATATAAACAATTTTAACTCTTTTGTCAGATTTATATTATTACCAAGTGTTTTACACATATCTACTTAATTACTTTCCTACCTGCAGTAGCCAGTGTTGAGCAAGTTAGGAGATGCGATTATATTTGTACAGCGACTAGATATACTCGTGTTTATTTGCTGTCATGAGTGAGAGGAATAGTGTTGGCTAGTGGTTTTCCAAGAGCCGACAAAACATGAGTATGTCTAATCGCTATAGAAATTTAGTTGCTCCCCCTAGGAGCAGAAAGCAGAACCAGTTGAACACCCTCGTGTTGAAATAGTGAATAATTTTGATAATCACTGAACAATAAGACGGTGATAATAATATCAATCAGGCAGTATACATACGGGATCTCTGGTTATCGATTACTCATTTGCTGGTTGAAGTCAAACTTTTCACTTAAACAATTGAGCAATCGAAGAACGCGCAATTTGAACGCATGATCCTGTATGTTTTGGTGTACACCTTTTTCGTTTCGAATTTACAATATTATTTCTATGATTATGATTGTATTGTTACATATATATGAATAATTAGGTAATTTATTTTATGTCTCTTGCCGGGGTGATGCAGTTATTATACTGAATGACTCATCTTCGTAATGTTTCAAATAAAATTCAGCTATCTAACTGCGTCACTTCAGATATATATGTCTAATTATGAAGATATTATTCTCACAATTTGGCTGGGATGACTTTGAACACATTTTTCTCTTTATTTATTTATTTATTCTAGAAATATTTATTTATCTAGTTTTGTTACTCAGTTTTCCTTTTAAATTATTTTAAAATGTCAGATCACACCAATTTTCTTAGCAGTAGCTATTATTATTATTATTATTGGCTCGGATATTCTATTTCTCTCTATGTACGTTTCTATGTCCGCTCCACGCTCCATCTTCAGTACTAACTAATATCTGTATACATATTTACAATCTTATATTATCGATATTTTATTCAACTAATTATATATATATTTATTTTTATAATACGCTGAGATGAAACGGCATATTGTGGTTTCATATTAGTAAGTAGCGACCAAAAAAAAAAAATACTTACCTATCAAAGTTTTGATCGCCACTAGCTAATCTTGGATGTCAATTACGTCCATAAAACTTGCTTTGCGTAAATGAACTGTTTCGTAACTTTAGATGGTCACCGTCACTAAGATTGGGCGCCGAGGGAGGTCAGTTCTCAGAGTTCATAGATGGTTTGGGACCGGGACAACTGGTTGGTAGACAGGCGCTGGGTGCCCCCGCCATGGGGGACATCCAATTGACTCTGGGTTACCAGAAAGGCTTTTTGGAAGTCGAGGTGATTCGGGCTAGAGGATTGCAAGCCCGTCCTGGTTCCAGAGTACTACCTGGTAAGATCAAAACCAGTGATGGGCGAATCGGAAGCAAAACTCATCCTTTGTTTTGTATTTTATTTTAACGACATTTAAATAGCGACATGCATCGCTTGAATATAAGCACCAACTGTTTTAGAGATTATCTTTCGTTCGTTCGTTCACGTTAGGGTGGGCACTTGATGTCCGGGCACTTGAGCTAAGTGCTCATTGTACCATCCCTATTGATTCTCTTATTTCCACTCGAGCAGCTTGGTGTTCTCTATAAAGCCCAGTATCTTGCCCAGTGGAAACTTGAGGACCTTCGAGGGCTCCAATAGATCTCTCCCGAAATATTTCTGCCTGAGTACCTTCAGCTCCTCACATGTGCAGATTACATGTAAACTCGTTTCCTCCTGTAGTTCGCATCTTCTACACCACGGTTCGCTTACACGGCCTGTGTTGTATAGATGCTTTTTCAGAGGACAGTGTCCAGTTAACAACCTAGTAATAGTTTTAACTTCTTTCTTACTGCGCCTGAGTAGGTTATCAGAGAAACTACCATCCCCATCCCCTATCAGCGTTTTGGTATGGAGTTGACCTTCAGTCGACCTCCATTTCTTTGTACTTTCTTTATCTAACCAGGTCCAGATCTCCCTTCTTGCGGAATCCTTAGTAATCCCGCATACGGGCTGTGGACCCATGTTGTGTCTCTTAGAGTCCTCCTTGGCTAGTTCATCGGCTATTACGTTGCCCTTTATATCCTCATGTCCCGACACCCAAATCAGAAACACCGTGTTATCTCGTGCCAGTGCATTGTTTGCAGTCCCTAACTAGTTTTGACCTAGTTACGGGGTTCGAGACTGCCTTAATGACAGCCTGGCTGTTAGTCATTATATTAATTTTCCTCCTCATGTAGCCCCCTTTTGCAATCATTTCTGCACAGACTTCAAGGGCGAATACCTCTGCCTGGAAGACCGTTGTATGTTTCCCCAGGCTTATGGATATCCTTTGATTAGGACTGGGCCCACAAATACCGGCTCCTGTCCCCTGGCTGGATTTGGATCCATCCGTGTACCAGTTTTCGTTAGCAGTGATCTCACTAAGTGCCTGGTCTCTGTTCGGTATGGAGATTTTCACCTTTTCAGTGAAGATAATTTCGGGTGCCATGGTGTCCGTGGGCTTTTGTAGCAATGGCCCGTCCAGCAACGTGCCCGTAGTATAAGTGTGCCCTCCCACCCTGAAGAGATTATCTTATTGTTGTATAATAATACACTCAGGTGCAAAAACTTCGATCCATTTGAATTTTTAATTCGTAAAGAAGGAATGTTGTGGTGATAAAGTTAAGAGGAACAAATTAACGTCAATAAAAAAACACATTTCCAAAGGAGAAAATGAATTTACGAGATTAGTTAATTAATTCAATTAACAGGGTTTCATTCAAGAAAGAAGTAAAAAAAACAAACAAGTTTTCAGCAATTAAAGTTTTCCTTGGTTTACGATCACACAGTATAAAAATTATAAATTCTAATGTTGTTTTAAAATGCAGCACAACAGAAGCTGATTGCTCAAACTTATACAGTTTGGAAAGAGATCAGACAAACCCATAGATGCGATTCCGCTATTTTTTTAAAGAGAATTGAGAAAAATCGGAAAACTAAGCCGTTTTCAACAAAATATTTATTACAAAAGATATTCAGGATTTAATATGGAACGCAATAAGCTACTTATACACATTTAAAAGATTATCTTATTACCCCTTACAAGCTTACAGATCACTCGATGTACTTAAAACTATTTCCAAATTATAAAGTATAAATATATACAATATATTGCTATGAATATAGGTGTACTGTTTAATATAGTTTAGAGTCATCCAAAACAGGTTTCAAAGCCCAATAAAGGAGTAATTGTAAGTTGAAGTGTATACTCGGTTGCCTACTCAACAGGCAAATTTTGAATTTGTTAAAAATGACTATAAAAATAGACCATATTAGCAAGAGGTGCTAATTATAGCCTTATATATGATGTGGACTTTATTTTATTTGTTTGTTAATTCAAGCTTACGTGGTATTTTTTAATTTTTATTATACTTTGCTACGGGAGATTTATCATTCTTTGGGATGTTTATTCCATAACAATTGCTGTATTCCTTTGAATCTAGGGTAAATAACGGTATCTTAATGTCAGTTACTGGTCATCCATTTGAATTCTATGTTGGTTTACTTGACAGCGATAACAATCTAAGACAGATAACTGTTACTTTTAGTTTAAATGATTCATTCTTCCTGTGGCCACGAGAGACGAGGGTTGTTGACTCTTACAACAATTTTTACGCCACACACTCAGAAATATCAAAGCTCCACAACGTGTTCACCTAAAACGTTTAGATCTATCACCTGACTAATATAAATCCATATCTCTATCTGAATAATCTTCTATAATTTCCTATGAAATTGCCTGAGAAGAATCCTGAATGGAATACCATTCCGCGATTTGACCGTTACTGGAGCTCCTCGAATCGAACGTCCAACTTGACCCAGCTGCATTATCTGCTTACACCTGTATTTTGAGCTGTCCATATTTGCATCCAAGGGTTTTCATCGAGTATATTCCCACCTAAAATAGAAAATAATTAATTAGTTTCAATTCAATTTCAACCGGTAAATTAGGTTTTTGTAATTTATATTCACGATAGGTTAATTCTGGGGTTAAGTTTGTATGAATCGCCATTATTTTAGTAAAAAATCGACACTAAGATGGTCTATTTATTATAGGGATTTTTACCTATATCGACAACATGGATAGTTGAACATTATAGTTTTCTTCCAAATTTAGTTTGGTCATTTACGGATAGGTGACTCTGATTTTCAAATTTCACCGTATATTTTTGAGGTTTCTTTAACCTCATTTATTTAAAGTGGAAGGCAAGTTTGGATATGAATTTTGAGTTAAATAATTTATTTATGTAGTATATATGATTCCAACATACGTACCTGTGATCTAAGAGTCTCAAAATTTAATAAAACATAGCATTATTTGGTATTTAAGTAAAGAGTTACGCTTGTATTGTTTGTTGTATTGCAGAGAAGGGGCTTTGGGGACGCGCTGTTTGGGAAAGAAAATGCTTATTCGTTAGCAAGCGCCTGGAAAGTTAATTTGACAGGTGATTAGGTGTTCCTACAAGTGTCCCGTGCGACCTAATTAAATAATTAAAAGAATCGGATGTGTTAAAAGGTTTTTTCTTACCACATCGACTAGAAATATTCGTTTAGCCCTATCGGATGATTTTTTATTCCGATTCGCCCATCACTAAACAAAACCACTTTCACTATAAGTTTGTACAAATTATTTATTTCTTATCTTTAAACATAATACAGCACCTTACGTCAAAGTATACTTGGTCAACGGGAAGAAATGCATAGCTAAAGGAAAGACATCCACCGCCAGACGAACATTAGACCCGCTGTATCAGCAACCATTGGCGTTTAGGGAACCATTTCAAGGCTGTGTTCTTCAGGTTGGTAGCGAAGATTAATTAATTTGTACGTAATTTTTTCCTATTTCAAATGAACTAGGTTACCGTTTGGGGTGATTACGGGCGCATCGAGGGCAAGAAGGTCTTCATGGGCGTCGCCCAGATCATGTTGGACCAGCTCGATCTCAGCAACATCGTCATCGGCTGGTACAAATTGTTCGGAACGACATCCCTGGTTAGTGGACCTACCTCAACAATCGGACTATCGCGTCGCGGTTCCATGGCTAGTCTAGATTCCCTTAAACTATAGTCCGTACCTCAATTTCTCCAGCCATGCCTACAAATCTTTCGTTGTTTCTTTTCTTTTAAGTAGCATCTATGAGAAGATATTTTGCAAAAATCACTTTTATATATTGGCGTTTATGTGTTTTTATTTTTTCTTCTGTTGACTCTTATATTAAATTGAATATACTTTCAATCTAATTTCACCTGTAGTACATGAAGACAGACGGCCATTTCCTATCGCTTAGGTATGATGTGTAGCAACATTTCTGTTAGTGTCCCTTTTCTCTCCCCTTTAATATTTTCTTTTCAAATCTAAGTGTTCGTGCCGTATTCCTTTCCTTAGTATGACATTTTATGCAGCTTCAATGTATGCAAACAAAACAATTACGCCAATTATTTTTTGAAATCATTTTCGTCATTTTATTCAGACAAAAATGCCTTTATTATACTGGAAATTTCTAGGAACATTCAGTTTTTTTGGGTGATTTTAAAATTAGGGGCACTTTTATTGGTTGATAGTATATTTTATAAGCACATCAAAGCTCCTGTATTAGCCGAATGTCTTGCGGCGTGTAATGATCTAAAAACAAATAAAACAACAGCAGTACCTATTCTAATATTTAACAATAACTTAATCTTAGTTATTTAATAGTAATTAAATTAAAGATTTATATTTTAAATATTTATTTATAAACCATGCTAATAGCTATAATTTATCACTAATTCACATCACTAAATAGTATGAAATATTCATTTATAAATACGTACTTCGCTAGCAACTATCTACATATATCACGCCGTAACCTATTTAATTCTTTAACAGCACTACTTATCTTCTAATATCTGTTTTACGTGGTGGCCAATTTAACCCCTTAACTAATGCCCTACACTTCCGTATACGCGATCGCCACTTATCAGTGAGCCGATATTCAAATAAAGCATGCCCGACTGTATCTACTCCACCACATTCACAATGCGAATCATTAACCCTCCCAATTCTACACAAAAATGATTTAAAATTATCGTGACCGAATATATAACGTGCAACGTTACCAATAAATTTCCTAGTCCACCGTCCATTTAAAGAAATATCCCACCTACCCTACCAATCACTATCAAGTTTATCCCTAAGCGCTTTTTTTTAACTACGCTAGCTGTAATTGGCCCATACCTAATTATCCCGCTATCTCCCTTAGATACCGCTTCTTTCGCTAATTGATCCGCCCTCTCATTACCCATTGTACCTACATGAGCCCTAGTCCAAAAAAGTTTTACACCCCTCCCCCCCCCTCTCACGTAATATATCCCAAGTATCTAATAACAAATCAGTCGGGCTTTTTAAGCTCCCTAACGCATCTAATACAGATAAACAAGCTATCAATTATAATTGGCATGATTTATTGGAACTGATTCTGCACGAAAATTATTGCAATAATCCCCTAATTTAGACTTTTCATTATATATTTCAATACCCCTATTATAAACAACAAAAGTCGCCTCTGTAGCATCTCCAACCCTCAACCCAGCCACAAAAATGACTGCACCCTCTCCAAAAGTGCCTATTTTGTTAATACTTTTTAATTCCGCGGGATGAATCGAGCCCCCTATATCTAGTCGCCTTTGTCTGGTTTTAATGTAATTCTCGTTGCTATAATTAAACCCTCAAATGCAATTTTATTCGCGTCTCTACGAAATTTTACTTGCCTCAAATCATCAAATGTAAACTGGTAATATATCCGAAATAACGTACGCCGCGTCTACCGAAATGGATGAATACGCGTTCAAGGCCCTAACCCTTAACAATCTTTCTGCCTCGATTAATTTTTTTGGTTTCTTTTGAGAAATAAAGAATGTTTATTTTATAAAAAGGGAAAATATAAAATGCCTTAAGTATTGCTATTGTTGTATATCCACGCGAATGACGAAACAATCGTCTTGTTTTTGAGAAGTACGTAAAGAGCTGTTAGGTCAGAAAGAATATTTTTTTTTTAAATTTATCTGGCCGCGATATTTAAATCTATGTATGTCCACAACCGAAAATTTTGTTAAGCTTTTAAAATTTGACTAAGACATAATATTTAATAATGTTAACTTACTTTACCGTGATGTGATTGATTGAATTTATACTAAAAGATATTATGTGTAAAAGCTTATACATCTATACATCATAGAAACGTTATCATTTATTAAATTTCATCAACTGTATAAAATTGTCTTACCCAAAAATATTTTCGCCAGGTCCACAAAGAAATCCTAACCAAAACTTACTTTTAGAATCACCCTTAAGAACTTTCATTTAAATTTTGTCATCAGGAAAGAAAGTTGTTGAAAGCATTATTTCGATTTTATCGTCAACATTTTTCAAAAGCTGTATCAGTTTTTATTTTATTGTTTTTGTTTTACAATCATGACGCTACTTCTGTATTCGTTTACATATTTTTGCACACTGCTGTTTATCTCCCAATCTGTACACACACCCAGACGTGCCAACCTTGAAAAAAAAATCGCAAAAAAAAATCTAATTCAAAAAAATGTATCCCGTTTTTTCCGTATGATGTGTAATTTTTGTAATACTTCGTTAAATAACGCATGATATGTGTCGAAGTGTCCACAGATAAATGCAAGAAGTGACAATTATACCCAGACATAATTCACTTTTAAGGAAATTCAGTATGTAATAGCAAATATTTTTTTTTATTGTTAAAATTGGTGCATCTTGCATAGGAAGTTGTTACAAGAATATAGCATGTGTAAATTATGTAAATGTAACTTGGATATGAAAGTTTCGACATACATATCACAGAGTAGTTGACTAAAGACTATTAAAATCTTTGACATTATCAATTCTTTTTTGTTATCATCTCTAATTCAAAAATAAGTCTTTAGATATGTATTATTTAACAAAATCTTTATATCCAAGTTTTTGTAATTCAATAGGTTATAGGTTATAACTTATAATAATAACACAACCACTTGTATATTTCAGTGAAGCAGATCTAAAACAGTGCTGACAACATCGCCGTTTGACTCCGAGACGGATTTTTGACAGGTCGCAACGAATCCGATACCAAATTGCTATGTTAAGAAGAGAATAAAAACGTAGCGATTTTAATATGCGCAGATTGGAAGACACGTTAGTCAGTGATATTTATAATAATTAAAGTTACAGTTAAGTAAAGACTAAATTTAAGCCGAAATGCATAACATAACCTATAAAATATACCACGATTGCTAGAGAACGATAAACAAATATGGCAATTACTATAAGTATATAAAAACAAAAAAAAAAAAACAAGGATTTAGGACTTAAACGCAGTAGTACGTTAAGTAAATATTCTTAGCAGCTTAAACCGGCCCTGGAGATAAAAGTGACGTATACATAGAACGATAAAATGCGCAGCTAGAATCAAGATATGGAAGGATGAGCGAACAAAATTGATTGATGGAAGTTTTGCCACATGCAAAAAAAAAATCAGGAGACGTAATTTAGTTTGCATAAGTCGTAAGCAGCTAGATGTATCGAAGATTACGGCTGAGTGTATTATAAAAAAAAATGAAAAATCGTGTAGATTATGTAAAAAAAAAAAACAAACAAAACAAAAAAAAATAGCAGCGCACACTTGTTACGTAATAAAATTATTGTAAACGACAGGATGAAATAAGAATATAAACAAAAAGACATACGAATCATATCCACATTATTAAATAAATAATATACTGATATGGTTATATTATTACATATAATAGTAATAATAATCATATATACAGGGAAGCATAAAATAAATGTGTGTAAATTTTTCTTTATTTTTTTTACACCAACAAACGCAGAATTAATTCCAATCGCAATAGCAATTTGAGGACAAAAAATATATGTAAAAGTGGATAGGTGGTAAGATTTAAAATGAGAAAATTGACATCAACACCCTGTATAATCGGACATGCTAGAAATTTTCATACAGAATGTTCCAACCATTATCATCACGAACGCTGAAGCATATAAATGAATCGATGGTTCATTCAATATTGAATAAAATACTGAGTGTCCATCAAAGAAAATCAACTTTGGTATGTGGCTAAAAAAATAGAACATTTTGTATAGTATAAAATATTTTTAGAATATGCAATCGGGTGCACTATACAATAATGGATTAATAACATAAAAAAAAAACTTTGAGGTTATCAGGAATCTTTTGTTTCATCAAGGCCAAATTTTTCAGATATTTTCGGCGAATGTTTTTTGATACATCGATCACTGTAACTTGTCGTAGGACACCTATATACCATTATATAATAATGTTTGTAAGGCATGATATATTGCGCATACTCCATGCTGCGTGTGACGTCACTCAGATAGTTTGGACAGTAATTTATAGTAGCGTTCTTTTTACGAGAAATCTCAAGTAATTTCTGCTCACTTTTGTTAAAAAATCTTGGTTTTTTTAACCGAATCACTTTGCGATTTATTGAGCACTTGTTCTTTTAAATTGAAATTATCTTATTGTTTGATAAATATCAACTCACTAGGGAGATAAATGAAGTGTGTCGGGATGTAAAAAAAAAAAAGAATTATAGGGAAATTATTATTTACAATAAACTGTTATTATTATCTGGAAAACTAAGAAAGATACCATGATATTGGTTTTCGCCGCTACTTTATCCCGTTAAAACTCTTCAACTACAACGTAAGGAACGCATATTACTACATTTTAATTTTTAAAGATAATTTAGAAAAAGTCGTACAGTTAGGGACAACGCCATCTGGTGCTTTTCTTGAACACTAACGGATAATACAAATTGTGACGTACAAAACAGCGCTAAATGCCCTTTCAAACAAGTCCCAGTTTCTTTAATTCGGATGAAAACTACAGAAGTTATAGCAGATTTAGTTTTACATGATTCATCAAAGTCTATTACATTTATAATTCACAATGTGACAAAATGTCTTTAATCAAAGTGATGCGTTAATTAACCAAGATTTTTAATGAAGTATTTAAAATTATAGCTAATGCTGAAACTTATAACCAATTAATTTAAAATTTACCGTTATACCTGGCAACTGCGCCCCCTAGCGGTCACGTTTGGAATTTTAAAATATTCTGTTTAAATTTCTCTTTGTTACTTTAGATATGATTTTTTCTATGACTGCCGGTATTGTAAATACTGGGTGTCTCTTACTGAGACACCCAGTATATACGGTCGTACCATACAAGTCCCGGTACAAACATTGCGTCCCTGTGCAAGTACTAACTCGGAAATACAAAAATATAGTAAAATTCGTGTTCATTTTGGAATACTTAAATGTTGGTATTGAAATAACAGATATGTTAAAAATTTGTAGGAGAGAATAGAATTTTCTTGAAAAAGGAAAACGAAATGATACGCAAAGACAATTAAAAAAATCCGTTATAACTCCTAGGACATATTTACCTAATTTTTCTCTTCGTATCTGAATACAGAGTCTATCTTTGATGATTTGCTTTACTGTGTTAAAATGCATACCTCTATAAAATCAGATCAATCCTCCTAATGGATCCTAAATGGAAACTAATATCAAACGTGTTAAAAATATTTTTATTGTTTTTATTTCATATTTCAGAATTGGTTGCTTTTCTATACATACTTATTCAAATAAAACTCTCTGAATGACGTCAATGCGTACAACAGTCTCAATTTTAGTCCAACCAATGTCATATACCAGTAAATACATTTGTGTTGCAGAAACATCATTGAAACATTTTTTTTAGGTGTGTGCAACATTACAGAAACTATTAATCTCCACTCCATTTTAGGTTTCGTTTGTAACATATAGCGAATAAAACATTTCTGTGTCTCCGATGCAAGACATTCGGGATGATATAAGAGCAAAGAATAATTTATTTATTTTAATTAAGTGCTGTTTGCACCAATAAGTTCATCTTGAATAAGTTTTAATTGACACAAACATGTGACTCCACTAGATTAGAAATCAAATGTTGTTTTCGAAGGGTCAATTAAAATTAATCCAAGATTATAAAAGTGTCGGTGTAAATGAGTGTCATAAAATAAAAACACATTTACATCTCAAAAAGGATTTCCATTTTTCAATGTAAATACTAATTTCTTAGTTAGTTTTAGACATGTGATAATGTAAATTGGTTTGTCGAAGCCAGTTGGCTATATTCAATTCAAAATGGTTGGGCACATCGAAGGATTTTTTTGGATGGCCCTATAACAATAATAATTAGATGCACAGAAATAATTTCACATACTTATATGTCTATACTTTTAAGCTTTTCGATTTCATATCATTTGAAATACACTATAACAGGATAGGAACTCGGTAGATACCTTACCAGCCAATTTTCTTAATTTCCTATTGTTAAACCATTTTAATCAAAACAAAGGTGGATTGTAAAGCATCAAAATATACTTACCACAGGTTTATATCCTTCATTCATGTTCACACACACAAACTCGTAACTTTCGTAATCAAATTAACCACAATCACTTTACACAAAAAATCTCACCATCTGACCATAACCTCTTTTTTTACTTCATGCGGATGCGGAAGTATGCGTGTGCGTTTAACTTTGCACAATTTATTAAAAAATGTTTATGAAACATGGCAAAATGGCAATATCGAATTGTATGTTTTACATACGTCAATAACACATTCGATACATACGATGTTACATTGGCTGCGTGCTGCGTTCAGAATACGTATCTGTTCCCAAGAGGTTTGGGAACTGTTGAGAATTCGTCTCAAAAACGCAACGAACGGCTGTACAAACAATGGGCCGATCGCCATTTTGTGTAGCGCAAACAGTTTACTGATATATAGGTATCATAGTTCGTACTCGTACTCTGAACGCAGCCATTATTTACAAATTTCAAGAAAAAAGAATAATACGTTTCATGCTTAATAGAACCTTATAAACGTTATTATATCATGTCTGTATATTAAACTGGTTTTTATTTTCAAATTTCGAAAATATTTTGCGTCATTTTTACTAAAACGCCCTCTAACGGCTGTGAAAATAATTAAACGTGACAGTTAGCATATACTTTCGTTTTGTTAGATATTTCAATAAATAAAATATTTTATGCTTCCTTGCATAGTCGCTTTATTGGAATTGAAAACTGCTTTTTTTACTTGAGAAATAATATTTAAATATATATTCTAAGACATAAAAAAAAGTTTACCAAATTATAAACTATTATATAGGAAGTGTTAATACTTATACATAATTAAAAATGTAAAAAAAGAAATAACGAAACCGTTAGGAAGGTGTAAAAGGAAATGTATAATACTAAAATTAAATGATTAAAATATGTGTACAGAAACTTGTAATTAATAATTAAGGGAAAAAAACCACATACAAATATGGACAATTTATTACTCGTTGGATTGCATGTGATATAAAATATTATGTTGGCTGTTTTTTCATTAAAAGACCCGCTTGATATGTTACAAAAATATAATATATATATATAAAAAAAAATAATGGTATGCAAAACCTGTTCCTACATCATTACTGTATTGTATTATATGGCCCCGCCCCCTCAATTCAAACAATTGAAGTATGTTTTTCCCGCCAGGTTGACTTGGCAACCAAACAAACAATTGTCGCTTTTGAGATTGATGTATAATTTATTGTGTATATTATATGAAAATGAACCAAAAAAGCAAACAAAAGAAAATGTGAAAACTTTCTCGTTGTTATGATTGTAAATTCCTTTAAACGTATATTGTATATTGCTGTCGTTATATATGATTAACAATGAGAGATTTTGCATCATGCACGCGTATGTGTTTATCGAATGAATTTTTCTGTTATTATTTTTTTTTAGGATTGAAAGGTATAATATCATTTGTGGAAAGATGTATTTTTTGCTAAAGATATTGTTAAAATTGTAAAGGATCGCAAGAGTAGAATATGATTCAATGGTGCTACTTTAGATATAAAAATCAGAAAGATCTTACTCTTTTAAATCTTTTAAATTAGTGATTTTAACCGCATATTAATATGTGGTGCTAAATTACTTATTTAATTTACGATTTTTTTTTAAAAAAAACCAACCCACATAGCCAAATTTAAATTGCCCGCAATTATTCTTAGTAACTTCAACGTTGAAACATAAAATTACCTACTATTTTGTACTACATCCATAGTTATTTTAATCTATTTACGTTGAAGTTACTAAAAATTATGGCGGGAAATTTAAATTTGGCTATAAGGGAGCACTTAATATAAAGTAAATATGTGATATATTTTATACTTACCTACTTGCGTTATTTTCTTTTTGAGTCTACTATATATGGAGAATATACACGATATAGAAGAAATGTGTTACTTATATAAACTCTTTTTGTAATAGCTGAACTCTCGTTTGCAAAGCAACACAATTTCGCCAAGGTCAAGAAAATTTGACATCAAAATTGATTAAATATAGAATATTATATATATGTAATATATATATATATCGATGTAATCAATCCTGCCTTCCACATATTATAAAGCATACATCAATTGTTGTATCGTAAAATTTACCTATACTTCGTATAAGATTCGCTTGAAGCAAGAAAAAAAAATATAAATTATGTATTTCCGTTCATAAAATAGCATTATTGTTTTTATATCGTTACTTGTAAATACTTTAAGATTTTATTTATTTCCGTTTCAGGCGCTCGAACAGCATTGTAATACAGCATACAGTTCAAAGTTGAGTTATAATTTTTTGCTTTTAATAAACACCGATAGAAATTATCTAACGAAATGGAAAAATGAGAAACTCTAGTATACTTAATGATACATATTAAAATAGTTAGATTTTATACGCAATGAACAAAAAAAAAGAAGGTATATTACTAATATATACGTCTAATTATATTATGAAAAAAAAATATAGTATTATTAAAATTAATACCAATGAAATGAAGAAAGTTAATAACGTGTACATTACGGCATATCCCTTCCAGAAAGAATGCTTTTCAAATCATTTTCGTAACACTCTCCCTTATTTTATCTCTTATTCTTTCGAAATACGAATACATTTAAAAAAAACCGCGTGCAGCATCAGAACGATAATGGAAATACTTGCAAAGTTGTAATAACACACAAAAGGAAATCTTATCTTGTACCATTCGCATATATATTATATAATATGCCCCAAAAACGGCACTTTCGGCTTCTGAACTGTATGGATGTAAGGTGAATAAATACATAAATTTGCGTGTGATTGCCGCTGCATATCATAATTATTATATTATAAACGGGAAAGTGTCGCGCGATTATTAATAACGTAAAGAAAAAAGGAAAAAAAATATTGTGTCCACGTTCAATGTCCGTCTGACAAGTTCACTTTGACTGATGTATCCATTTTACCCAGCCCGCGGGCATGACAATAAATAATGATCTATGAAAGCGAGTTTGTTTTTATCCGAATTTAAACCCACTTAAACCTGTATTTACCACAAACCATTTCCAAACTGCAGTCGATGATTAAAAGTCGAATTGGAGAGCACATTCACAATCTGAATCATTAACCCTCCCAATTCTACATAAATATGATTTAAAATTACCGTAACCCGTTGTTATAACTTCATTTACTATAACAGACGAGGTACGTCATTACTTGCAAATTCGGGCCATGCAATACTATTAAAATAACCAACTAACGTATCTATAACATTTTCATATTCAATTAAACATATTATGTTGGTGCATACTGTTTTTTAAATTGCATGTTTGTCACATCTTTTCATGTCTTCCCACCAATTTCAGTCTTGCTGTCAACTGTCAAAGGGTTATAATCTGCGTTTTCAGTAATTTGTGGGAATTTGCGTTTATACTTGGTAAATATTTATTTAAAATAAGTAGTTATTACAAGTAAAACCTGTCGAAACCCTTGTGTAAACAATCGGAGGAGTTAATAGATTCGTTAATCGTGTATTTCGACGCAGAACGCGAGAACAACGGACCATTTACTCCCGTTAACTTTCGTGCGAGAAGTATGTACAAAATCCATATATTTTTAATGTCATATTCTTAACAGTATTTCGTTTTTTAGAGAGTGGCGAGTGCTCTAAACATTCATGTTGCAAACATAAGCAAAATTTCCAAAACTCCAGGAATTACATTCAATAACCCAAAAGTAAAATGCATACGAAATAAATGTTGTAAAAATTGATTATTCTACTCATTGTCAGTGTGCTATTGAAAACACAATTTATGACATGTACGAAAACAGTGAGTATATAGAAATATTGTTTACAGAAGTGGTTCTTTCACATATATTTTTCAGACAACATAACACATTAAACATTTTGAACAGTGCTCTTAAAGAAAACCACATTTTCTATGGTTGAAACACATGGTGGTGGTAGATATTATTTGTTCTCAAAGAAAAGGAAGTTTGTTACGAAACGATGGATGAAATATGGCAGATCGGAGGATGCATACAATTGTATAAAGTGGATTGAATTAAATGAATCTGGAAATTTGACATACTTGGTGTACAACACATTGGAAACGAAATTCAAAAGTAGTAAATCAGAGAGATTGGTTTATATAGAGAAGAAACTTGCATACTAATCGTTACTGTGAATACTTTAAGCGATAATGAACCCGATTAAATTTATTGTACTCACTTGTGCCTTTTTGTTATTTTTTTCCACTACAATCATGATTAGCATACTTTAAATCCTGATTTCCAAACAGAATCATCACTAATATTAACGGTAAATGTTATTTTTAAGTTTGTTTATTCACCTGTCAAAAGTGTTTCACAGTTAAATAACATAACGGTTTGTTTACTTTTTGACGAACAGAAAATTTGCAACACGGTCGTGACGTCATAGCAAACTGACTCACGTAGTACCTCGTCTGTTATAGTAAATGAACTTTTTTTTTTATAATTCTACCGCCTGCTACGACAAAGTAACCCTCATTTCCCGAAAACGTATAACGGTACCAATAAATTTCCTAGCCCACCTCCCATTTAAAATAATATCCCACATACCCTGCCAAACGTTTTTTTTTTTATAACTAGACTAGCCGAAATTAACTCATCTAATAATCGCGCTATCCCCCTCTTAGACACATCATCTCTCTCGCTAACTGATCAGCTCTCATTACCGATGGTACCTACGTGAGCCCTAGTCCAAAACAGCTTTACACCTCCCCCTCACGTAATAAATCCCAAGTATCTAATAACAAATCTAATCAATTATAATTCGGTAAGTTATTTAAGTGTTTCCCAGCATTTGTCAGAATTAAAACAACACAACTAATGTAAATTAGCTATTTTTAGAGAACGTGACAAAATAAAATGCACTAAATAAATAGATATAATTTATTGGTGCTGGCTATACAAAAGTATTTACACAAGTCATAAGTCTAATTTAATAATTTTAATTTAAGTCATTTAATAATGTACCCACATAGCCAAATTTAAATTGCCCGCAATTATTCTTAGTAACTCCAGCCTTGAAACATAAAATTACCTACCATTTTGTACTACAATAATAGTTATTTTAATGCCTTTACGTTGAATTAACTAAAAATTCTGGCGGGAAATTTAAATTTGGCTATTAGGGTAGATAATATAATATATAACAATACACTAGTAAAGTACAGCGTCATCTAGTAGTGGTGGAAAAAGCTGAGAGTAAAATGTACGGATGTGCCAATAATGAATTTCCCCTATAAACAGCCGAACCACAAACATTCACCAAACCATCAGTGTCACCTAGAGATGGTAAATATTAGTATTTTACGATAATAGGTACGAACCGTTCTTGTTCTCAGGTCATACCTATTATGAATACCTGTTATTGGCCTTTGAGTCTCGATTTGGGTAGTTAAAATTGATATGGTATATGAATACGCACCGAATATATGGTTTTACAACGGCGACTGGTGCTTACGTTTTACAAGGGCCATTACAAAAATTTAATTTCTTGATATAAGTTCGTATTTCAGACGATAGCACACGAACTTCTATCGGCCCCGCTTGTGACGTATGCATTCACCCAATTGGCTGAATGGTTAAGTGTTAGATTAGTAAATATTCGGAATTACGAGACAGAGTTCGAATCTCACACAAGACAATTAAAAAAAAAAATATTGGTTATCCGACATATTTGTCAAATTAATTGCAGTAATGAGTTTGGCAAGAAACAGTCCTCTTCAGGGCTACCCTGATGATGGCAGTAGACGAACTGCCAAAACGTCGGATCATTAAAATCCTACAAACGATGAAAATAGCCCAAACAACTTAAGCAGTATTTTACTGGTAAAATATCAGTATGCGTACGCGTTCTCATACTCGTTTCCAAAGACGTTTTCTTGCACTTGGCCATTAGAACGGAGTATGACATAGCAGGTGTATATTAAATCGTGTACCTGTTCTAAGCTGTTCCATATTCTTACCTGTTATAATTAATAATAAGTATTTTGTACCATCTCTACCTAACAGCCAAATTTAAATTTCCCGCCACTATTTTTAGTAACTTCAACGTAAAGGCATTAAAATAACTATCAATGTAGTACAAAATAGTAGGTAATTTTATGTTTGAACGTTGAAGTTACTAAAATAGTGGCGGGAAATTTAAATTTGGCTATGTGGGTAGTGTCACCAACCTTTCAGAATACATTTTCCCACAAAATAAAGTAAATTTCCTCAAAATTCCCAAATATAATTTTGCATTCAATACTGTAAAGCCAATTCCAAACCGTTTGCCTACAATTTAACTAATGGGGGTTATATATATTCAGGAACACAAAAAGTGTTACAACATTTATTTTGCATTATAAAAATTAAAATTTACACATCAAAATTCCAAATCGAAATCAAAATCACCATCTGATTCAAATCTATTCTTATAAACGCTATTATTTTGCTTCGTCACCGTTTCAAATCTACTTTTGACGTGTTCTTCTATTCTATCACAAGATTTCTCATTCGAATTTTCTGAAATCTCTTTGGATTTTAAACCATTATATTTCTGTTCGTCCTTACTGCAATCCGTTGTAGTTAAATCCGATTCGCAATTGCGAAGGAACTCATCCCACTTACTAGTTTTCTTGCAAAGATAATCATCGTCTAATTTTGGTTTTTTACTAATCCCTTCATCAAAATCGGCACCGCAGGTATCACCTGCAACATCGCCAATTCCTACTTCATGTGATGAATTTTGCTTAACTAGACGTTGCTTGATTTAAATCTTGTACGAATTCTCGACACTCTTTGCCAGTACCTTTAGCATACACCTGACAAATGTAAATATGAGTGAACTAGTTTTCTTTTTTTGCAAAAATGTTTTTAGAGAGCGTTATTTCGCATGTATGTGGAAAAATTAAAGAAAATTATCGTCATCCGTGCTAGATTTTGAATAATTGGATGATTGAAGAATTCAGCACGAGACTGGATGATTGATTTAAAATCAATGAATTATTGAAAAACATTCTTCATTACTATTATTTTTATGTTAAGTTTAATAGTTATAGGCATTGTGTTACTTCCATTCCAATAACTGTTTTTCTTATTAGTTTATCTGTTAATAAAAAATGAACCAGAACAATTTTGATATTTAAGGTTATATTTATCATTGCTAGAGATACTATTTTTTAAATATTTTCATTTAGCGATAACTTAGGGGAAGTATGTTATTGAAGTTACGGCGTTTTTTTGTTATGTTTAATTTGATTTGCTATAAAATAATAAAATAAGCGACTGCAAGTGAATTATTGAAAAGTGTCCAAGTTCCCTGAGATCTAGATGATAAACTTAGCCAGTCCACAAATATAAAATACACATAAGCTGTATTCTTTTTACTGTCTGACTTAGCTTGTATTAGTTTTGTGAGTTAAGCTACAAGCTACTCATTACGAATAATCAAACCAGCCGACTAACTCCATTTCTAGGGAGTAGCTCGTAGCTTAACTTAGAAAACTCAGACAAGCTAAGTAAGACGGTAAAAAGAATACAGCTATAATTTGAATTCTATAAATTAAGTAGCTATTATGAAGTAGTACTATACCTTTTTTAAAGATTGTTTTTCACCACACATTTTACATATCCACTTTGGTACCTTCTTCACTATATCCACCTGATAAAAAGTTACATTTTATAGCAATATGATATAAGAAACTGAATAATAATTTACCTGAAATGCTTCACAGTTGTAACATCGTACAACATGCAATTCTTGAGGCATGCTTCGTTTTATTTAAATATAACAGTTTGATATTTAACAATCGGTTTCTTGATTGTTGTCGATTTTAAATAAAATGACTTATTTTAGGTTAGAATAACAACAATTTTATTATTCAAATAGAGAGTTTTGTTCGATGGTGCTACACTTTCTCCTACTAAAAGCAGGATAGAAGATGCGATCTTTACATTTCCGAGAAAGATAACATATACACCAGTGTAATTGGTGAGACCCCAACGAACAAACCTAAAATATCTTAAACTATTATACAGAAAACTACATTGTAGCCGAGTTCTTTATGTGATTATTTTTATAATGTATTTGAATTTAGTAGCAAATTTTCCTATTTCAGGAGCTATTGATATATTTATAACTAAACTTTTGTTTAAAACAAATCGGAAAAAACATAATTATAATATGAGAATATTTTCACATTACAGGTCGCTGAATATTTTAGATTAATAAATTGGCACAGAGATGGCAGCACAGAGAAGGGTCCGAATTAAATATTTAAATTACATATTTTCCTATTAAACCTTCATTTAAATCTGTAAAATATTTAACATTACCTGAAATCAATTATTATAATAGTAGGAATAACGAATTAAGTTGAATTCATTGAATCTTTCTGTGTAGAGATTTTGTTGCTACTTGCTATTCAAAGGATGGCGCTTCAAAATTGTATTGTACAGATTTCTGCAATGTAATTTAAAATAAATGATTCATCTTTATGATCTTTATATTTAAATCAGTAAAATAGTTTACATTACGTGAAATTTATTCATAATTCTCTGTATGTTATGTTTCTTATTCGTTGCTCCAAGAATTGGAATTGTGAGTTTGTAGTTGTAGCGGATGAATAATTAAAACAATACCCAAGTTGTGATGAAGTAATGTAATTTACCTTTCATTGTGGTGCACCATAACTTTTTCAAAATTAGTAATCATAAAACTGAAAATATACAAAGTTGTTTTTGAAAATGAATTTATATTTTAAATAATTTTTTTTTACCTGAAACTTCACATTCTTTAAAATTTGTTATAATTAGTTATTATTATTAATAAAGTAAATATGATTTAAAAAATTGTTATTTAAAGTTTTCTACATAAGATTTTTTTAAAATTTATATGACAGGTTTTAATTGTAAAAATGCAATTTATTCATAATATTGGAAGAGAAATAGTATCTAAGATGGTTTTATTACAAATTTTGTGTTTTACTTCGTGTCATTGAAAGATGGTGCACTATTATTATTATTATCATTATTGTTACATTTCACTATTTGCCCCAAATTTTTAGTTCCTAAATGCAATGAGTTTAGCTTCCTTATTCTTTCTAATTAGATTTTCAATTGTTTCATTGCATTTTTCCTTTTGCTTGACTTTTTCTATACCATTGTAATGGTCTTTGAGCACAAATAAAACTTACTTATTATTTTAGCATTACAGATTTCTATAAGGTAATCGGGGAGTATAAAAAAAGAATTGCTTTTTTTATTTATTAACTGCCAATTACATCAAAACACAAATTTTAATATTCAACGAGATTACAAATTAATAATAATAATAATAATATTCGATTACATGAAGTCGTCAATATTCTAACTAAAATATAACATCTTACAACATAACATAATGTAAGATTATACAATTAAAAGTACAAAAAAAAAGTGAGAGTATTTTAACTAATAGAGATTACAAATATAAATGATTACATAATTGTACAACAGCATAAAATGACAAAAAGGTATACACTTAAGAATTTAACAATAAACAATTAAATCAACAATTATGCTCTTGAATTAACATCTAACAAACTATTTTATTGCAGTAATAGTTACTAAGAAAAAATCCTGTTTTTGTCGGCAATGAACGTATCAATAAAATAAGATTTTAAGAATAATTTTTAAGGTTAAATATTTTTATTACCTAAGGCTTAATGGTGGGATTCTATACATATCTGTAGCGGCTGTAAGATTATCTATAAGTCTCTATTGCATATGCTTACAGATTTACAAATAACCTTACAGACGGCGCTACATAAAGATCCTATAGGTAGCAAAATTACGTAAAATGACGTTTAATAGACGTGGATATTACGTTCAGAGCGTTATATTGACGCCTATTAAACGTCATTTTACGTCATTTTGCTACCTGGGATACGCATAGAATTGAATACACCTTTTCAATGTTTGAAAAGGTTGGTAATATTGGTAGATACCTACAGAAATGTCATAATAAATTGAAATTTAACGTAAACGTAATTAATGGTTTTCCAACTGTGTCTAAATTGTATAAAACGCTGTAGAGGTTCTGAGATTGGTATTTTATATAACTAACAAACTCGAATAATATATACGTTTGTAAGTATAAATATAATACATTTTTTTTTAGTATTGGTAACGCTTACATATCTGATATAATTGAAAATATTAAAAAAAAAAGATTTTGTACCGTAATTAATATAATTAATTATTAAAAAAAGAAGGCAAATTTTAAGAGAGCAAAGTAATTTTTGATTCTATTCCACTAAAGTGTTTTGTCTTCATTAATTTTTTTTTAATTTACCTCAAACGGTTTCTCAATACAGTAAAATCCTTTTTTCTACTGCCTTTCTGCATATAGGGCATTCAGTCATCTGGTCTCCACACATCTGACACAAACCGTGGCCACAGAGGAAAATCATGTTCTTCAAGCGATCCAAACAGACAGGACACATAGTCTGGAAATTGATAAGAAAAAAAATATTAACTTTCTGTTAGACACTATTATATTTTTATTAGTTACTTGTTCTTTAATATCCTGTAATTGTTGCTGTAATTTTTGAATGTCATTGCTGGTGTCTCTACCACCGTTGTTCATGAAAGGACCTTGGGATAGTCCCGCCTCGCTAGTTGATGGTTTTACCTCTTCTTCTGGTTCTGGTTGTACTTCAGAGATATTACCAAGCCCACCGCTGCAGACTGTCATGGGCACCATGAGTTCGATTTGGGCTCTGCACATGACGCACTTCTTCATAATCTGGGAGCAACTTTCGCAAACGCACATGTGGCCGCAAGGCTTGAAGAGCACCCCTGATTTCTTGTCGGAGCAAACCAAACATTCCTCAATCTGTCAAAATATTACCATCGAAGCAATCAATACTACAAGCGTGAGTTGTACAGGCTGAACCAAATTGGATGTATCTCTGCTGCAAAGTATACAACGTGTGTATAAATTGTCGCAAAAGCTACACGTAGCGACATACTTCGTTCGTTTCTGAATCGAAAATCTAAATGGTAAAATATTGTACTATGCTTCATAAGTCTTCACGAGGTTCTTGAAGTTCGGTTTTTTAGTTCCTGAATAAGCGTTTGTGTTCGTTATTTGTCGGTATAGATAGCTGCAATTTTGAATTTAGACGATTTCTTATTCCTGTTTCTTCGTAAACAGTTTCTTTTTGATTTTAGAGCCTGTTTCAACATTTCTTCATAAGCATCCTCTCATGAAAAACACATTGGCAACATTGTTAGGACAATGACTTGTATTCTAATTTGATTTCAATCAAAACCATTACTGTCAAATTTTGACATTAATCTGATGTGTTCAATTTTATGCAAGCTCTGCTCTTTTCTTGATTACTCGTATTCTCTTGATTAGTTTTTCTGTTTCAGTGTTTTTATCGTTCTCGTATTATTGTTTTGTTATTTACAATGGTTTTACATTTAATGAATATGCCGATATGTATATGTATACGGTTTTTGTAAATGGAAATGCTAACATGCAGAACAGGAAATATCGCGTACGTTTTCCAAACCGGAGACATCCTACTGGAAACGTATTTCGACGGTTGGACCAACGTCTACCTGAAACTGTTCGTTAAGAAAAGAAATGCCAACGCTGGTCGACCTAGATAACGGCGTACATTACAACTGGAAGAGGAAATTCTAGACTCAGTACATGAAGATCCCTCCGTCAGTACTCGACAGTTGGCGTCCACATTCAATATCCGCAGTAATAAGACCGTTCATTTGGCTCTACGTGAAAACCTTCTTTATCCATACCATATAACTAAGGTGCAGCCGCTCTATGAAAACGATAACATACACCGTTTAAACTTTTGTCATAGTATCTTAAATAGGATTCAAGAAGATGGCGACTTTTAAGAGGTGTTCTTTGGACCGACGAGTCTATGTTTACCAGAGATGGTGTACTCAATACCCATAATTTTCACCATTGGGCAGATGAAAATCCTCATGCGTTTGGGGAATGCGGTTACCAAAGAAAGTTTTCAGTTAATGTTTGGCTGGGTATAATAAAAATCACCGTGTCGTTGGGCCAATCTATCTGCCAAATCGACTTGATGCCAACGGGTACTTAAATGTATTAGAACAAGTTATTGACGAGATGCCATTGAATATACACCGTAACATGTTTTACATGCATGATGGAGCTCCGGCACATTTTTTTCGTAATGTGAGAGAGTGATTGGATGAACACTTCCCTAACAGGTGGATTGGTCGCGGTGGTCCTATCTTATGGCCTGCAAGGTCTCCCGACCTAAATCCTTTAGACTTTTTTGTTTGGGGTTTCATAAAGGTGAAAGTTTACGCAACACCTCCATAAGACGTTGACGAAGTTATAGGACGAATTAACGCCTCAGTATTAGAAATTACACCGGAAAGGCTTGAACAAGTAATACAGACAATACCTCGTAGATTGCAAATGTGTTTATAAACAGACGGATATCAATTTGAACATATGCGTAGGTAATAGTGTCGCTAATTTATTACAAGAGATGCGTTCGAAAAATGAAAACTACTAATTCTGTTTTAATAAAGCTTTCTTATTGCTTTTCCCTATATATCATTTGTGTTATCCAATTTGTCATTTGTAATTCTGGTCTGTCAATTTTGACAAGTATTGTAACTACCATTACGGTAGTATGCGACTACAGTGTTGCTAAATGTATGTTACTTTCAAGTGGCTCCTGAAAGACGCATGAAGCATAGTACCATATTTTACCATTTAGATTTTAGATTCAGAAACGAAGGAAGAATGTCGCTGCGTATAGCTTTTGCGACAATTTATACACACGTTGTATTTACCTATTATGTTATGCATCTAATTTGGTCCACGCTGTACAAATAGCAAATTGCTATTTGTGAATAAAATAACCCTGTGTTCGTAAATTCATATCTACCTTAATTCTGCTAGTGACAGACTCCCTACACAGAAGACACTTCTTGACGCGCGGTGCGCAACCCGAACAGCAAGTCACGTGTCCGCACGGCTGGAACAGCATGTCCCTTTTGGCATCAGAGCAGACCAAGCACTCGTCCATGGCCGATGAGATATTGCTATTCGGATTCACGTGGGTGCTCATCTCCATTTCTCCGCTTTGCTTCTCCTTGTGACATTTAGTGAGCGTCTTGCACAAGTTGGGGTCGGGGCACAGATCCAGCGGCGTTTGTCCCTTCTTGTTCTTGATAGTCAGGTCAGCGCCGTTTCCAGCGAGGAAGCAAGCGATGCTGGCCGAGGATTTCTTGTCAGAACCCTGGGTGCCGAGGCCCATGAGGAGTTTACCCACATCTTGTACGTCCTGCAGCTGGCGTAGTTGGGAGAGGGTGTGGTGACGGAGGGCTTCGTGAAGAGGGGTGTCGCCGTCCTTGTCGGGAATGTTCAGGTTGGCCGATTCTCGTACGAGTAACTGGAATCATGTTTGAGAGTTAATGTTTGAGGATTTTGAAGTGGCGCAGTCAGTAGGATATAAATCTAAAGAATGGGAAACAAATTATATCGGTTTAATATTTCTATATTTTGATAACATGAAAGTTTTAAAAGGATTAGTTATAAAAAACAGTTGAAAATATCGTAGAAAATGACACATAAATTTAAGAAGAAATAATTTATAATACAAAATTTAATATTAACGTTATTTTATTATGTTGTATGGCAGAAAATCTACCATAAAGAGTATGATATGTACAAAACACTCATAGTTTCTATATGTAATTTTATACTTTAAGAAAGTGTAGAGCTGGTTATGTTTTCTCATAATAAAAAAATATTTTATTCATTAAATTTGTGTAAATAATTAGCATTCTTCTATAAAACTTCATTTACTGTAAGACGAGATACGTCATTACTTGCAAATTCGGGCCATACAATACCATATTATTAAAATAACCAACTAACATATAACTTATTCATGTTCAATTGGAGATACTATGTTGGTGCCTACTGCTTTTTAAATTGCATGCTTGTCACATCTGCCTAATGTATTCCCACCAATTTAGTTATAGCTGTCAATTGTCAAAAGGTTATATTTTGCATTTACAGTAAAGTGTGGGAATTTGTGTTTATACTTGGTATATATTTATTTAAAATAATAGTTATTACAACTAAACCATACTGAAAGTCGAAGAGTTATAGTTTCGTTAATCGTGTATTTCGTCGCAGAACGTGAGAACACGGTTGCCATTACTCCGTTAACTTTCGTGCGAGGAGTATAAAATTCATATATTTTTTAATGTCATATTCTTACAGTATTCGTTTTTAGATGAGTAACGAGTGCTCTAAACATTCATGTTGCAAACATAAGCAAAATTTCATCATATGAGTAAACAGGGAATTGCATCCACTAACCCAAAACGAAAATGCATACGAAATAAAATGTTGTAAAAATTGATTATTCTACTCATGTCAATGTGCTATTGGAACACAACTTAGACATGTACGAACACAGTGAGTATATACAAATATTGTTTACAGAAGTGGTTCTTCATATACATTTTTCAGACTAACATAACAAAATAACCATTTTGAAAAGTGCCTCTTAAGGAAAAATCATTTCTCATGGTTGCAACCACATTGTGTGGTAGATATTATTTGGTTCTCAAAGAAAAGGGAGTTGTTACAAAACGATGGATGAAATATGGCAGATCGGTGGATGCATACATTGTATTAAGCGGATTGAATTAAATTAGTCTGGAAATTTGCACGTACCTGTGTGTACAACATATTGGAAACGAAATTCAGATTCGTAAATCAGAGAGATTGGTTTTAGATTAGAAGAAACTTGCATACTAATTGTTACTGGTGAATACTTTAAGCGCATAATGGTCCAATTAAATTTATTATACTCACTTGTGCTTTTTTGTTATTTTTTTCCACTGCTATCATGATTAACATACTTTATATTCTGATTTTCAAAAAGAATCATCACTAATATTAACGGTAAATGATATTTTTAAGAGTTTGTTTATTCACCTGTCAAAAGTGTGGACAGTTAAATAACCAACGGTTTGTTTACGTTTTGACGAACAGAAAATTTGCAACGCGGTCGTGACGTCATAGCAAACTGACTCCGTAGTACCTCGTCTGTTATAGTAAATAAACTTTATAACTGTGTCAAAGTACCCCGTAGGTAGGGCAATATGTTACAAAAGGCATTTTAACTCAAGTGATTACATTCTCACTGCCTTTTAACTTTAATGGTTATTTTGATTTCTGTTACAATATCGACTCATTATGTCAAGCATAACGCAAAAGAAAATGAATCAATCTCAGTATTTCAAACAATAATATATTTGTTTCGGGAAATCAATCGCAAAGTTGTACCCTTTTGTGACATCAATCCCGCTATACACAGTATGCTAGAAATAAAAAAGTTATGACAAGACCTATGAGCTAAGAGCTAAGGCACCTTGACAGCGTTGCCAAATTAATCTCACGAAAAACGACCGCGCTAATACCGCAGTATTCTTCCGCGTTTTACCGCCTCGAGATTGGGAATTAAACTTTTCTGATATTCCCGGGGAAACCCCTCGTAAAGTCTCCCTCCGCCCCCCAGTTTCCGGCATCCAAATATAGTAGAGGGCGCCTCGGAGCGACTATCGCGAAGATTTATGACGGGCCGAAATGACGGGCCCTTGTTACATTAATTCAGTACTTACTCCCGGGGAAAAAGTCTAGCAGCGCCCTCCTACGGCCGTAATTAAAAAGTCCCCGAAAAGTCGGGCTCCGACGCCGAGGCGCGGCAGAAGTAGAAACGAAAACAATAAAGGAAACTTTTCGCCTTATTCATTTAAACCGGCCGCGCGACATAATTGGAAATATAACGTGCCGGAAAGTTCTCGCGACCCCTGAAAAGATGTAATTTCCGTTACGGGGACAAGTTGAAGTTCCTAGTTCCATCGGCGAGATAATAGAGGGCGCGCTAGTGTTCGTCACGCGTTACACGGCGTTCGCCCGTCTTCCTCTAGTAAGAGATACTTTATAACTTTATAGAGTTTGGACGTTAAGGGATGTTTGAAACTTCTCTAAAGATAGATCTGCAAATATACTCGCAGAAATCCGGCTAGTTTAAATAGGAGAGAAGATATCAAAGTAATTTAGGTTAGTTTTTCCTGTCTCAGATATGACGTTACTTACATAACTGTCAAACTTGACAGATATGCGTTTATGTTTCAAATTCAGTATTTATTTAGGTACTCACTCTGACGATTTGCGTGTGTTGACGTTCAACTGCGAGGTGCAAGGCGGTTTGTAGGTTGACATTTTGCAGATCCATGTTGGCTTTGCCCTGCAAGACGAGCAATTCGGCCACTTCGACGTGGTTATTTAGGGCGGCCAAATGCAAAGCGGTGTAGCCGTCATCTTTCTTTTCATCTACGATCCATGGTCTCGGTAACTTGGCTAGTAGAATCTTCATGGCGCTGGAAGAATAATGAGAAAAATAATCCAAGTGATACATATATAAATATTATACTAAAAATTTTGTGTTTAGTATTATCATTGATAAATTGACGAACATTCATTGTATTATTTTATTGGCAAGTTAAAGTGTTTTACATCTCATGTGGAAAATTACATCTAGAATTTACATATATGTTTTGTTAGGAGAATTGATCCGTAGAACTTGTATGTTTTAGATGTTTTGTCGTTGATATTTTGTGTAATGTAAGTTGGTAGCACGAATAATAATGGTTGATATAGAGTATAGTTGTTGTAACCCATAGACAAGGATAAAACATTAGATTAGCGAATCGACCTGCGCGAGCGTACATCAACTACTAGGCAGCCATTTTGTGCATCTCAGGACCGTACTATTGCCAGAGCCGCACTTAGAGGCTGTTACTTTTTTTATGCGTTAGTTATTTGTGTTTATTTTGTTAATTTAAAATAGGTGTTAATGTTTAAATGTATTATAAGAAATTGATTACGAACATATAATATTTAAACGAAGCTTTTTTATGTTATGTAATTGGATAAACATTTCGCATTTACTACCGTAGACATTCTCCTGCATAAATGAAGCATATTAAATCAGTCATATAACAATGGACTGAACCTATGATCACTGTGCATTGAAAAAATATTCGTTTTAATATAGAAATAGAAAACATTTAGAAATATTCAATTAATTAAATCCTAATCCCATTATATAAATATTTCACTTAATTTACATCGTAATGATACTTTGTTATGTTAGCTTAATAATAATAAAGCAAAACTATAAAATTCAGACTTCCAAAAAAAAAATATCAGAAGCAAACTTAAATAAATGTTATTGATGATTATGATTAAGTAACATTGTTATATTAATCACTGTCGGATGTATACGTATAATTTTTACCAAAGCCTTACAAATTGAAGATGTTAACTCCCACAATATTTATAAATACTTAGTAAGAAATACAGGAATATTCATTAGTAATAACACAGAGGTTTCATTTCATATTATATATTTTCAGGTACAGATACATTATATATTTTTTAATATATTTACTTAAGTCAGTAAGAAGTACAATTTTGAAAATAATTAGCGATTACCTTAGAGAATACTTTTTCTGCAGAATATTCTTTGATATCAAATAACGAAGTACTCAAAAATCACGATCAAAATTAGAATACCTCAGCAAAAGGATATAATTATGTTTTTATACCACAGTGCATGTTTTTATTATAATTTTGTTGGCTTTGAAAACATTTGATTACACCTTGTATGACTTTAAATTCAATGATGATAACTATAAGAAAAGCTTTTCCTCCTTCATTATTATATCGGGTAGGTTGAAAATGTTATAAACATATAAACAATGTCCATTCAATATCCTGCAGACCAATAACATTCTTAAAACTTTTCTCCATTTAGAAGTCCACACAAATGGTCTAATAGATGTGTGTAGATACTATCATTGATACTGACCGATGAAAAATTATTTACTCCCTGGTAACATTAATCACCTAGTCATTTTATTTTCAGGATCACGTCAATCTACTATCTGGAAATATCAGGAAAATAAATAACTGCGTCTATATCACAAAATAACGTACCTTCCAGTAGAAATTCCAATATTTAGAACCATTTTTCAACCTTTTTGATTACTTTTAAAGAATGTATATGTGCAATAAACTATAAAAATATATATAAAGAAATGGTAAACCGGGAAACTAAGCATATTGAAGTAACCAATATTCATCTATTTTATAACTTAAAGTGCTATAAATTAAAAAAAAGTAACTCCTGCTGGCACATAACCTCCATGCCATTACATTGCATATACTTACATATGTACCTTGTCTAATACATTGCGATCATGAATTGCCTAATATTTGCAGGTTGTTCACCACACATGCATCAAAATGGCGGCATCAAAATGATGTAAAAAAATTGGATGCGCTCTCGTCTATCCGCTATCTAAATGTTCTATCCTTGTCTATGTTGTAACCGAAGAGAATTGAACGATATATATATTAAAAGTGTGCGTTTGATATTAGTTAGGTATATTAGAGAGGTATATACACATTATACAACAGTTTACTGTGTATTATTAAAATGTAAATACGATGTTACATTCAAACCCAAAAAAGAATATATTACCAGATGCATAGATAACTTGATGGTTGCATTCAATGTAACACTTTTTTGGCACCGATTTTGGACCTTTATTTCAATCGCCTCACGCGCAGTATAAAGGTATATTATCGTATTATTAAAAAAATAAAATTTAATATGCAGTAATACATATGAACGCATTGCGGAAAACTAATTTAATTAATATTTTTTTTAAATTAAATGTTTAAATAAAATTAATAATTAAATGGCGTTTTACATAAAAAATGAAGTTATCGAGAGTGGAAAACATAAAGAAAACAGTTTTAATTAAATGTAATGTGCATTTAGAATTATAGCCTATCAGAGTAGCAGGTGAGTGAGAGTCGATATATGCTAATTAAATTATTAATTAATAATTACCATGGAATTATATACCATTATATATAGAATTAAATAATTAAGATTGTAATTCCTATTTCTAGAACTATAATAATAAAATCATATAATCATATAATATCATATAATATTGTTTATGAAGCGCAGCTATTCTACAAATTTAGACATTTATGCAGATGTTCAAGAAATAAATAAACGTATTGTTGTAACAGGTGAAATAAAATACCCTTTCTGAACTACATTTTTGAAAATAACACGTGAGAATTATGAAATATATGAAAGAGGATTTTATAGTAATAAAAACTACTATTTATTGTTAATATAGGAATCCCTTCAGAGTAATAAATTTCTATATACAGGCTATTCCATGTAACTGGTTCATTAAAAGTTTATGATGTTCTATTATTTACTTATATTTGAGATTTTGGCACCAGTATCTGTTCGATTGGGACTATAAATGTAAAATACCTTAACCAAAATATCACTTCCGGTTGACCGGAAATGGATGTCAACTTTGTTATTTTAAATAGAATGATATAATTCTTTATTCATTTTTGGATTCTACAACTATAAATACGTCAGTTTTCATTAGCTATTCCTATAGCTACATATTGCCGTTTTTGAGTTATTTAAGTTTTTCCTTTTTTTTTAGTCATAATTATTGCATCATTGAGAAATTAATATTTCGCTTAATACTGCAAGTAGAGACTCCAAATTTGCTATGTTATGAATGTAGATATAACTCTAAGAAACGGTAAGCACACTTTACATTCTAACATACAGGCTGTTCAAAACTGAGGAACAAAGTGACATACTTTCAAATGCAGAAAACTCATTTTTTTTAATAGAACACCCTGTATTTTAATTCGGAATTAGGAAGCGAATATCATGCTCTATCGCTTTATATCAGCATTCCCTATACCTATCTTTAATAGATTTTGAGATATGAACGACTTTTTGTTAAACAGGCTAAGTAGCCCTATATCTTTGCGTGTTTGTAGCTGGCTCGGAATGGGATTAATGTCAAATTCATTGACTAACCAAAAGTGTTTATGTATATCATTGTAATTACACTTTCGTACAACACAATATTAATAGAAATGACTATTCGAACAGACATTCTTGTATGGTTATTCAAAAATAATACATGAATTTGACGTGAATCCATTTCAGAGCCAGCTACAAACATTTAAAGATAGGGCTACTTAGTCTGTTTAACAAAAAGTCGCTCATATCTCAAAATCTATTAAAGATAGGTATAGGGAATGCTCATATAAAGTGATAGGGGATGATATTTACTTCCTAATTCCGAATTAAAATACAGGGTGTTCTATTTAAAAAAATTGAGTTTACTGCATTTGAAAGTATGTCACTTTGTTCCTCAGTTTTGAACACTCTGTATGTTAGAATGTAAAGTGTGCTTACCGTTTCCTAGAGTTATATCTACATACATAACATAGCAAATTTGGAGTCTCTACTTGCAGTATTAACCGAGATATTAATTTCTCGATGATGCAATGATTATGACTAAAAAAAAGAAAAACTTAAATAACTCAAAAACGGCAACATGTAGCTATAGGAATAGCTAATGACAACTGACGTATTTACAGTTGTAGAATCCAAAAATGAATAAAAAATTATATCATTCTATTTAAAATAACAAAGTTGACATCCATTTCCGGTCAACCGGAAGTGATATTTTAGTTAAGGTATTTTGCATTTATAGTTCCAATCGAACAGATACTGGTACCAAAATCTCAAATATAAGTAAATAATAGAACATCATAAACTTTTAATGATCCAGTTACGTGGAATACCCTGTATATATATTTACATATGTTTGTAAATACAGCATATGTTGCCACTTTGGAAGTAACACGTTCAATACACCAAAGAGGATTATTGATAGTAAAATAAAATAAAAGCCGGAAAACCCCGAATTATTAAACATTCTTTATCAGTATGAGACATAAAAGATAACCACCTGATGTCAATAAAATTAAACAGGTATATTATTAGTAGCGTTCTTTTTACCGGAAATCTCAAATAACAAACTCACTACAGATATTAGAGAAATTATTTAAAAAGTTTAGGGGAATTTGGAGAATTTTTCTATAAATGTCTAGGGAATTATTTTTTTTTCCCTTGGCAACACTGATTTAGTCTTTCCTAAATAAAGGTTATGTCATTGCATGTAGTACCTGTAATCACGCAGCTGCTAATGACTACAAAGAACTGGAACTAATGACCGTTAGCATAATTTTTAGTAATGGGTTGCTACGTAGTAGCAATCTACTATTTTATAGCAGCTAATATTTACGTTAATATTATCCGCGATTTTTGAAGGACATTGAAAGTTGCGGGGAGAAAATAAACGTGATTTTTATAACTTTAAGTCTTTGTTTATTGGTCTCAGCAATAATAATACGCAAAACTTGAGTGATGTTCAAGATGTAGTCATCCAACTTTTCGGAAAATACTATAGATCATTTTCACCAGTTTTGTCGCCCATAAATTATAATTTTTTTGTTTAACCTGGCTGTATTTTACATTTTTACGCTTTATATCTTCTACGAACGGCCTCTTTCTTAGTTCCTGTATTTTCTCTTTCGTGAAAACAACTCAGAACGTATGTTATGTATATAAGGTTTTGTATAGCGTGCGAGGCCAAGTGTACGGACATAACTTATGCAAAGATTTTAAAAATACTAGACGGCGAACGTTCGTGAGCGTCACTGCGCGGTGGAATCCCTAACAACAATATTTTCCCGTTATTTTACGAGAAACATAATATACCTAGCTATTCGCTTTTATTTTATGTGCCGCCGTGTTGTAAAGGCGACCAATCCCAGTTAGAATGTATGAGGTTATGTATACAATACGATGGGGACATCTAGCGGTGAGAATTTTAAAGTTGCTTTTATGAAATATGTGACATTTATTGTGATTTCTTCGGTTTTGATTATATTGTCAATATTAACCTCGAAATATATTAATAAAGATTCCTTAAATATTTTGACACAAAATTTCGGGTTTAAAAAACATCGGGATATCACGTTACTTAAGTTCCTCTCATCCCTTTCTTAATATGTGCATACGTAAGTTAAGTAAGTATGAGTTCGGACACGCTCGATGACAAGCAACGTGGCTTGCGCGCGCGCGCTACTGAAATAACGAATTATATTTAAGCGAGTACACAAATAGCCCGGGACAAGTTCAATGTACTGTGGCCGTACGGGCTGGCTGGCGATCCCTGGCGATTAGGGGGGCCTCCTTCGCTTAGGTCTTAAGAGATGTGGAAGCGAGGGTGTGTCAGAGAAAGTGCAAAGAAGTTACGCTTTGCAGTCAGCGTGTTCTATAAAGACAAACCTACTCATATACATACAATACAAAATTCTTATCATCGTTACTGTCAAATTTGTTATTTTACTGGTAGATTTTTGTTGAGTTTTTTTTCTCAAAATAGTGCATCTGTAGTATAATTATAACTAACAGCTTCTTGCGGGTTTTGCCGTTTGTCAATGTGTGTGATTGTCGTAAGAAAAAACTGTTTTCCGGAAAAAAAATTATCTATACTTATTACCAATTTAATGAGCGAAGTTAGCTACATAGAAATTTCATACATTAAATGAATTTTCTTGACATCTAGCGACATTGGCGTACGTGTTGTAGTATCTTTCGATTATTTATCTTATAATTTTTTTCAAATCGTTTATATTTACATCTAATATCACCAACAATAGTATTTCTGAATACTGTAGAAAATAAGGAATTTATCTTTGGTAATAGCTCAACAACAGGTAAAAAATCAATATTAACATTAAGTGAAATAGTTTATTACATTTTATAATTTTATAGGCTTATCATACACTTCAGCGCAATGAGCTGTCAAAAGAAAGTTACATTTTCATCCCTATAAAGTTTCTACGGTACATGAATTATTACCATTAGATCACGATAGGCGATTGGAATATTGTCATTTGTTTAATAACAATTTAAGAGACCATGACTTGCTAAACAAATCATTTTTCTCGGATGAACCCCGGTTTTATCTAACAGACTATATCAATTTACAAAACTATCGTATCTGGTCTGCAGAAAATCCACACGAATTTCGAGAAAGCAAATGCATCCCGTAAAAGTTAGAGTTTGGTTAGCTATGTCCAGGCAACGAATAATAGGGCCAATTTCTTTAGGGAAACTGTAACAGCCCAACGTTACCAACAGATGTTGGAATTGTTTATTGCAGAGTTACAAGAAAATGAGCTTGAAGCAGTCTATTTTCAGTACGATAATGCTCCAGCACATACTGCTCGACAAACCCTGCCAAATCTTCAACAGTTTTTTGCTGACAGGGTCGTTAGAGCACAAAAATGGCCACTAACATCGCCTGATCTAACCCCATTAGATTACTTCATGTTCGGCTATCTAAAAATAGGATCTATAGAAACCGCATGCATACCATAGAAGAACTGAGAAATGCAGTTTTCACTTAATAATTATACTAATTGTATGTTTATAATTTAAAGTAATAAATAATTTAGTTAACACCAGTTAGTATTGATGTGTAAAATCATAATTTAGTAAAGTTAAATTTAATTACATTTCATTTTACAAGCAGAAACACCAACTCCATAGTCTTTATATAATGCGAGTTCAAATATAGGTTACGTTTCCTTATTTATGACAGATCGGTTTACTTTCTTATGTTCCAACACTGACTTAGTTCAACCTTCATTTACCAAACACGCTGCATAACCTACACCCTGTTTATTATCTATAGGAGCGGAATTGACAATCATTTTGAATCTCTGTGTACATATAATACAAAATTCGTATCATCGTTACTGTCAAGTTTGTTATTTTAGTGGTAGATTTTTGCTGAGATTATTTTTTTTCAAAATAAGTGCATCTGTAGTATAATTATATATCATTTAGTAAGATCAATAAGTTGCAGTTATTGAATTAAATATTTGAAAAACTATCGAAGTAGGATGCATATGCGAACTTAGGCTAATAAGATTTATGATTCTTATTTGATGCACATTTCACTAAATTATTTTACGAATTGAAGATGGCCGCGAAGATAAAAGATCAAAAAAGCATAAATGTTAAATACTCTCAAATTTTCTAGGTTAGGTAAAATCTATCGAATTGTTAGGTACTTGTATGTAGGTAAGTAAATAGAAGGGTGGTGTTACACTGCGACCTAAAAGATCTATTGTTTCCCCTATTCTTGCTGCTTTACAGCTGGCCTTCCAATCCTATTCCTTTTAGAAAGTGTAGGATGTCAGAGGGCCCCAGTCTCCCTCTTCGATTTCACATGCTCCCACGTGCAATGCCCTCGAGTTGCACAGTGCTACGCAGTTTGAGAGGAGGTGGATGTGTGTTTCATCCTGTTCCCCACAAATCTGCATTCAGGATCTTTTTCCAATCCAGCTTACTCAGGTGTCCTTTCAGTCTACAATGGCCAGAAAGTATTCCTTTAATATGCGAACATTGTTCTTTACTCAGGTTGATGCATTCTGTAAACCTCTTCTGGTTATAAGTTCCCAGAAGAATTTTACTTTGCGTCATTCCTTGAGATTTCCCAGTTAACTGGATTTTCTCTGCTCCTGTTCTATTTTTAGTTTCTTTCATATTGTACTGCTACTTAACCCGCAAAAGGGTTCAGGCCTACAAAGGCATTCCAGCCCTTTTTTGCGAGGTTATCCGTTATTTCGTTTCTTTCCACTCCTGTGTGAACCGGAACCCATAGGAGGGTTACTTTATTTCTTTTGCCTAGCTCATTTAGTTTCCTAGCATTCCCAGACCTCTTGGAGCTGATTTTATATGAGCTCAGTGCCTTGATGGCTGCTTGACTATCAGACATGATGATAATCTCTTGCTTCCGATAGTTCCTATCCATATTGAACTGAACACATCTTCCAATAGCGTGTATTTCCGCCTGAAATATAATTGCTTTCGGAATATGTAGTTCCAGGCCCATATATTCCAATTCCAGTTCCTTCTGCCGTTTTGGAGCCATCAGTATACCATTTGATGGCATTTCTATTCAAGTTCAAGATGTGTTGTAATCCCACTCGCTCCTGTTGCTTAGCTTTATGGTGAATTCCTTCACAAAGCTAAATTTTTTTAACATATCATCCCGGGCATATCCCAGGTTTGATCACCGTCAGGAGATTGAGGCCTATGCCTAATCATTCCTTCCTTGACCATTCTTAGTGCGGTTCTTTTCGCCACGCCCTCTATTTACAATGTGGAGGGGGGCAAGATCCAATACTACTTGAATAGCTGCTGTTGGCAGTTCTCCATAGCCCCGTTATGCATACACATGCTAATCTTTGCACTTTCGAGAGGTTAATTCTCGCGGGTGGCCAGATTAGTTCTTTGCTCCATGCTACTGATGCATAGGTGATGATCGGTCTCACTATCTCTGTATACATCCAAGCAGTATTTTTGGGTTGCATCCTCAATTTTTCTGCAAGTTTTCTGCACCATCAGAGCTCTTTTAGCCTTGTTGGTTACTTCAAGTCATGTTTGTTCCATAGAATTTATTGTCTAGGGTAAGGCCTAGATATTTACTTCCGCTCTCCAGTCTATATTTTGCCCATCCAGTTTTATGGTTCTAAGATTGGATTTCTTTTCCTGGTAAATGCTACTAGGGTTGTCTTAGTGGGTTGACATTGGTGCATCGATTGACACAATCTTCTCGGAGTTCAATCCTCTTTGAAACTATGTCAGAGAGGGTATTCTCAAAATCAAATCAATTTTGTGTAACACAAAATCGTGACCGCAAGGAAATCTTACTTCAATGTCAAAAAAATCTTACAACGATTATATAGTTCATTTGCAATCATATTAATTTACCACAGCAAAAGAAACATTTTTCCACCAAATAATTAAAAAATCGCTGTAGCTTTCTAACCTTGTCATAGATGGCGTGTAGAGCATGAAACACTAGTTAACAAGGGGAAAAGGGGAGGTAAAACTGAATACATTGGGAGTTTCGTGCTCATTATCAAAGGAACGCTTAAGCTGCAGTTAGAGTACACCAGAAGTACTACCGAACTGCTTTTATGAGTGAATGTATTTGAAAGCGTAGTATATGGGCCATAAAATTTATGACACACGAAAGGCTGTTTGCTTTTGTTCATTCTCCAGGAGTTATTACAGAATACAGCGTAAGATTATCTTATAGTATAGCATCGTAGCATACATATTACCACTGGGACACAGTTTGATTGATTAGATTCCGGATACTGCAGCACCTTCGACACTGATAGCAGCTAACATGCTTCCGACATTATTCTACAGGGGGTACATACATATATATATATATATATGGAGAAATTACTAGGGTTAATGTTGACTGGGATTGAATGCAACCAATCAACAGTCCCGCTATCATATCTAAATGAGCGAATGATGACAAAGCGCTGTGTAATTTCAACTGACATAATGTGAGGTTAGAACATGACGTATTGATTCTATGATGATAGGTATTTATTACATTATGTCGATATGATTGTCGTCTGGACATGTAAGTGAATTAGTTCAATTAGTAATTTTGCCATGGTAAATCAGGAATATTACGTGTAATAACGTTGTGAATTTACCACAATAAATCATGTAAATTTTGTTTTACATGTTTTTTTTCTAGGATATTTAACATGGAAAAAGAAATTTGGTAAAATTTAATAGCTTTTCATGTAAGTTTAAGATGTAACAAAAATTCAAAGGAAAATACAGGAAAAAAACATGTACAATTTGTGTTTACTAAAATTTACTGTAGTGTAAAATTGACAATTTTTTTTGGGTATTTAGTGCACTTTAAAAGTAATTTTACTAGTAACTAATAATTTTACTGTACAAAATGATGATGATATTTTATATTTTTTGTTTTACTTGAATTTTCTGGTTAAACTATAGATATGATGGAAAATACGAAATTCATACGCCGCAATGTGATTGGTTATTGGGTTATTTATCTTGCGCGTAGGTAATTCTATTCGTTTGTCGAATTTATTATTGGCTCAATGATATCACGTGATAATGTAATAGTAATGCGTCACAAACAACGGTAGGTTTCGCATAAGGGTGTTCATTCTTGATCTCTGGTTGAGGCGATTCAGTGTGATTTTAGGGCTATAAAAGAATTAGGTAAGTTAGTTTTATAATAAGCATTTACAGATATTTTGTATATGTAGTTGTCATTGTTCTTAAAAATTAACATAGTACTTTGAAGGACATACTAACTTATAATCAGATAGACGTAGATACACATTATATTTCCCAAATATAAATACAAATAGATTCTAACCAAAAGAGTAAGGATATCGGAATTATGATGTAGTATCTATTGCAACTTCATATTTAGTAGTTAATATTTGTCACAGATGAAATTACGTACATATAATTTAGGGTAAACGATTAATATTGTGTTCCATTTTGATAAATTTAAGAATGAATCTTACCAATTTTAGTAATTTTTTTTTGAAATTTGATGCAGAATCCCGATTTTGAGTTTTTTTTTTAGACTAACCATTTTAAATAAAGAAGTTTAGGAGTTTATGTCAGCCTGAAATCGCATTGTCAACTTGAATCTGAACGATGTATAGATAATAATTCTTAGTATCTATTGTAAATGACTATGTAGTCATACATATTGCTGTGGATTGGCACCCCGGGTTTCGGACATTTAAATGTGTATTTTTATTTATTCCTAATCAGCCTTGTCAAAACAATGTCAGAGTTTCCACTATTCTAAGTTTTGTTAAGAATTTTTATTTAATTGTTAGTTTCATTCTTTTTGGACGATTCTGTATATTTAAAATCATTTATTTGTACATTTTGCGTACTCCCGTATTGTTTAGTATTTTTGCTAGTTTTTGCGTTGCGCTGTGCGTTGAACGCACGAGTTGTATATTTCAAATATATACCTTGTTACCTTGAGGCCCGAAAAGAGTTATCAGATAGACGAGCTCGCGTTTAGATGTGTCTAGTTTTCGGATACCGTTTATGGTATTCTTTTCATAGTTAAAATGTAGTTCGTTGTAGTGTAAAATCGTCTATCTAGTAATTCAGTTAATTAGTATTTCTGTATTTGTGCACATTACATGTAAGGCTTTTTAATTATATTCGTTTTAGAAGCGAGCGCGTGTAGAGTTTAAATTTTCCGTTTTTTTTTTTGTAGTTATTAATTTAATTTTATTTTATCACCTCGGGGCAGGTGAAGTGAAGCTGTTGAGCTTGTTTTTTATTTCTTTGTTAATTTTGCTTGTTTCTTTACGTCATTTGAATTAAATTTTTAGTTTGCTTTGAATTTTTGAAACCACGTGGATTTATTTTTTTTTTGTATTGAAATTCCTTCTAGAACGAATTCACCATTTTGTTTGCTAAAGGATTTGCATTGTCCTTTCTTAATTGTAGTGTCATAGTAAATTCTTGCAGTTTTTGTTTGACCAGAATCTTAAATTAAATAAAAGGTTTATTTTCTGCATTATTGTTGTTATTAAATGTTTTTTTTTTCTTTTTTTTTAAAAATAAAGTTAATGACTGTAAATATCATTTTAAAATCACTAGTTCTTTTATTTTTGAATCTGCCATTTCAATTTTTGGGAATTTTAATGAAAGTCATTTTTGCAACCGCCCACTATTAATTTTAGTAAATTAACTCTGAGATTTAAGTATTTCTGGCGCCCTTTTGAATCATTTTGCTGAGCTAGCTAAATTAATTTTGTCATTTTTAATTTCTCTTTACTTTTATGCTTGGACCATCAGTTCACAGCAATATGTTAATTTTTTTTATTTTAACTATATGTATTGTATATAACAATTTATTAATTTCTTTTCGTTTTCTCGGTTTTTAGGTCTTCAGAAAAACATGGAAATGTTCAACGACGCAAAAACTTTTTCAACTAAAAATATATAAAAAATATAAATCATAGAGTGGTAATGAAAATTATGAATAAATTTGCTGTCTAATATATGACAAAATCATAATTGTTTTGTTTACTTTACTTTAATTTTCAATATTATCGTTTTGTTTTATTAAAGATTGTGGTTTCATTGTAATACATTTTGGTTATTATTGTTAAATATGTAAAATTATTGATTTTGTAATGAAATAGCCTTCTAAAAAATATTACTGTATTTATTGTAAAAATTAAGTTATATATAGTTTTATGAAGTATTGGTTGCCAATTTATGATCAACTGCGTTTTTTTATTTATGAATTTGAATCATTTTAAGTATATTACGTGTTTTTAAATTTTGTTCCTTATTTTTAATTGTTATATCGTCAAAATCAAATGTATGATTTTAATTTATTTTATGTATTTTAAGGTTGTAAGATTTTGTTATATTTATATTATTTTATTCTATTTTTCTACATATTTATGGTTTTTCAGTTTGACAAATTACACATACAAACAGGCGTTTTTTAGAATATTCTTAATTTTTTGTATGAAGAAGATTTTTCAACTATAAAACTCAAAATCGAAAGAAAATAAACAAAATACAATCCAATAACTCAAAATACGAAAGTATACAAAACAATAATTGGTAACCAATATTTTAATACATAATACCTAATAATGTTATCATGCATTATTTATATTATATATTATTAAAACAATGAAATTGTCTTAGTTATAATCACAACGAAATTCCTACTAATAATATAATAGCTACACAGACTGGGTTTTTGACCTTTCCAAGACAATTTCAAATGTTCTGTTCTCCTTTAATTGTTTTTATGAAAAACATCATTGCGTTAAGTTTATACATTTGTATCTTCTGAGTGTTCAGTTTAATAAATAAAAAGCCTAAAAATACCTGTTCACGGATTTTTAGTTTTATTCATATTATTGAACGTTTTGCATATTGTGCAAAATGTTTAAATTAGATTGTTATTTAAAGTAAGCTGTGATTTCCATGTTACCAAATATATATTGGAACCGTTGGCTAGTTTAAATAGAAATTTAATTTAAAGTATAGTACGCTCCAAAAAATAATAGGCTATAATATTAAATTACACCTGTAAAAGAAATTACATGTAAATTCTGTTACATGTGTAATTTAACCCATATCATTCCAAGGAGTGTAAAACAAACAAAAAATAAAATTAGTTTTAAATAACTTTATTAATGCGGCTAATAGATTAGTATTTGAATAATTTACAAACAAAAAAAAAACAGGATCATAATAAAAACATGCTGGTGCGTATGTGCACCACTGGTAGGAACTATGATACAAAGTGTAACATAAAAAATAAAATAAAACCAATTTGACAATAAAAAACGCCAAAGTATGTGCGAAATTGGACTAAATTGCCGAATATGCCGACTAAGCTTGAACAAAAAATAAAATATTATAATTTTTTTAATATTTCTGACTGGTGCATAAATGCACCACTGGGAAGTACCGCTAACGAAAAAGAATTATTTTTTGTGAAACTCCCTAAAACAAGTTACATGTAAATGCACTTTGGACTTTTCGCAGATGTAAATAGTATGTTTATGACATACCCTGCACCTTTTTCTTGCTTTAGACTCATGCTGATCGTAGCGAAATTTATCAATTGTGGGAGGAACATTTCGCGAGACGTAGGTTTTTTCGATTTTCAGAAGATATAAAGCTATATACGATTTAAAATCTAGTTGTGATATTTTGGTGTCGTTGGCGATGTTATACAACTTCCAAGGCGTTACAATTTGTACTATCCAAGAATTACGAAAGACAGGCCACCACCACTTTTTCCCTAAAATCCTGCATCTATAGCTTGCAATTCCATTGTCATGTAGATCAACCCCACCCATATACTTATTATATTCAGCAATGGCATGAGGTTGAATTACATATGTGTCCTTTTTCTCTTTCTATTATAATCGCTTCACGCGATCTATTGGCTGTACGATTTATAGCATGCTGCAAATGGTAACAGTAGAATTGTCGCTCCGGCGCACAAGAAAATTTTGGTATTAGAGTCTTATGCCGACTCATAGGAACCCCTCTTACGCTTAGAAATATTTTTGAGGTTCTAGTGATAGTTCTGTATTCTGTTTCTCTGTTGTGTACTCTGTGGCGAAGAAACCTTTCTTTTTTTAAATACCAAGACCTAATTCAGAATGTTTGTTACCAACTAGTCATGTTTCTACATAGCTTGCATACGGTAATGAATAAAACAAATATCAATCAGAGGAACAGATGTACTAAATTTTGAAGCCAAACCTTACTGGTTTTCCTTTGATAAACATTTTGCAAGAATGCCTACCAAAATATGACACCACTTGTTCATCAATTGAAAGGTTGTAAGTAAATATTCCCCACTGTAATTTTTTTTATTGATTATGTCTAAATATGGTCTTACTTTAGCACATTTATCATTTTTGTCTAAGTTATTGTTATCTGAACAATGTAAATTTTGCTTTATATTTTGAAACCTATTTCTGCTCATACACTTTTTTATCAAGTCAATTCCCTTGTCCTCATTATTTGACCAATATCGGGCGTTTGTGGTAGTGAATGATATCCCGAAAATAATAATATGCCGATAAAGTTTAACAATTGTGATATTTTAGTATCGTTGGCGATGTTATACAACTTCCAGGCGTTAACAATTGTACTATCCAAAGAATTACGTAAGATAGGCCACCACCACTTTTTCCCTAAAATCCTGCATCTATAGCTTGCAATTCCATTGTCATGTAGATCAACCCCACCCATATACTTATTATATTCAGCAATGGCATGAGGTTGAATTACATATGTGTCCTTTTTCTCTTTCCTATTATATCGCTTCACGCGATCTATTGGCTGTACATTTATAGCATTGCTGCAAATGGTAACAGTAGAATTGTCGCTCCGGCGCACAAGAGAAATTTTGGTATTAGAGTCTTATGCCGACTCATAGGAACCCCTCTTACGCTTAGAAAACATTTTTGGATGTTCTAGTGGAGAGTTCTGTATTCTGTTTTCTCTGATTGTACTTGTGGCGAAGAAACCTTTCTTTTTTAAATACCAAGACCTAATTCAGAATGTTTGCTACCACTAGCTCCTGCATACGGTAATGAATAAAACAAATATCAATCAGAGGAACAGATGTACTAAATTTTGAAGCCAAACCTTACTGGTTTTCCTTTGATAAACATTTTGCAAGAATGCCTACCAAAATATGACACCACTTGTTCATCAATTGAAAGGTTGTTAAATTATGTAATTTTTTTTATTGATTATGTCTAAATTTGGTCTTACTTTAGCACATTTTTGTCTAAGTTATTGTTATCTGAACAATGTAAATTTTGTTTTATATTTTGAAACCTATTTCTGCTCATACACTTTTTTATCAAGTCAATTCCCTTGTCCTCATTATTTGTCCAATATAGGGTGTTTGTGGTAGTGAATGATATCCCGAAAATAATAATATGCCGATAAAATTTAACAATTCATGTCTTTCTAAGAGAAAGTCAAAACGATTATTGTCGTAAGCATATTTTATGGAATATTCTATGAGCATATTCAGCACTTCGTCGTCAAAGAAACGAAAAAAACTTCTGAAGGTGTCTTGCCGAAAGCTTCGCTAGAGACAGATGAATGGGTGTAGACAACCCCCTCCTTTATCCATTTTGGCGCAGGCAAAGTGGAAATTGAGGTCGAGCTAAATGTTGTTTTTTTTTTGAAGCCAAATATATAAAATAAGTAATAAAAGCTATAATAATAACATATATGCGTAATCTAAGTTCTTATATTACATATCGAAATCGTGTTACAATGTGTTTCAATAATATTGAATCACGCCAGTGGTGCATAAATGCATCACTCAACTATTTGTTGTAAAAATTTTGTTATTATTCATTCTAATAGAAAAATAATTTATGCTTAATAACGGTATACTAAAAGACATTACGCGTACATAAGCAAAAAATTGTAAATCCCATTTGCAAATAGTGTTTTTTCACTATTGATTGACCCCGTGTTACTAATTGATTTTTTATGTTATTTTAAGCGAAAATAAAACTTCATAATATTCATACTATATGAGCAGGTTTACTTTTTCCAAATATAATAGAAACTGTGTAACACATTTTGAGCCGCAAATGAAATATTAATACCGCTTAGTGTTGGAAAAAAAAATTTCAAAATGTGGTGCACTGGGATGAGATGAGTTGATATTACAGCCCTGGCAATAATATTAAATTATACCTAAAACAATTTACCGTACAATGTATATTTACACATGCGATATTCCATTCTTTAGTATTTTTACTTGCTTTCTTTATAAAAATACATCTGAAAATTACTTCAGTGTTAGGTAAATATACAGTTCATATAAATATTACATACGAATTTTACAGTACAATCTTTGAAAGATACATTAGCATGTGAAATTTACTAGATGGTAGAAATTTTATGAAGCAAATTTACCTGTAAGATTGTAGACAACTTTGTTACCAACGATTTTACATGTAATTTTACTAGAATTTTTTTTCAGTGTATAGTACCTATACATCGGTATTTTTTTTTTTATCTACAATACTGTATATATTTATGACTGACCCAATCCGTCCTTTTTACCCGCACTCACACAGAAGCGATCCAGCATCGTTTAATTGGTTCTGCATGTTCCGCTTACTTACTAACAGAGACAGCTCAACGCATACAAATACACAAACAGTTTATAGTCAGTAGGCCCACTTATTCATTCGTGACCTTAGCCGGCGACAAAATTGTAATGGGCCGCTTGCTTCTCTCTGTTCTGTTGTTGTGTTTATTGGACGCGCTAATGTGCCTGCCTGCCTGCCTGCAGCAGTCAGTCGAACTCGGATGAAAATCGGTGAACAAAATCGGTCTTCGATACGAGCTCGTGTCGTTAAAATCGGGTGCAGTGTCTGTAAAAGCCGTTCTGACTGTATAGAAACGTGTTTTCGCCGACGATACAACATGTAGTGAATGAATGATATATTCGCATTTATTTAAATAATAAGGTAAGGCGTGAACTGCTCTCGCTGGAATATCTTATTCTATATTGCTCCTGTTATTATAATGTTTTCTCAAGTGTGACAGCATGCGGGAAATGTGCGTTGTTGCTCTGTATTTGAAAACTGTAGCAATATGTATAATGGATGAGTCATCGGTGTCCCACATGCAGATGAAGTATAATATGTAGTATGTACTATGTCAATATATTTGTTTTTATTTAATTTTACTCAAGTTTTAAAATTATTTAGATAATCTAAACGTATTCACGATATTGCAAATGTTATTTGCGTATGTGTAATTTATGTGGTAATTTGCTTTTAGAATATGGATTGCGCGTTTATATTGTTGACGTAATTGAATAAAAATTGTTTCCTAGATTACACAAACAATGAATATTTGCTATTTATCGTGCGTTAGAAAGCATATTTTACATCATGTTTAGTAAAGCGACATATTAGGTATTTAATAACTAAAAACATGTTTCACCTTTTTGATAATTGATTACCCATACGTTAATTTGCGTTTTTATTGCTAGTATATTTTAACTTTTATTAATTAGCTAACTATTCCTAATACATACATAGAACATAAAGTCTTTATGGGAAAGACACGGTAAGATAATTGGCAGTTAGCATATTAAACATGCAGACAACTGTGATTATGACTAGAGTGGTCAGCTTTCCTCTGCGCGCCAGGTCAGTACTAAGTTTCATATGTGTGACATTAACGTTTGTCGGGAAAGAGCAAAATTATTTGATGATATATAAGCCCCTTACCTTATTTAAGTAGCAGAAATGGTATAGGATTGCTGAAAAGTTTTTAACATTAAGTGTTTCAAGTTTTTTTCTCACCAAACCGCTTTCGTCGCGATGATAAAACATGCTTATATTTTGAGAAAGACCGTTCAACATCTACGGATGTAACACACGCATAATTAAAATAATCTTTATAGGTAGATAACGGATCAGATGCACCACCACCAATGTGTACTCAGATTTGTGCCAGCACAATAACTGTTTATCGTACACTGTACAAACTATTTTAGCACCACCATAATGTAAATCTTGGAACTCATCACCGATATACTTTTTTACATTATGAAACAATGTTCGTTTTCTGGGATTTTCTATGCCCGTCATTGTATTACATTTATAAAGCGTAAAACGTTAACAGAGAATTGTACTATCTCGCATGAAGACTCGACTAACATTGATGCTAGATGCTAGACACACAAATCGGAGGGAGTGATTTTATTGTCTTGAAGATATACTATGACTAAACGTTTTGCATAGCTCGAGGCGAGTGCGGCCCTCGTAAGCAGACGAATCTGACCACTCTAATTATGATAATAATATTTAATATTTACGGACAATGTAATATCAAAGTCATTTGAAAGCGTTAATAAAATAAAACCGATAATTTAAAAGAAAATTACTGAAGGTGGGTATGTAGGGAATGTTACCTACTAGAATTTAATCTTAGGCCTAATGATATAAAAATACACAGGATGTTATATTATGATACGACAAACATTTTCGACTACGTTTTGGTGAAAAACGTTAGTAATTTTAAAATGGGCAGACATCCGACACGTAGGGTAAGTGAAATTTAATTAATTACGTAGGTGCCACAGTGCAGATCTCAAATTTCTTACAAAAATTGGTAATCTTACGAATAGATGACGGTATACGAAATCTTACTTATAATATGACGATTATTACTATAACATTTTAATAAGATATATACATATAAGGTGTTCCATTCAAAATAACGAAGTTCATGGCAACTTCTGGTTAACCGGAAGTGCAAGAACTTGAAAATATTTTAGAAAAAATGAACTAGTAGCTAATCATTGCAAAACTCCAGATTTTTAAAACTGAAGGGTTTCATTCAAGGCCGAATGCTTGTAGCAACTTCCGTGAAAAACTGTATGTGTTCCTAATTAGAAAGAAATTGGAATACAGCTTCTTATAGTATAATCTACATCTCTGTATATAGTGTGTTCAGCGAGGAATACATTTTGAAAACTACCATAAATCTTCCGTAGAGGAGAGGGGGTAGGCATCATGTGATTATATAATTCTTTTTAAGATTAAATGCGACATCGTAAGGGCGCGCTACTTAACACTTTTTAGGTTTTTAGGTGGATATTTTTTTTTTTTGGTTGAATATGAAAAAATTATCAAAAGTTTAATTACACAGATTTGTAAGCAATATTGTGGTAATGCATTTAATTATAAAATTATAGTACTTATTTATATAGTGCGTCCGAAAAGTCTGGAAACACCCAAATAACAATGTATTAATTAATTAGAGTAAGGGGAAGTACTCTGGTATAACGTTAAGATTGAGGGACACGGTGGACAAGTGTCAATATTTCGGGGATTGATACCAGCAAGTATCAAAAAACTCCTTTTCTTTGTCTCTAGAGCTTTCGAAATAAATATATTTCATCATCAGCAGAATAACTACAAAAGGATACATGCTACTAGATACAAAAGAATGAAGAAGTTAGGTTACTTACAATCAGAGCAGTAATAATATCAAAACAATACATAAACAAGACACTCCAATTTAAAATAAAAAGACATTATACAAGTTAACAGTTAAAAAAATTCAGCAACAACACTGAGATTAATTTAAGTTTAAAATAATGTAGAAGATATGAATGACAACAACCGCCATATTGTGGCAAACCGCGCAGGCGCATACGAGTGGTGAAAATGTTGGTTTTTGACGTGTTGATAAATTCTTACACGATAGTAAAATACAGTCTGAATGGTACGTATTGATTGTGATCTGATACCTCGTATTTGTTGTTGCAATTTTTTTATATATAATATTTTTCTACTAATAAATTTAACGCCAAATTACTCTAAAAAAGGTGGGGTTAAAGATCAAATACCCATAATTCAATTTCTTAATTAATGCGTATTTGATCTTTAACCCCACCTTTTTTTTTTGGAGTAATTTGGCGTTAAATTTATTAGTTTAAAGTTACATTGTACTCGTTACTTCTTCTATTTATAATATTTTTCAAATAAGTTCAATTGAATTTTAAAATATTTTATTATTTATCACTTTTTGGAAGTTTTTTTCATAAAATTTCTTATGTATTTTTTTCAGTGTCATTTAGTCAATCTCTAAATGACACTGAATCTACAGTGAGAGAAACAGAAATCTACACATTGAATCACACGTCTATCCAAAAATGCTATACGTCATTTGAAAAAATACCTGACGTCATAACTTTTTCAAGGTCATTGTGAAAATGACACTACTGTTATTAAAAAAAAATACCTTTTCTAAAAGATTAAATAATTTGTTTTATGATTTTTCTAAACAAAAAACAATAATTGCGTTGTTATTTAGATATTTCCAGACTTTTTGAACGCTCTGTATAGTATTGTGTATGTTTTATTATTAATTATATTTTTATATTGAATTATAAATTTATAAATAATTTTCCAGTATATTAAAATTGTTATATAGTTAAAGTAAAAAAAAAAAATATTTTAAGTTATTTCTTATTGTGAATCATGTTTTGCTGATTAAAGCTGTAAGATTTTTTTTACATTTATATCCTTTTATTTTGTTTTCTACGTATTGAATTTTCACTAATATATGCACCATTATAATTTTATATACTACGTGTCACGTTTGTTTTTTTTTTTCAATTCTTGATTTTAATTTTGTATAGATTTGGTTTTGTAGTTAGTTATTATTTTAATTTGCGATTTCGAATTATAAGGCTTGAAAATTGAATTTATTTTTTTCATATAAGCGTTTTATATAAACGTGATATATTTCGAAATTGTTTGATTATTTTTTATATTTTTTTGTTGATTTATTATAAAAAACAAAGGTTTTCATTTGAATATTTTTGTTGATAGTTGGGGGAGGGGCAAGGCGGGGAGGGGGGGGAGAAGGGAGGGCATTATTTTATTTTAAAATATCCTTGTAATTAAATTACAATTTAATAACATTTTTCATATTTTATCAAAAAAAATATCTAATCAACATATGTACTACTACATCGCAATCCTTACATAAATAAAACAAAAAATAAGAAAAATTTTTTTATTAAAATAAAAACAATACTGATTTTATCATTTATCAAAGAAAAATAAAGTACAAGTACTTTCATGTCATTTTTACAATTTATATTTTATATAAATGTAACTTGAAAAATATTTTTAAAATAAAATTTTGTTTTATTTTTACACGAGACAAAAAAAAATAAAAAATTGGTATCAGAATATTTACATCGGCCAAGAAAAGGTGTTTTAATATCATTGATTTCTATGTTAATTTTATATTAGATCCTCCCAGTTACTGTAGAAATTAAATAAGATGCAATACTATCTTAGGAAAAACAAAAGTGGAGTGAATGACAGTGATTTTTGTTTTAAATTGAGAATAGGTGTTTTTCTGCGTATTTAGATAGGCACTAGTTAAATTCATTATATAAAAAAAAACAGCAAAAATTACATGGAACATATTATCTAGATATGTGTGTGACTTTTGCAATGTATCGAATTTCGCCATTGCATTACCGATTTACCGTCTGATAAAAAAAAATAAAATAAAAGAAAAAGGTAGACACAGAGAGATGATCACACAAAAGTCACGTTTGCTATCTTAACACTTCTCTATGTCAGGCGTTGTATTGTTAGGTTCTGGACCAAAATGTTTCGCTCTTCGTCTGTGGAAAAATGAAACGATTCAATTGGCGTAACGTCATTACCCCCAGTGCGCCAATTTTTGGACCGTACGTTTGCGAACGAGTTTGGGGATCACGAGAGGAACTCGGGAAAACTTTTCCAGCCTTTTCCCATATTTCTCTACGTCTTCTCCTAATATTATTTCATCGACTTACTGCTTTTGGGAAATACGAGTACATGATGAACACAGACGGTGAGCAAATGAGGTAATAGGAAATGAAAATTCCATCGGGCACAAGTCTGGTGGCAATAACTCGATTTTTAATGGGAATTTGTAGGTTTTTCAACGTATTATAAGATTTATATATAGTTAGATAGAGTATACAGGATGTCAAAAATACACGTAAGTCCTTATAGATCCTACAGACGTGCATAGAATCCCACCATAAATTTAAAAGGGCATCATTTATGTGTTTTTGAAATTCTGTGAATTGTTTTAGTGGATATTCTTATCGCTACTTCTGCATCCCGTATCGAATTTGTAGGATATGCCTTAAAATAAGCTAGCACAGTGATTTCTATGAGGTCGTTGTTCATTAAAGGTTTCAATTTCGTTGGCTTTTTTGTAAATGATCCAAAATCTTTGCAATATTTGAGCACTCGCTTAACAGTGTCCTTGGTAGGTTTTGCCCTATTAGTAAAGGACGGACAAACTCGTTCGGAGAAGCGGAAAACTCAGTGGCGTTGCCTACACGCAGCCTATGCCTAGGAACTTGCATATGTATCTACATAGATATATGTACCTACATAGTTTTGCGAAGTCACTAGAGAATATTATGTAAGGTCTGTATTCACATGTAAGAGAACTTCATATTTACAAAGGAAAATCTAAAAAGTATTATGTGATTACAAATTTTAAAAACTTATTAAATTACAATAAAAAGTAACAATAATTAACATAATTTAGTGAAAAGAGTTTCCCCTGTTTTTGGCCTAGTTGCATCAATATTTTGAATAGAAGTCTTGAGGTAGGGCGTTGATTGGATTTATTAAGATTTAATACATTTTTTTGATAATCGTTTAAATTTAACGTGTCGCTAGATATAACAAACTTACCATCATTTTCAAATGTTTTGTTTGGGAAAATTACAATGTTTTGATATTAATAATATGTAAATTATTTCTAATGAATGATAAAAAACTTACCAAGTTTTTGTTTTATTACTTTAAATAGTTAGTGACTCTTTATTGCTGCTTGTTTTATCTTGTTTTTTAAATAAAATACAAGAAATAAAGAAAATGTTACTATTACCTATTTAAATAAGTAATACAATTATATATTTTATCTTGTTACGGTGTTTAAAACGTATTCAAAATATAAATTCTTTTTCAATGAAAGCCTGAATAGAGATATTTGAGTGCTGCACATATATAAATAAACAGCTACATCTAAGACGCCGCCAATGCGTAGAATATTGCGAAAACACAGCTGCGTTGTGGTTCGTGTCGAACAAACAATTTATGTATATACGCGTTATCACTGTGCATTGAAATATTGCACGTGATTTACGGGCGCATGTAGTTTTTATACATGGGTGTGTTTTTCTTACTCGGTCAAAACAACTAGAGGATTTATACGGGCAATCGGGTGCTTTTCTATCAACACCCGTATGTGCGTGTTTTCGTTCGGTACGCGAACCACCTTGCTTTACCTATTAGGGTATGTCTCGGCAAAAAGTCCTACTAATATTCCGATGACATTCTCCATATGTAATAATTAAATTTAAATAGTCTTCATTTGAAAATTATAACCGTGACATTTTTATTGATATTCAAGCATGCGTCAGTATTTATGTCTCTACGTGATTTCTATTAATCTTCGAATTTGTCACTTTGACAGATATGTGACAGATACATATATTTTTAATTATTACATCACACTGTTTGATCATGGCCACCTAGAATCTACACATATACTCGTAATGATTATGCTTGGACAGTTTTTCTGCAATATCTCCTAAATCATTAATTTCAGCTAAAACCGGTTTTTAACATTTATACGTATTTTTTGACGGTCAATCGATTGGCGTAGAGAAACCTAGGGGTTGCTATTTAAAAAAAATGAGTTATCACAAATTGAAGGTCTTTTATTTTGCCCCCTCTCTTCCTGTAGTCAGTTTAATATTTCTTAATTTATAATAATAATAATAATAATAATAATAATAATAATATTTTATTGGCAGCAGCAAAATACAATGACAAAAAGATCCAAATAACAAGAAAAATGGCCAACAGGATCATCTTCAGTAAACCTCGAATATGTTTCCTGTTATTAATGATGACGCTAACAATTACAGAAACACAAAGGTACAGAGTTACAGATACAGACTACAACTAAATCTATATGCGAGAAAGCTGCTCATCAATTAAATTATTGAAAGCGACTCGCACGAAAAGGCAACTGTTTAACGCCAGGGACTTACCCCACTTTACCCTCTCTTGAGTTAAATAACCATGCTGAAATATAACTAAAACTCCTCTTGAACAGCTGTGAATGATGTCTAGGTATATCTATTATATCTTTTCGGCGGATATTAATATTATGTATGTCAGTGCGATATCTTATTTTGATTGATAAATAAACACCAGTATTTAAAAATTTATAAACGAAACAGTAAAAATGAAATTGTCTACGACGAGCCATGCTCAGCCATCCGGCCTCCGCAAGTTTAAAAGATACTCTCTGACGTCTCCTTATTCCATAAATAAATCTAAGGCAGGCGTTCTGCACCACCTGAATTCTACGTGAATCAATTCGGCCCAAGCAACTTCCGTAAACAACATCACAAAAATTGAAATGTGATAAAACTAAGGAGTGACACAATTGTTTTTAATGGCAATATCCAGAGAATGCCGATAGGGATATAACATTTTTAAGCTACAGTAAGCTGGTCTAACACAGATACTAATATGATGTTTAAACTTAAGATCGTTATCGATAAATAATCCTAAATCTCTCACATGTTTTTGATGTTGCAGCGGTAATATTGTTAATTGTTAATACGATATTAGGAAAAATGCTTGACCTGATTATGTTGCCACTAAACACTATGTAAGAAGATTTACTTTCATTTATAAGCAGGCAATGTTTTTTCTGCAATAGTATAAAGATTGTTGAGATCACCATTGATATCGTCAACAGCTCTACACATGTCATCAGCAAAAAAAAGACTTATATAGTGTGAGTCATCGGCATAAAGTTGTAGGTTACATGTGAAATTATGAAAGAAAAACATATGTGCTGTATAAACCGAAAACAGTAGCGGACCCAATATAGATCCTTGCGGAACTCCAGATCGTATCATACCCCAATCAGACACATCACCACCAGCCACTACAGCCTGTCTCCTGCCAAACAAGTAGGCATGGAAAAAGCGGAGAGCAACGTCTTCCAAACCAACGTAGTGAAGAATAGTTATCAAAAGATCATGATTAGATATGATGTCATCAACAATACAAGTAAGAGCAGATGTGCAACTGTGACCCGGGACGAAATCCAGATGGAATGTGGGCAATAAATGAAATTTCGATAGATGATTACGTAATTGCTTGTCAACAATCCTTCCCAAGACCTTTGACAAAACGGACAAGATGCTAATTGGACGAAGATCAGTATTACTAACAGGGTTATTATTCTTTGGCACAGGGATACTATGAGCTCTCTACCAATCAGTAGGGAAAGCCCCAGTTTGAAGACAAAAATTAAAAATGTATGCAGAATGGTGGAACATTTTTAAGGAAATACCATGCGCTCCAACTGAATTCGAATGGATACTGGAAATTATGGAAACAACCTCTGACTCACTGGTATCACAGAAAGAGATAATTTTTTTGTCGGAACTGATGCCCCATTTGGTGGATATTATTTACAATAAAATGAAAAAAAATTACACTGTACCAACTGCAAGCAACTTAAAACTTCGTGTACCATTGCATAATACAAAATTATTTAAAAAGGCGAATATGTTGTAAAGCATAAAGATTAAGGGCATGGTATGTTAGATAAACTTGACCTAAAATCCAGAGTAGAATTCAAATTTGAAATAAAAATACTACCTTTCCATTTTTAATAACAAAGTTGACAACTACTTCCGGTATTTATCTGCTTTTCCATAAACTTTTAATGGAAGCTCGTCGTGGCACACACTGTATGTTCGTTCGGTAGCATCAACATTGGCTTCAGCCAAGTAGTTAAGTATATTAACCCCCTATAAATAGTCGCTAGTGCACGCGTGATGTAAAAATAACAACCCAGCACGCGCAATAGCGATCCCTGTTTCAGCTTATATAGTAATTCAAACGAACGCCCACACCAAGCCACGAAGTGGGTATTGTAGAAGTATGTAAGAGTATCGAAAGAAATGCCTCCAGGAAATTTCTCTGACGTATCTGTTATAACTTTGTGTCGGATTGTGTAAATGTCCAGTATTTTTCTATAAGTAATTATATATTATATATTCACTGAAGTTGTAGCGACATAATTTATAACATCAGCAAATAGTAAAATCGATAACAATTATTATGTAGATTTGAGTGCATCAACGACGATTATTCATTCAAAAATATACAGATCTATATCGACCTTGTATCAGTACTAAGGTCAGATTGTTGGACAAGTTGGTAAGAATAAACCGGGCCAAATGGAGCAACGCCAATCAACGTGTGTTTGAATGAATGTATTGTGTAGACCGAAATAAATTTTGAACTCGTAGCATTTGCATAACGAAGAAAACTATATACAACATTGTATATTGGATTTTTCTGGTCGTTTATTGCATTATTAAAGTTCACAATTTAAGTTTACAATTTAAAAATAATGTGCAATTTACAGGGTGTTTTAAAACTTAGCAGTACATCGAAATTATGTGTTTCTTATTAATGGAACAGCCTGTATTTTATGACATTTTTTTTTTTAAGTGTACACTAAAAAATAGATCAATTTTATTTAAGGTTCCTTATGCCTAATTTTTATAGATTATGGGATATTCCAACTTATTTAAAGATGCAATGTTGCAAAAAACTTTTTCTATTTTGCGTTCATAAAAACGCAATTGTAACACGCTTTTACGTATCGAAAAGTGCTTCATTGTGATACGCCTTTTTTCATTTCTATAGGTTGGCTGTATTGAATACATTATGATAGAAAGCAAAATTGACGTTTAATGCATGTAAATTGTAAATACTTTAATCAAAAATTCTATACAAATTTAGTTTACATTGTTATTGTTATGAAACGTGGAATTACTGTATACATTTACACTGACGGAACAAGTATCTTGAGCATGTATTGTTATGCCAGGCAAATTATTCGTAACAAAGTTTTGCTGAGTTATGTTATTGGCTTTAATGGTAGACTCTTGTGATTGAGAATCATTCGATGATATAACTCTAGAATGACCAGATGTACTTGGCCCTTCTAAGTTGTGCGCTACAGCCACTTTACTTTTCATAGATGTTTCGATGTAACCCTCAGCTACCGCAGATGGCTTCCATCCACCATGACGTTTTATAGTCAGCAAATCACTGCCTGCGTCTGCTAAGTGTGTAGCACTAGAACGTCTCAAGCAATGTCCAGTATAAAGCTCTGAATTGGGCAATTTTAGAAAATCAGCTAGTAATTTAGGCATTTTGCCAATCGTATTAATTCCAATCGGGCACGATATACAATAACCATTGCGATATGTAAGGAAGAATCTTGAATGATTAATATTTGTTGGTCGCAGGGCGACATATTTTTTAATTAAAGTAATCCATCTTTCATCCGTAATTGCAAAAACTCTTACGATATTATTTTTTGTTTTAGGTACTGTCACCAAAATAATATCACTCTTAAATTCTAAATCATGTATGGACATATTTGTTAATTCATCTCGTCTACAGGCATCTGTGTAACCCATTATTAAAACGATCTAAAATTAAATCCATTACATAAAAAAATACATTTTGCAAATAATATCGTACCTTTATTGCTAAATACAATGCGTCAGAACCTTCTTCTATAAATTTATTAATATCTTCAATGCATAAAATTTAGATTTCTTAGCCTCGTATCCCTCAGAGAATCGTTTTAAATAGGCTTGTAATTTAATATATTTTGATATGTCTGTATTTTTATAAATGGAAAAGCAAGAACGAAGCATGGAATACATAGACCATAAGGTAGAAGATTTCTTATTTTTACCTTGTAATTCAAAATATGCCAATAAAATGTTTTCAGATATTGTGTTGACATTATTCTGTACAGCCCATAGTTCAAATTGATGGTAGCATTTTTCATATACTGCTTTTGATTTTTCGGTAATAAATTTATGACGGCGTTATCCGCAATTTCACGCAGTTGTGGTGGCGTACAAGTAAATTTGTCTCAGTATCACTCATTCTTTACAGTTTACAGAGACTATATTATGAAATATATTGTTTAAACAATTTAAATAGCCGAATTTGAATTTTGAATTCGTCAAATGTCAATCGTATGTCAATGTGACCAACTTCATATAAAAATAAAACTCAACATTTTTAATGAGATTTTTATTAAGTATTTATTATCAATTTATAATGCAAATAGAAAAAATAGTATAAAGGACTCGTTTCATAAGGCTTTTTGTCGCACTCGTTCATTAGAAAACTCGCCTGCGGCTCGTTTTCTAAACTCGAACTCGTGCGACAAAATCATGCCTTATGAAAACTCGTACTTTAATATACTATTCTTTCGAAAATATTCGAACCAATTTAGAGAAGTGAAATGAAAACCGTAAATAACAGATTAATAGATAAATTTGGCTGATTGTTGTGATTCAACGTTGTCCAGTAGTCTACAGGATGTTCAAGAACCTAGGGTAAACTTTGTGAACTTTACGCGTGCGTAACCTTGTTATTTGAAATGGAACACCCAGTACATCTTTACGTTGATAGATTTATAAATTCTTATTGTCTTTAAGCCTTTGTCTTTATATTTGAAAAAGACAATAAATTGTCGAAACGTTGTCAAATAAAACAGCTATATTTTGATAATTTAAAAGTAAATATTACTTTGCCAGCTTCCCCACGACACCTCATTTCTTTCTCAACCCTATAGGGCCTAGATTTTCTACTTTCTGAATAGGAATAGCAATTTTTAGCAGTTATAATTACGTCATTTAATAATATATTATTTTGATGGGTATTTCTTAATAGAATTATTATTATTTTGACAAACATATGAAGATTGTTTCTAAGTATCCAATGAACGTTATATGTAAAGGTTAGATAAGAGTAAAAAAACTCGTTCTTTCGTTTATTTAATACTTATTATATGATTACTAGTTTCGGCTTTTAAAAAACCATCTTCAGAGATCAACGTCAAAAATGTAAAATTGTCTATTATCAAATTAAAAAATTAAAAAAAAAAACAAACATGAAAAATAAATCAAGCGGACACCAACAATTATAAATATAAATTAAATATAAAATTTAAATATAAGAAAAACTTTTCACAAAATGACAACGATACAAATGATTCAACATATGAAAACCGTCAAAACTGTTTTTTTCATTTTTTTTTTTATTTTTTTTTTAATTTTTTAATTTGATAATAGACAATTTTACCTTTTTGACGTGGATCTGAAGATGGTTTTTTAAAAGCCGAAACTAGTAATCATATAATAAATATTAAATGAACGAAAGAACGAGTTTTTTACTCTTATCTAACCTTTTATATAAAGATTAATTAGGACATATGTATATTAGATTGACAGATATCTTATATATCTGCATCATATCAACTAACTTCACTAAAATATTAATTTACAATTTAAAGATGTTCATGACAAATTATATTTTGGAAAATATGAAGAATAGAAGAACCGAGTGCTCTGAGGATCGTAATTTTGGGCTGTATTGATGTAAAATGACTCCAGACTGACGTTAGAATGCTTATTTTTCATCGGAAACCACGTCTTCCACACTTTTTTTCTTAAAAAATATATGCAATTTAGTTATTTATCAACACGGAAAAAACATCGAAATCTTGAAAAAAAAACCACATTTATCAACCAATAATTGTTGTAACCTAGTATTAAATTGTTTCAATTAACTTATTTTCTTGAAATAACAACTTTTTATGTATTATTTTTGTCACCAGCGTACCAACATAAAAAAAAAACTCCTAGTCAAAGTGGCAGTTCACCGCGAATACAAACATATACTTTTTTTTAGCAAAAATAATGCATGAAATGGTGTTATTTCAAGAAAATAAGTTAATTGAAACAATTTAGTACTCGTTACAACGATTATTGGTTGATAAATGCGTTCATTTTCAATGATTTCAACGTGTTTCTGTGGTGACATAACCTGAAAATCATATCTTTTTTAAGAAGAAGTGTGGAAGACGTGGTCTCCGACGAAAAATAAACACTCTAACGTGATTCTGGAGGCATTCTACACCTATACAGCCCAACATTACGATCTTCAGAGCACATGGGCTATTCTTCATATGTATTACCCAAAACTTTGACATTGTCAACTTAAAAAAAAATGTTATTTTGGCAAATGCTAAAGTTTACCATCTACAGCTGCCATTTTGGCAACCTAATCCATGGAACTCCACTTGTAATACTTAACACACCGACTGTGCTCGTGGTACTTGACACCTTTTATAAAACTCTGTTTTAACTTTAACAACTCCAAAAACAGCCATGGTAACATTATAAAATGTTCACAGAAGTACTATTAAATACTTATCTTTTTTTTTTATTATTATCATTTGCAAGATAATCTTCAATCCTTTCAGGTAAAAAGTACCATATTTTTTTTTGTCAGAATTTCTAAGAATGGTATTTGTATATGTTGATGAGTAATTCGTACGAATCTCGTCCGCCTATTATAACCTATGCGCGTAGAATGAAACACAAAACAGACAACAAACGCTTTTCTACATACGAAAAGCTATTTTCGAAAGCCAACTATACGCATATGTGTTATATGAGTATGTTGTGTATCTTTAGAAACATGCAGCGATGCTATTTCGATACTCAGTCGTTCATTCGTTGACGTCACTGCGGTATTTCCTATGTAAGAATTATTAATTGGGGAAAAGACTTTGCGCGCTGGGGAGTTGGTTCGTAAGGAAATTCGAGCATTAAGTCATCAACGTGCCTTTAATACGGTGGCGTTTTAAGTACTTATACAGGGTTTTCCACGGAACTGGCTGGTTAGAAGTTTTCCGGCTTAACGAAATTCCTCAGTTTTAAAAAATTGGGGTTTGCAACAATCTGGCACTTACTTTCTTTCTAAAATATTTTCACCTTTTTTGCACTTCCGGTTAACCGGAAGTCGCCACGAACTTTGTTATTTTAAATGGAACACCCTATATATTATTATATTTTTGAATTTACCAGAAAATTCTATGACGATTACCATTAGGGTATCTTATACCTATCTTCAACTGTTTCTAAGATATTACGATTTTTGTTAAAATTTTGACATTTACATTGTTGTATGTAATTGATTAATTCTCACTTGATTTAAGTGTCAGAAATCTTCGACTTTGAAATCAACAAGTACTAACATTGTTTTACCAAAACGTAGAAAAAAAAATCTGTGACATTATACAAGGTGTTTAAAAATTAGTGACATATCCAAGAATTTTGAATGTTGCAAAACTTAATTTTTTCAAATAGAACACCCTGTACATTTTTCTATTTTTGGATGTACAATTAAATTCCATACCGATTTGCTGTAGCATTCCCTATACCCATCTTCAGTAGTTTTCTTTTAAATTACTCGTTTTGTTTATTACCGCTTTCAAATGGTCGAATAATTTCTATCTGGTGGGCTATGACATTAATATCACAACAATTTTATTATTATTAGTAAGTATTATTGTTATAATCATTGTTTGTTACACGTCGCGTGTTCAGATCGATGAATATTATTGTGGAACTTATGAATTAGATAATGAAAAATATTGGAGGAGCTTATTCTAACCTAGATACTATAAATTTATTTTAGACTCACTGAGAATGCAGGAAGAACTTATAGAGAATTCAATGTAATTAAAGGAATTTATTGGTTGTTAATATATCTAACGGAATCCAGAAAATTTTGAAATGATATCTTTTAATAGCTTGGTTTCAAATTAAGGGAAATGGCATAAACGATAACGACGACAACATAACAAAAATTATTTCACCAAAACGTAGTGTGCTTGTCAGACAAATGTTTTAAAGTTTTTGATATATTAAAGTATTTTCAAAATTATAAAGGTTTTTATGAAGAATATTTAGATACATGCATACTTAACAAATGCAATTTACAAGCAGCATAAACTTGAGCCATGACATAGAGCATCAAAAAAAAATGCTCAATGTGAATGGATACAAAATTGTATTTTCATATATTTTTGACAGAAATAAAATTTTAAAGAAAGGAAAAAATTACTGAAGTGTTTATCAAATTTATATTTTTATGTATTATCTGTCTATTCTCGTCGAAGAATCCTCCTTTGGCTTTCAGTACGGCCTGGACCACTCGTGGCATGCGATCTGTTAATTTTGTCAGTTTTTGTCAGCCGCCACAGGTGTTCTTTCTAATATTTCGTCATTTTTCTTAAATTTATGTACATTTACCTCCATTGAATGCGGAAAATTATCAAAAAAAGTGATTTTTACCAAGAAAAATTACCTACATTTTTTAGTGTGTATTATTTACGGAAAATTTATCGTAAAAAATACTACGCTCCTTCACCCTCCTGATTCTTTTAACGAAAAGAGTTGGATAAAAAGACATATTAATTGACTGAACATTAAAACTTTCCAGGCTTCGTGCAGACAAAGGGCATAAGATAGCTTGTAGATCTTTCAATTAAGATAAACAAAATTTAACAAAGTTATTTGCCGCGTGCAGGTTTTTCGCAAATATCTGCAAACCATGCCTATTTTGTATCAAGTACATAATCGAAGCACGTGTTACGTTATTTTCGATCGAAAACCTCAGCAACAGGCACGCCTTCTGTGGGCTATTTTCGGACTAGAGACTGTCATTCCCTATTTCAATATGCATACTAAATACCTACCTTTTAAGCGATCCCGCTTCTTCCTCATTCAAAACTTCGCCTTTTTGGCCCATTACATAACCTCAAATATACAGGGTGATTCTCAATATATGCGACAAACTTTAAGAGCTGATTCCTGAGGTTATTTTCATCATAAAAGTTCATATGAGTATATATCCAAAACGGTTTGGTTTTAAAGTTATTGAATGTTTAATAATAAATTATGAACTATGACTAACACGATAATTATATCGTGAAGAACCAACTGTGATATTAATCACAGTTGGTTCTTCAAAAACTATTGTGTTGAGAGGGAATTGTTTATTTGTCATTTCCATATTTGTCAATAGCTGTCAGAGTATTCATTCAGTTTATTGCCAGTTTCTGTTTTCTAAAATGAATTACACGAATGCTGAGATGTGTGATATGCATTTCGTTTACGGTCTTGCCAATGGAAATTCGCGTGCTGCTAGACGTCTTTATGAAGAACGATACCCGAACCGTATCATTCCGCATCATTCAATATTTGCCCGTCTTCACCAACGTCTTACTGAAACGGGAAATTTTAAAAAACGGACGACTGATAACGGGCACCCATCTACAGTGAGAACTCCACAAGTTGAAGAAATGGTACTAAATGAAATTGAGGAACATCCTACTTACTACGAGCACCAGAAAAATTGCGTTTGCTTTAAACATTAGTCAGGCCGCAGTTTGGAGAATATTGAAAGATCAATTGTTGTATCCATATCACATTCAACGGGTGCAGGCACTTTTGCCCGCAGATTTTCCGCAAAGAGTGGCTTTTTGTCAATGGATGCAACACAAAATCCTGACTATTTGGCTCAAATATTCTTTACTGACGAGGCTACTTTCTCTAGAAACGCGATTATTAATTTTCATGATAATCACATATGGGCCGAAGAAAATCCGCACGAACTAGTGCATGCCCGTCATCAATATCAATTTTCTGTCAATGTGTGGGCCGGAATTGTTGGAGATCACTTGATAGGTCCACATTTTTTACCGATGCGGTTAAATGGCGAGGTATACCGCAATTTTCTTGAAGAGGAGCTACCACTACTGCTGGAAGAAGTTCCGTTGCAATTAAGATTACAAATGTATTTTATGCATGACGGTGCTCCAGCGCATTTTAGTTTAGTTGCTCGCGAGTTTTTGGACAATACGTATCCAGATCGGTGGATAGGACGGGGAGGTCCACAACCGTGGCCTCCTCGGTCTCCAGACTTAAATTCTTTGGACTTTTTTTCTCTGGAGTCACCTTAAATCATTAGTTTATACGACTCCCATTGAAAATGTCGATGAACTGAGAAATCGTATTATCGCAGCTTTTCAAACAATTCGAAATACCCTGGTATTTTAGAACGGACTCGCCAGTCAATACGACGGAGGATAGAAGCTTGTATTGGAGTTGGGGGCAGTTATTTTCAACAGTTAGTATAAGTTAATTTTGTTAATTTATAATAAAAACATTAATTATGTTAACTTACTATTAAACATTGTACAACTTTAGAACTAAGCGATTTTGGACATATACTCATATGAACTTTTATGATCAAAATAACCCCAGGAATCAGTGCTTAAAGTTTGTCGCATACCGGGTGTCTAGCCTAAGATGCAACGGTCCATAGCAGATTTATTATTGTTTTTTTGGAAAAATGTTTCAAATAAATGTTGCCTGGAATCATATTCTTCACATTTTAAAATTAGTTTCAGTAATGGCGGACTTCCGGTTGTACCGGAAGTAGATACTAACTTTATTATTTTAAATGGAACACCCTGTATATTATTGCACTTTTGGATTCCTTGTTAAATTTAAATAACAATTCGTTAGGCATACATTGGGCATACATTGGGGCTAAGTTGTACCGTTTCCGAATTACATGACGTTTTTCGAAAAAAATGACATTTGCAATATCTGCGGTGTTTGGAAATATCTCTGGAAATACGAAAGTTATAAAGATGCGGTTTCCAGTTTTCGCTTAATCATGAAACAGGACACGTCTTTTATTTTAAAGTTGTTGCGTTTAAATTACAAAATTATTAAATACGGCTCTGTAATTTTCGAACTCTAAAATCAGGGATAACTTGATTTTTTTTTAAATTGAATGGTATAGCAATTTTTACATAAATGGATGTAAAATTTAATTTTCTTTCGATTTTATACGAGTGTCATAGCGTCTATCTGCAAAGGTTTTGGAGATATTCGCGATTTTTTAGTTTTTCATGATAGTTACGTATTGCGAAGCGCCGGCCACCTTCCCCTCGCATTTCACCAGGGTTGGGACTGGCTGCAGTAATAATAATAAGGAAAACTTGAAATTAGAAAAATATAGCATTTACTGAAGCGCGTTGGAAATGAACATAGCAAAGATAAAAGAAAACAACATTACTGGTACATCCATAAATCAGAACATTTTTCGAACTACATTGCTCTGTCTAATAATGAATAGCGTACATACACATCGAGCGTCTTGCTCGCAACAGGTTACACTTTAAATGTTAGTGCCGTCGTTTATACAGAGAATTTGTACAAATATTCAAAATGCGATCCGTTTTAGGCGCTACATTGAAATCGCTTTTGCAAACATTTTTGAACATTTCTGAGCATTTCTGGTGTGACTTAAAACGCTTTTAAAATACGATGGTGCATGTCATCAGGTGTTGTTAGTGGCGTCCCATAAACTTGATTATTAATGAAACCCCATAAGAAGAAATCGCAGCTTATAAGATCTGGGGATCTCGGAGGCCATCTGTCATCTATTCTCCACGGCCAATCCTGCGATCTGAATAAGACACATCCAAAAACTGACGAAATTCGACAGTATTGGGAGATGGAGCACAATCGTGTTGGAACCACATCAGCTGACCAGTAGCTAACGGAATATTTTTTCACACAACGCCCAAATTATTCTGAAGAAATTCTATATAAACCCTACCAATCAGACGTTGGTTATGAAAGAACAGGCCTATGATATGTTGTCCAATGATATCTGCCCACATGTTCACTGACCTTCTGTATTGACTATGTGCTGCAATAAATCGATGGGGATTTTGTGTGCCATAATAACGACAATTGTGACGATTCCACAAATCCATTTTTGTGGAAGGTAGCTTCGTCTGAAAACGACACTTTCTCGAAATGGTTCGCAATGTTGTTTTCTTTTTTTTTTTTGTAATTTCAAGTTGTGTTTGTTTCCAGTGGTCTTATTCTATTCTGTTGGCCACTTTCTAAACATGCCATTACTACTGCTGCCAGTTGCAGGCCTGGTGAAATGCGAGGGGAAGATGGCCGGCGCTTCGCAATACGTATCTGTCATGAAAAACTAAAAAATCGCGAATATCTCCAAAACCTTTGCAGATAGATGCAATGACACTCGTATAAAATCGAAAGAAAATTAAATTTTACATTCATTTATGTAAAAAGTTGCTATACCATTCAATTTAAAAAAATCAAGTTATGCATGATTTTAGAGTTCGAAAATTACAGAGCCGTATTCAATAATTTTGTAATTTAAACGCAACAATTTTAAAATAAAAGACGTGTCCTGTTTCATGATTAAGCGAAAACTGAAAACTGCATCTTTCTAACTTTCGTATTTCCGGAGATATTTCCAAAGACCGCAGACATTGTAAATGTAATTTTTTTCGAAAAACGTCATGTAATTCGGAAACGGTACAACTTAGCCCCAATGTATGCCTAACGTATTGTTATTTAAATTTAACAAGGATTCCAAAAGTACAATAATATACAGGGTATTCCATTTAAAATAATAAAGTTAGTATCTACTTCCGGTACAACCGGAAGTCCGCCATTACTGAAACTAATTTTAAAATGTGTAGAATATGATTCGAGGCAACATTTATTTGAAACATTTTTCCAAAAAAACAATAATAAATCTGCTATGGACGGTATATTGAGAATCACCCTGTATACGTCACCAGAATAACATGTTAAAATGACATTTGACACTTTCTTGAATGTAAAAAAAAATATCTCCAGAACATATATCAAAAAACAATTACATTTAATAACCGTTTATTTAGTTTTTTTTTTTATCCAATTCCACCTCAGAAAAATTCGTATCCGAATAAATTTCAACTCTCCCCCCTTACATACCTACTTCACTTTACAAACACAATTAACCGGGGCATTCTTCTCGCCCCAAACCAATTACCAAACGATCCGGTAAATTAATTTCCACCGCTGGCTGACCCCAGAGCCCTGGTGGCGGAGCTTACAGAAGGCAGCGTACATGAAAGAAGAAAAAAAAAAAAACGATCCGCAAGCCGCCAGATGATCTCCCGAAAGTATCTAACATAAGGCCGCACAGTCTACCAGAGGCCTCCGGTAAAATAATCTAATTCTTAATTCCCGTGACAGTGGTGAGAGAGGGTTCGCGATCCGGGGCAGCGAAAAATACGACCTGCCGCGACCTTAGAAGGGAAGCGCCCTGCGAAGAAGGGCGGAGGAACAGAGATGGAAAAGATGATGAAAATTGGCGCGGGCTTATTAAAATATTTCCCTGAGGCGGCCGCGCGGGGCTTAGCAATTGATATGGGGATATGCAAATCGTCCTCGTGAATAATAAGACTGAGGAGGTGTGCGGTAACTCGTAACTCTTGCGGCGAAAATTTATATCTGTATATATTCTGTGATTCGGAGGGATCAGAGAAGGTTGTATATTTAAAAAACAAAAAAATGGAAAAATCTTCTTCTGCGTTTTCTTTCACGTTGTAATCATTGTAAAATACACAGAGATTCAAAATGATTGTCAAATCCGCTCCTATAGATAGTAACAGGGTGTAGGTATATGCCGCGTGTTTGTAATGAAGGTTTGAACTAAGTCAGTGTTGGAACACAAGAAAGTAAACGGATCTGTCATAAATAAAGAAAACGTAACCTATATTTGAACTCGCATTATATAAACGACTATGGATTGGTGTTTCTGCTTGTAAAAATGAAATGTAATTAATTTAACTTTACTAAATTATGATTTTATAATTCAGTACTAACTGGTGTTTAACTTAAACTTTAAATTATAACATACAATTAGTATAATTATTAAGTGACAAAACTGCATCTCTCAGTTCTTCTATGGTATGCATGCGGTTTCTATAGATCCTATTTTTTAGATAGCCGAACATGAAGTAATCTAATGGGGTTAGATCAGGCGATCTTGGTGGCCATCTTTGTGCTCTGACGAACTTGTCAGCAAAAAACTGTTGAAGATATTGGCAGGTTTGTCGAGCAGTATGTGCTGGAGCATTATCGTGCTGAAAATAAGCTGCTTCAAGCTCATTTTCTTGTAACTCTGCAATAAACAATTCCAACATCTGTTGGTAACGTTGGGCTGTTACAGTTTCCTCGAAGAAAATTGGCCCTATTATTCGTTGCCTGGACATAGCTAACCAAACTCCAACTTTTACGGGATGCAATTGCGTTTCTCGAAATTTGTGTGGATTTTCTGCAGACCAGATACAACACAGAATAGTTTTGTAAATTGATATAGTCTGTTAGATAAAACCAGGCTTCATCCGAGAAAAATGATTTGTTTGTCATCGTCCCTTAAATTGTTATTAAACCAATGACAATATTCCAATCGCCTATCGTGATCTAATGGTAATAATTCCTGTACCGTAGAAACTTTATAGGGATGAAAATGTAACTTCCTTTGGACAGCTCACTGCGCTGAAGTGTATGATAATAAAATTATAAAATGTAATAAACTATTTCACTTAATGTTAATATTGATTTTTTACCTGTTTGTTGAGCTATTACCACAGATAAATTCCCTTATTTTCTTACAGTATTCAGAAATATTGGTGATATTAGATGTAAATATAAACGATTTGAAAAAAAATATAAGATAAATAATCGAAAGATACTACATCCGGTTATGGATTGGTGGGAGTCGAGATCTTTGCAAGATGAGAACCAAACTTAGAAAGCTCTTCAATAGAGCTAAATCAACCAGATCTGTGGAGGACTGGTAAGCTTATAAATTTTTTTGTAGGCAATATAAGCAGGAGATCCGTTGTGGTCAGAGGGGAGCTTGGAGAAACTTCTGTGACTCTGTCGAATCGACCACTACGGCTGCTCGCTTAAAGAAAGTCTTAAGCAAAGACATCAGTCATCAACTGGGACTGTTAAAACGAGAGGATGGCACTTTTTCGTCGACCTCCCTAGAAACAGCCGAGATAATTATAGCCACTCACTTTCCGGGGGCAGTGTGATTCACGATACACCTGCGTGGAATGATCCTCATGGCTCACCTCCAACTGAGGAGGATTGGACGGTGGCGGAAAGGGTGCTAAAAGAACCCCGGATTCTTTGGGCAATTAAAAAGGCCTGGACGGTGTGTTTTCCCGCCCTACTACAATGGGGCGCGGATTCTCTGCTCAGCCCATTGGTGACACTGTTCAGGGGGTGCATTGCTTGGATGTACGTACATGAGGAATGAAGGAAAATAAGAGTGGTTTTCATACCAAAGCCAGGGCGTTCGGACTATACCTTGGCTAAATCATACCAGCCGATAAGTTTGACCAGTTTTCTGCTGAAGACTTTGGAACGCCTGTGCGACCCTTATATAAAGAGGTGGCCTTACCTTTGTATCCACTTCACACAAATCAACACGCGTACATCCCGGTAAGGTCCACCGAATCTGCCCTCCACTCAGTGGTGCGGCGGATAGAGAGATCGTTGGACAATAAAATGTCTACCCTGGGTGTATGCCTAGATATAGAAGGAGCTTTTGATAAAGCTTCTGTCAACAGTATTGTCAGTGCCCTAGCCAGACACGGTGTTGAGCCGGCCCTTGTAAGATGGCTACACTGTATGTTAGAGCAAAAGGCAATAGAAGTAAGTATGGGAGGTGCTAGCGCGTCCCCAAGGAGGCGTCTTGTCACCACTTTTGTGGAACATTGTGGTAGATGACCTTGTTCGTGCGCTGAATACATCTGGCTTCTACACAATTGAATATGCGGACAATATTACGATCCTCATTGATGGAAGATTTGAGAGCGTGCTCTACGATTTGATGCAGACTGCTTTAATATCTCTCGAAAACTGGTGTAGAGAACGTTGCCTCTCTGTAAACCCAGATAAATCAGATATGGTACTCTTTACTAACAAAAGAAAGGTGGGAAAACTTCGCCCACCACAACTGTTTGGCACTGCTCTCGGTTTCTCGGACGAAGTCAAGTATCTGGGTATCACTTTTGACAGAAAACTGAGCTGGAGCAAACATGTCAAAACAAAAGCTGAGAAAAGTGCGCAAAAGCGTGTAAGGCCTTTTGGCAGTGTCGTCGCGTGCTGAGTAGGACTTGGGGGCTCTCCCCGAAAATTACCTTGTGGCTGTACACTGCCATAATTAGGCCCATGCTAACTTATGGTGCCCTCGTCTGGTGGCCAAGGATGAGACGAGTGGTAGCCAGGAATGACCTGATGCATGTGCAGCGCATAGCATGTCTTAGCATTACAGGGGCAATGCGTACTACGCCGACGGCGGCAATGGAAGCCCTCCTATGTGTCCCTCCCCTGGATCTGTTCGTGGAGGAGACGGTGTTTAGAGTGGCTATAAGGTTGCTGTTTTTTTGAATAATTAAACAAAAATATAGTTAATCCAATAATATTTTTTCAAACAATTTTTGTTGGATTAATGCAAGTATTTTTCTGAGTGCACTATAGCAGGGAATAATTGATATCGTACTTGTTGTGAATTATTGTATCAGTAAATCAGTTGCGATACGATTGTTAAATTGTGGTGTTTGTGGAAATAGTATTTAAAAAATGCCGAAAGAAAAGGCGATAAGTGTAGAAAAGAGATCGGCTATTGTCACATTACACAAGGAAGAACATTGTATACGTGTGAAAAAAAAAATCATAATTTTGTGAACACCCTGTATAATTATTTAATTCAGGTCTATATACAGTAATCGATGTCAAATAGAGTGGTTACAACCGATTTCTGAAATTCGATCAAATAAGCATGACATATGACGTTCCGTGCTTATTGTAACACCCTGTATATAAATAGCTATATCAACCGAAAGGGCTGCAAATCCTCCATTGAATTTTTTCCTATCTCTCTCCGTTTAAAAGTTATTTTGGATAAATTTGAAGAGGATTTCAAGGTCAAATTGCGCCCCCTAAAGTAGAAGTTCCGCAGCAACAGAAAGGGTCCCTGAGTAACCTCCATAAGGCTACAAACCAGCGAAGTTTCATTAGAATCTGCGATTTACAGTTCGTTCGGGTTCCCTTGTTAGAATATTAGGTAGCTTCTTGTATTATAGTATCTTTAGGTGGAGCTCGGAGTTTGGAATGAATTGTAATTATTTAGCTTTTCATAAAAAAAGTGAATAAAGGAATTTTCACAAATAAAAAAAAAATAAATAGAAATTTAATTTACAATAGATGAAAAAAGCACTATTCCTCTTCCTTTAAGTAACAAAAAGAAAACAATAAAAAAAAGAAACAAAAAAAAACCGGAACGAAGCCCATTGATTTCGATAAAACAAAACAGAAAAAAAAAGAACTTCCATTACCACCCACAGCACCCTTATCTTAATTAAGAATTAAGTTAACACAGGTCCGGGAGCTTTAAATTAGAGATGCGAGATAAATTGGACATTTTTAAGTTTATGGACGTGGCCGTCCCCAAGCTTTGCCCCCACCCCCTTTTACCCCCCCTCTTAACCTCCGGTGGCGGACGCTTCACCTCACACGAAAATAAAAGGAAATTGCTGGAAATTAATTCGGGGCCGGCCGTGTCGTCCCGAACCCGGGTCCGTTTCGGTGTCTGTTTCTCTCTGGCGCTAGGACGCTTTTCATTTCGTCGACGGTGATAAGAGAGGGGGTTGACTGTTCCCCGCTGCGGTCGGCAAGTCACCGGGTAGAGAGTCGAGCATCCGGGCGTGTCAGAATACGACCGTCTGAAGGGGTTAATTGAGGCGGCCTGCGAATATTAACCGAAACAAGAGACATTTTTTTTCCTCCTCCACGGATGATACCTAATCCCTGGGCTTCTGTTATTTAGTTTCGGTAGAGTGGTAAGGGATTTTAGAAAGTCCTTTCGGCAGGGAAACATTTATCTTCGATTGTTTAACAATATAAAGGAGAAATTTTGGGATATTTCTAAAGTTCAAGATTCACTTTTGTAACAAGGGTAAGGGACGAAGTGCTAGATGTTACACTAAATACATTGAACCTAAAGTATTTTGCCGGAAGACTGGAGGGCATCAAGTGAACCTACACTCTTTGACCACAGGATGATTGTGTTCAGACTAGAGACGGAAACTCCAGAGCGACACAATCGACCGCAGCATTCCAGGGAAGCAGATTGCGACAATTACAGAATCAGTCTAGATTAGATTAGGATTGGGGTGGCCTATCGACCTGTTTCACCGCGACCTTTTCAGATCTATTGTGATCCCCTTTTTTCCTAGAGGACGCTCTCTAATTTTGCCCTCTTAATTAGGCCTATCATCTTGGAGAGCGGCTTCTTTAAGTAGCTACTAGCTGTGGGGTCTCTCCTCCCCCATTACTAGAAACCTTGTTCCTCCCAGGCCTTCACATTGGCACAGCACCATGAACTGGTGTTTCTTCCTCCTCTTGGCAGTATCTGCAGGTTGCATCATCTGCCTGGCCTATGTCTATACATATGCCTATTCAGTCTACAGTGACCAGTCAGCAGACCTAGAATCATTTTGACAGTCTTCCTGTCTTATTCAGTAGATCTCTCGTGAGTTCAGGCCTCTGCTCCTTTAGGAACTAACTTTTATCCTGCCATTGTCCCGGTGATTTTTGCCACCACTCTCTGGACTGATGTATATCCATTCATTGATGGATTTTTTAAATTTGCGATTTGGTAGTGCCGAAAAGAGGGTCGGCTCCAACGAATGGCCTGAACGAACCTCGCCTGGCCAGTTCGTTCGACCGCCGTCATTTCCTCCTCAATCCCGAGTGGCTAGGGACCCAGGGCATAGGGTTACTTTCCTCATTTGGATTGCCGCCACCGGCTGTCAATTTAGGGTGCTTACGCAATCCCAAATCAGCTAGAGAATCAGTCTAATTAACAATCTATTTGGATCTGGAAAGCGACGTCAAAGAAGTGAGCAAGCCCATACTCGATATATACGAATCGAGCTGTCCTATTCCGCAGACTAAAACATACAAGGAAGCACCTTGCTGTAGTAGTCATCTAACAAAGTTAAGATCAGATACGGGGAAGCTCTTTAACAAAGCCAAGCATAATGGAGACTGGCGGAGCTACACCGAGAAACTTACCTCCTACAACCAAGCTATTGAGGATATCCATTCAACACCTATCTCTTGACGACTTTCCAAAGTAATAACGAATGACAAAATCGATACAGGAATGGCAGTAAGAAAGCCAGACGGAAGCTTTAGTGAAAGTGAGGAAGAAAGAGCTCTCCTCCTTCTAGAGATTCACTTCCCTGAAAGCAAAGCGGGAAAATGTTTCCGAGCAATATAGAAGATCAACTAAAGAAGCTACTAAAATGGCTAGACGCATACCTATGTAGCAGTGAACGGTTTAAACGGGCCCTAAGTAGCTTCCAAACTTTAAAAACTCCGGGAGTCGACAGGATTCTTCCAATCTTACTTCAGGAAAAGCAGAACGAAATCCTTCCACACATGATCCGGATAAGCCGGAGTAGTTTGGAGCTGGGCTATATTCCAGAAGTTTGGCGAAGGGCCAAAATCACCTTCATACCAAAAGCAGGGAAAAAGGACGCCACGCATCCTAAATTGCACAGACCTATCAGCTTTATATCATTCTTTTTGAAAACGGTGGAAAAGGCTGTCATTTGAAGATTTATTTACTAAACCGTTTTTCTGTGAAACAAACGTCAACTTCTGCAAAAGGATAAGCAATACGCAAAAGTCAATAATTTAAGCTTCAGATTTTTATAGTTAGAAAAAACCAGACGAAGAATAACAAAAGCCAAAGACAACTGGAAAGCCAAAAGAGCACAATTAAATTCTGAAAAGAGAGAGAGAAAAAGAGCTGAAAGAAAAAGTGGAAGTTGAAGCTGGATTCTGATGCCAGTGAATTTCGCATAATGGGTATAAGACGATACCGATGACGACCGGTTTAGACGCAAAAGATTACAAAAATTACGAAACATTGACTTCAATACAGGGAAATTGTTTTTCTATTTTTTTTTTTTGTATCAGAATACTGCATTTATGACTACCAATGTTATAATCCTATAGAATAGGATACTAGATAAAGGAAAAAGTGTATGAAATCATGAGACTGAAGACAACAGATGAAAACTAAAACGGTTTTCTGTAAATTGAGGACAAATCATCGGCTCGTGTGTGTTTGCCAACATATTCTCTACAAGTTACGGTTTCTGGCTGTATTAGATTCTGGAAGTAAGGTCAGCCTTACTTTCTAAGTTCAAAAGTGCTAAAGGCGGTGAGCTATTTGGAGTTATATTTAGTTTTACCACAACGCATGATAAAAACGAATACACGATAAGTTATTAGTGAGAGACCGGATTACATGCAAAGAAAAAACTGGAATATATGCGCATAAATTGCATCGCCGATTTTGAGAAAATATGCAAAACCTGGGCGCATATTGCAAAAAAAACTGCGACAAGATGCAAAGCTTTTACATAAAATAAATGAGCGCAGAAATTTAAAACATTAAATTTATTGCACCAACATTTTTTTCACAACATATTTCTAAACAATTTATAATTAAATGTTTTTCAAAATTGTGTACAGAAAAGTTTTGTCTTCTATCAGAATATCATATGTTTCGAAATAGATAAAGCTTCTTTCAACATCCACAATGTAATTGATAGCTTTTTTTAATTTTGCATATATTCTAAACTAAAATTTAAGTCGAAATCGTTACTGTTTCACCTTCCAAAATTTTCTTAACTTTCTTCAATTTCAAATACCCCGCATTTTTATTTATCACTCTTTTTAAATTTATCGTATATAGAATTACCTATTGTACCCTTAACCTTACATAGCATATCAAATTCGTCACTATTTCGACTGATCCGAGTGCGACATCCTTGCGTTTTAGTTTACGAATGGAACTTGAAACAAAGCTATAATTTGACTTAATATATCAAAAGGTTTTGTAGCAATTCTGTTGATGTTACTATCTTTTTACAGTTTTCTAGAGCAATGCAGTCCAGTCAGTGATTTCAAGAATTACATTTTTTATTCCCTTCAAAAATTATCGGCGAAAAAAATTGCAGCCTCTAACCATGTACCCATCTCGTAATAATCGGTTCAGGAGCGAACTTTAAACACCGGGAAGTCCGCTTCCTTATAAATTGGATTCGTAAAGTGCTTTTAAAAATACTTTTTTGACAATTGCTAATAAATCATTGAGTCAAAGGGAATTGATTCCTAATGTCTTCGGCTACACGATTGAACCCATGAGCTAAACAAGTGGATAGAATAATATTACTAAAAAAAAAATTAATTTTGCGCGGCTTTTATCATGCATGGTGCAGCATCGGACAACATTAGTAAATTTTTTCACCAGGTATCTTCCAGGTAAAAAGAAATTTGATAAACCTTCTTGAATGAATTGGCAATTGTCACATCATTTGTTTTTTGAAGCTTCTTACAAAAATTAAATATGAATTTACCTACATTATCTTCATAAAGAATCCTATTAACAAATGGGCAATATAACGGCCACACTTCTGTACTTTCATCTATCATGATATAAATAAAATTATTCCCTACATTGTTGAATTCTGCTGTTGTTTGCTGGTAACATATATGTGACATACTTTTTTCGTAAGGTACCTTCGTCAGGTATATTATGTTTGCAATATTTTGGCAGAAATGATTTCAAATTAACATTGTTTAATCTTGCTAATGGTATGTTGACGAAATTAATGCGTTACACAGATCCGTAATTATTCTTCTTGTTCTGAAAGTTTCGTGAAGTTGATGCTAACACATTGACGTTATAGATTGCTGCACACATGCGGATTCGCTTTGTTTTCTACATTTTCCAATATATGATGGAGTTTTAGCGTGTTGATCAATCAGGTATTTTCTCTCAGAAGACACCTAACAACAACATTGTCATTTTAATATCAAAAGTTTAAAATTTAAAAAACAATTGTAAAGCTTTTAGAAAATTAAACTTACCAGTTTACTGCAGGCTCGACAAAAATTTTGTCGCCATCCTTTAACAGTTCAGGATATGGCTTAATTCCATAAAATAATTTCTTCGCTATACTCATTGTATGTAACCGCAGTATTTAAAAACTTAAACACAATTACATGCTGTTTCGCTCAAATATTCAATGATTGAATAGTATATTTGGGAATAAATAAAATAACACGTATTTAACCACATCCTTTCTGCTAGCGAAATGAAACACGTGCAGTTCTTGAAAAAGTATTAGAGAAACCAATGTAAAAAAAGATTTATCGTTCTGAGAATTGTCGGTTGTCGATCTACATTAGGAATTACCTAGGAATTTTACTAATAGAAAGGATAAAGAAAAAGCCTTAATATATCAATATATGCAACTTTTGTGAAAATATGCATAGAAATGCCTAAATATGCAATATATGCAATCACTAATTAGCGCTAATTAACTTCAATTAGTGTAATACGTCTATATATAGGCTATAATTAAAGATATGCAAAAAATAAAATATATGCATGTTGCATATAATCCGGTCTCTATTTATTACCTTTTATTTTATTGCAAAATACTGCCTATGAAAGGATAGACGAGTAAAATATTTACTTGGAAGTTAATACAGAATGTGTTTTACAAAGTAAAAGTTCTTAATTTTATCTCATTTTTACGCCCCTTCATCTTATGTATATTTTTGTTAATTCTGCACATATTCTTCCTTAAGCTGTGCTGTGATACTGTATAAAATTTTGTTCCTTGATCAGAATTATTATTTGCTCCTAACCATCCATAATTCTCTATCGCATAACACATTTTAATACTACCAATATCGATTTGTTTATCCCATTATCATACAAATTTATGCCTCACTTACTGACGCACACGCCTGAGTGAATAACTGGCTTATACATATTATTATTACCGACACAAATATATGTACATACATAATTACTCACCATACCTGAAGCTTCTACTTAACTTCCATAACAACATCTACCTATAAGCATTATAGGTAAGTATTAGAAGCTGGAGAAGTCGTCTACTTCTAGCTCTAGGTTCGTTTCATTTGAGAGCGGATGCTATGTTATTACAAAATTATGCCATTACTTGAAGTTAATTTAACCGCGAATATTGTTTCAAGTGCCGACATTACAAAGGTTATCTTCTAGAACAGTGGTTCTCAAACTTATTTAGACACTGTACCCCTTTTTACCCACAAAACATTTTAGGTACCCCTTCTCAGTTACCGGTACTAAGTAAACTATAATTAAAATATTAAACAAATCTTAAAGCCTTCTATGTAGCATAGAAGTATAGTGTTAACCTTTGAAGCTGAATTACGCATCATGTTTAAATAAAACCAAGAGATATTGTTTACGAACATTTTTATTACATTAAAAAACAAACACACACCACAATATTTAAAGAACAAAAAGCGCTTACTTCAAAGAGATTAGTGAGAAAGGGTGAGCTTGTTTCCCTTTGCACAGTTTATCAAAAATGGGTTTTAACTTAGTTAAATACAATCTTAAATCATCTTCAACATTTAATTTGTTTCTAGATTTATTTTTAAGATAGGTAAACTTGAGAAACCTTTTCACATAAATAAGTGGTGGCAAAACTCAACAAGAAATTTAACAGCAGTGCTGGACATGTTCTTTTGTATTCCTTCCCAATACCGATCCAGAATCTAAACAATGTAGTACCAAAGTCAACAATATTTGTTTTTTCAACGTGGGATCACATGATACTTCAATGAGGTGTTCCTTTTGAAAGATACGTCAGGTTAGTGTCCATAGCATCAGCATTAAAAGGGGTCACGTATTCCAGTTATACTGTTTCTCCAAAGGTGGAAAGTACTCTCTTATGCGGATCTTCAATGCATTCAAATACTGGCCCATTTGAGTCTTGAGTTCAGTGAAAATCAGATATGTTTTTCTCATTATCTTGCACAAAATGTAGTAATCTTTCAAACGGCTCGCAGTTGTTATTTTCTATTTGTTTTTCCCAGAGAATATCTTTTTTACCATTGCATCAGTTTTCTTTTCTATATTAAAATATCAGAAACACTGCCTTGCATGGATAAGTTCCAGATGTGTGAGTTTTCCAAAAATATCACTAAATAAGCCAACTTCAAAAGCCAATCAAAATTAGTAAGTACAGAAGACAGATGGGATTAGTGTTCGGTAAAAAATTATGTAATTCTTTGTGGAGTTCAAATAACACGGGACAAAACATTTCCCCGAGAAAAGCCATCGTACCTCAGTATGTAGCAATAAGTTCTCATGGAGGCTCCCCATATCCTGGCCATAGAATTTTAAAGTAACGAGATTTTAGGGCCTAGTTTTTATGAAGTTCACAATTTTCACACTCTGATCAAGGACATCTTTAAGTTCATCAGGGAGGTGCTTAGCTTACAAAGCCTCTCGGTGAAGGACACAAATGAGTGAACTTACACTTAGTTGAAAACCGTTTTTAATATGGCCTACCAGCCCTGTGATGTGACCGCTCATAGCCTTAAGCACCATCCATACACACTGAACACACAGTTTTTCCACTCGAGCTGGTTTTCGGAAAAAAAAGAATCTAACAAAATTGAAAATATCTTCACCTTTGTCGATGTTTTAAGTGTCTTACAAAATAAAATATCTCCAAATATTTCATCTTGAAAAATGCCACGTACGTAACAAAACGATCATTTGCGGCTAGGCCAGCGACATCCGTGGTTTCATCGAGTTGCATACCAAAGCAAGGACTAGCTCGAATTGCTCCAACAAGTTGTTCTTTTGTGTCATACGCCATATCACTAATTCTCCTTGAAACTGTATCATTTGATAATGGAATTGCTGTAATTCTTTTTGCCTCGTCTCTCCAAACATACAAGAAACAATTTCTGCTGCGGCAGGGAGGATTAGGTTTTCGCCAATAGTATGGTTTTTACCAGACTTCGCAATTAAATGACTAACTTTGTAAGAAGCTTTTAGAGCACTTTCATTTTGTTCTGCACCAGAAAAGTGTTTTATCGTGTTTTTCCTACTTTTCAAATCTTCCAAAAGACGTTCAAAGTACCGTAACTCCTTTTTGACTAAGTTCTCATGTTTGCTTTCAAAATGGCGTTTTAAAAGAGAAGGTTTCATAGAATTGTTTGATAAAATTTCTGAACAAACAACGCATTCTGGATTAGGCTCGTCTGAGCTTCCAGTCCAAGTAAAACCTAATTTTAAGTACAACTCGTCATATTTTCTCTTTTTACTTTTATATTCATTTGCCAGTTTTTCGGGTTTTTTTATTTTTTCCTTGAGCTGCTCATTAATAACAAGACGTTCAGGTCTACTTTCATTTTGTGAAGTTGATGGCCCAGAATTTTGATGCAGATCTTCATGAGGCCTTTTCTTTAGGAGCCATTTATCCATTGTTAATTTTTATTGTAAAATTCACTTACGTGGTACCTGACTCAGTTTTCAAACAGATGTCCGTAAACGTGTTTCAACAGGATTGAGTGTCCGCAGAATAACACAACACACCACAAAAATAACACAATACTGAGAGCGAGGTTGTAATAACAGGCAATGCTACTGCAGTGCAGTGACACGAGTGATTGGCCGGCCACACAGCCCCACTCTGATGACTAAGCCCCTTAGTGGCGCGCGCACGTCAACGTGTCCCGGGTTGTTTTATTTTATTGTTGGCCGGCCGCGTACCCCCTAAAAATTTTCACGTACCCCCGAGGGGTACGCGTACCACAGTTTGAGAACCACTGTTCTAGAATATCACGTCGTCATGGTTTATAGTCTTGTTTGATGTCTCCTGTTGATTAATCCGTGATATTTTAGACTAATATACAAACATATGAGTACGAGAATTTGATGTTGGATTGTAACTATACATCCATGCAAACAGGTGAGATTTTCTGAAGTGTTATCTACAGGGTTGACACAATTAAATCATAAACATTGTTGAGTGTGTGGAGAGTTAAATCGCAAATTACTACTTTAATAGAAGAAGCATATAATGTCTATTTTGCATTAAAAACTAAATCGTGTCAAGATCAGACCTTGAATACTTGCTGCTGCTATAATTTGGTGTAAACAAAAGGTCATTTATACTAATTAATCTTAAATCTCAGATTGATTTATTTCTCCATAAACTGTTAATAGAAGCTCATTGTGACACACACTGTACAATATAGTACTATTAAAAGTGCTTTAAGATTAAGCCCAAGAGCCCGATGATAGACTTGATCATAAATAAAATGTGATTTTATTGGGAACTGGGATATTAGATTTTTTTTGAACTTCTAGTAGAAATATGATTTTGAAACTTGCAGTGTAGACATGGCCTACTGTGTTCTATTTAAGGAAAATATTTTCAACTTTATAGCACTTTCGGTATACAGGGTGTTGATATCAACTTTCTTATCTTAAATTGAATAGTATAATTTTTATCGGTCTAATAAATTTGGCGAGTCATTTACAACTAGTTTATATGAAGGTTCCCTATCCCTAAACTCAACCGTTTTTGAAATATTTTCATTTTCGTTGATTTTTTGACATTTGCACTCCTTCAAATAAAATCAAATATTTCATGAGATAGCAGATATTTAGTGGCTCTACTAAAGTCCATGTAAATACAAGGACGTAGTTATAAGCTGTTATAGCAATAATCACTGAATCACACACAGAGTGTTCAAAAAACGCGACTCCAGTGTAGATACCTTTAAGCTAACAAAACTTTTTTCTTTCAAATGGAACATGATATTCTTTACTACTGCATTCAATGCAGCGCAAAATTCTACATCGATTGATATTAGGGTTTGGTATACCTATTGTTAATAGTTTTTGAAATGTTAGCATTTTTTTGCAAAAAATTGCTAAAAATATACCTAAATTCGAAGTGAAATGAGCTTTTTCCTACAAAACACTCTGTACATTATTTGCCTAACCTATCTAAATATCTATGTTTCAGATATCTAGTGTTCACTAGTTTCTTACTAATAGTAATGTCTTTTAGTCATAGAGAACGTACATTAATTATTAGATATTAGTAGGCCATGATATCTGCTAACAAACAAGTGATATCCATTGTTGGTAATTTACCAAATTGCGCAGTCCTAATGCTGTCAACTCCTTCACACATTTTCTTCTAACAACTAAAATATTGTAAATCGAAAAAAATAAGAACAACATTGAAAGTTACACATACAAATAACATTTTAGACTTATTCTACATTCATGAAGACTGTAACAATGATTAGATACCTACACTTATTTGCAATGAATAAAAACATCAAAAAAATAAAATACAAAGGGAAATTAAAGCAGATATCCTAAGTATACCCATAATATTTCAAATATTGTTCACTTACTAGACCAGGTATTTTCTTTATACGGGAGCCGTTTGACAAGGAATCTCCGAAAACAATGCAGCCTCTTGGCTTTTTGTATTAAACTAGGTGTTAAGCGATAGAGACAGTTAACATAAATGAGGAACAAACTATTAAAAGTCATCGAAAATGTCCAATATAAATGTTCTTTCAGAATAATAGTTTCTTAGTTTTTTTTTTTTCAATTTGACTTATTCTCGATGTCTTTAATAAGCAGGCAAAAATATTAACATGTAATTTGTTGTCGCATAATAATTATGGCTTATTAATATTTTTAATTACAATTACATAAAATTTGCTAATAATTGGAAAACTTCCAATGATAAATATCTCAGGTATGGAAACCAAACAATGCAAAAAAAGATAACGCATCATTCTAAAGTGTTTTTAGGAAAAAAATATTTTATTTACTCGAAACTTGGAAATTAGTCATATTTTAGGCAATAAGTGCTAAATATCTCAAAAACTATCAAAAATAGGTATACCGAACCCTAATCTCAATCGATGTAGAATTTTATGCTGCATTCAATGCTGTAGTAAAAATTACCATGTTTCATTTGAAATAACAAAGTTTTGTTGGTTTAAAGGTATCCACATTAGAGATGCGTTTTCGAACACCCTGTATGTGATTTGGTTATTATTGCCATAAGACTTTCTACCTACGTGTCTGTATTTACATCGACATTAGTAGAAACACTAAATATCTGATACCTCATCAGCTATTTAATTTTATTTGAACTAGTGCAAACGTCAAAAAATCAACAAAATTGCAAATATCTCAAAAACGGTTGAGTTTAGGAATAGGGAACCCTAATGTAAACTAATTGCAAATGACTCGATACATTCATTGTACCGATAAAAATTGTACTATTCCATTTAAAATAAGAAAGTTGATATCAACACCCTGTATACCGAAAGTGCTATAAAGTTGAAAATATTTTCCTTAAACAGACCACAGTGGGGCATGACTACACTGCAAGTTTCAAAATCAAATTCCTGATAGAAGTTCAAAAAAATCTAATGACCCAGTTCTGTGGGACACCTGTATAGTAAGCACTACTATAGACCATCTCCCATATTTTGCTATTCAAACAATAACTTTATTTTATAAAGAGATAAAGAGACAACATCAAAGAAGAGTTAAATGATAATTATAATCCACTTAAAAATTGTGGCAACATGGATCCACTTCGACATAACTATGCCAGTAGGTGTGATACCGGATTTCGTCATTAAATTTGTATACGCAAACATAAGCCAAAGGCATATACATACACACACACACCAATAGAAAGAGAAAGAGATAGGAACTTGTAAAGTAAACTGACGCAAAGACTTCGGGACCGGGATCCCGCGGGAGTAGACGGTCGACCCGCATTATCCCAAAACAGGCAGAGCCACTCAGACACCAGCTATCTACTCGCAGGGGGTCCTCCGATGGGGAATCCCCGTGGAAGAAAAAAAAAAAAAAAAGAAAAGCGGAAAACATCGACGCGGAGAGGAGAAACGCGCCCGGAAGCCTCGGATATGTTAATGATTTTTTACCGGGCGCGCTACGGACAGGAAAAGCGGCATTGTGAATATGTAAATTGGACATAAATTCCAGTCAGGATGGAAACACTGGGGGAGGGAGGGGCGGTCCGGAGTTGTTAGTTAAAGATACTGCAAACGGTCGGGAGGAACTGTTCCGAGTGGATTGTGAAGAGATTGAGTTTTTTTTTTCTTCTGCGTTTAAAGTTGCTGATTTTAAAGTGGCGCAGTCAGTAGGATTTGGTTAAAAATGTATAGACGCAGAAGTCGCCTTTGCACTTAAAGAAATCCTGCCAGTTAAAATATATTTAAGCATTTTAAATAGTAAATAATGTTTATTTAAATCTTTTTTTCCTTATTTGTCTACATATTATATTATTATAAATATCCTCATCAAAATAAGCAAGTCTTTAAGTATATATTCCACAGCATTATGTTATGAAAGAACTTCCGATATGAAGTGTATTTTCGTTCGAGAATCATACACAAGCATTAACATAATGTAAATCTATTAATGCTGTGGTATAAGTCCTTGATTTGAAGCTGCAAATTATTTCATTTGTCATAAATCCGTGTATATGTCACCGAACACGCTGCGACATGTGATTTGTGACAATGATCGAAGTTCGACAGTTTGGTGTTCTGATAGCTTTATCAATTTCCAGTGAAGATGCCACTGTAGTCATTATTCTGGCGTCGATCGTTGGAGTAATCCTGAATATTAAACATTAATCTTGGAGTAATTCTACCGCGTCTTTAATTTAACCTATTGTTATTTTGTGGCTGTATTGTTATTTAATAATTAGAGTAATAATGGCTTACTAATTAGATTAAATACCTGTACTGCTTACGTACTGCTGTGGCCTGCTCCCCGGTTGTCGTAAATTCAGCGTTTCTGTAAGCCGTTGTCAATGTTGCGAGAAATTTCAATTTTTTTTTCATATAAGATTTTGTTAATTGAATTGATCTTATTTATTCTTTTAGTTTTTCATATGCGTTCACCAGTATTGATATGTGTTCAAATGTATATCTAGAATTTCTTAGACGAATTCTGCGTTTGCGGTTGCACGCAGCTGTTGTTATATGTATACGACTGTTATCCCTTTGAGCGCCAGTTCTTTGAAGCAGATGCCGGCGTTGTAAGTTGATGTAATTTATTTTCTTTGCTACCATTTTGTATTTCATTTTAACTTAAAGATTTGTTGTTTAATTTGATATTAATTCATCCATCAAGGAACTCGTTAATTAATAATGTTGTTGTATTTTTTGTGTACACGAATAGATATAAGATCAGTTATTATATTTGTTCTGGAAGTTTTTTTTTTTAGTTTAAAGATGTTAATTTTTCCGTTTTCTAGTTTGCTATTAGTCTGAATAATTAATCACCTCAGTTTTTGGTGAACGAAGCATTGTGCTTGGTTTTAAATTTCAATTTTGTAAGTTTATTTATTTTGTCCCCGGTTTAAATTAATTTAGTTCGTTTTTAATTTTGAACCACGTGGATTTTTTGTGAAAAAGGATTTTCTTTAGAAACAAATTTGTCTTTTGTTTGTTAAAGATTTTGCATTGTCCTTTTTAAATGTAGATTCTTGCAGTTTTTGATTTCGTCCAGGACCTTAAGTCCAAGGTTTAATTTTTCTGCAATTTGTAACAGATGTTTTTTTTTCCTTTTTTTATATAATAAATTTTATAATTGGAATTAACGTCATTCAAAATTCTGTTCTTTTATTTTTGCTTAAACCTTTTCAATTTTTGGTGTATTTAAAGAAAGTCAGATTTCTTTCACCCACATTTTACTTTTCATGATAAGTGTTATTGCGAGAGTAACCCTGAGTTTAATTGTTCTTTTGCGCCCTTTTAATTTTTATCCGCTGAGCTAGTTAATTTAATTTTCATTGTTTTTAATTCATTTTGAATTTTCTTTTATACCTTCAGTACACAGCAGTACTTTCAAAACAGCAAATGACAGCGAATGACAAATAGGGGCTATTTTGAGTAAAAATTGTACTGCCCTCTCTGAGACACGTTCTTTGTGGTTGGTGTAGGACAGGCAAAATAATGCACCGCCGCTGTAAGTCATTTTTGGAGACAAGACATCAAACACTTTTTTTGTCTTATCTGTTCGCTGAACACATTCTGTAGAAAAAGCCATTTCTGTTATGTATCATGTTATAATTCATCATATTGTTATAAAATAACATAGCGTTGCCATTTCTTAACAGAAAAAATACTTACTTGGTATGAATAATACTTAAAGACAAAAGTGCCTTATCCTAAGCCGCTGTAACTTCCGTCACAGGTACTTATTAGTAAGATGTAACGAATACGTGATTTTACACATACGCGAATGTGAATATGAACTTTTTAACTTTACTAGCGTCATCTATTAGCTCTCAATTTACAACTATACGAACATTTGCATTAAGCGCTTATGCGCACACGCAGAGAATTAAATTTCTCCATCACAGCAGCGAAACCAGCCAGGTACAACCGAATCGCTTCGACTTTTTACGTCTTGTTCTTCTCAATTCAAGTTTAGTTTTGAGGTTATCGATGGTTATTCTAATGTAAATTGCAATTTTGTGCTCAAAAGGTTGTTTTAGGATCTCAATGAATTTAAACATTAGTTTTTTTTTTCTAAATTATCCATTTTAATAGATATCTTTTTTATTCGCAATATTCGCATATTTATTGCGAATATTCGCATATTTATTGCGAATATTCGCGAATGCGAATATTCGTTCGCGAATATTCGTTACATCACTAGTACTTATAGGTGCTATGATCTACACAAAGTGAATAAAAACACGATTCGTATCGGATGGTTAATGTGAAAATATAAAGTTAGATTTATGTTGCCTAAAAGACACTGTGTCAAAATGATCTATGTCTATGTCTATTTATGAAAACCTTTTCCGGGCTGTTGAGTCGTAGTCCTGTGGAATTACTTCCGTACGTTTCGTTCACAATTGGGGTGAACATCTTCAGCGGTGAGGTCGAAGTTTCCTTCGTGATGTCTTGTCGTTTGGTGATCCGACATTATGAGTGATGTCGTTATATACAGGGTGTATCAAATAAAAAAGTAAATTTTGTTTGGGTGTTAACTACACGACATATAAAGCACAACCCCACCGAAACCAGATTTCATCATTAAAGAATAAAAAAAAAAAATTAGAGCCAAAAATTCTTTAGTGCGGGCCTGATGCAAGGAACGTCATGTTAAGCACCCGCTTAACGTGGTATTATGTATAAACACATTGCTCTCATTTAGTATTATTCTTAATGGTATGCCGTAAGTTCATTTAACGGTCATTCTGAATAATAAAGGCCCTTGTAAAAATAGCAAAACTGAGGCATTTTAAATTTCTCTTTTTATAAAATAAACATTCCTTTTTTGTTAAGAGCATCTACGTAAGTGTACAAAGTATTATTTTAATATCCTGATAAGACGTTCGAGTTTCACCGGATATGCGACTTCAGTAGTTACAAAAAACGTTTAAATATTTTTCTTTTGCTTTGTCGAATCGAGAGTTAGTTGTTAATAAACGGTACACATGAATCTGAGTTATTTCTTTTGGATTTATTTAATCATATAACGCACAAATGAAATTGAATGCGATTAACACAGAAATAAATGTAAATACAGAAAATTTGCAAACACGCCCTTTTTACTTATGATATCGGCGCGAAAATGAATCTAGACATTCCGCGCTTTTGCCGATGCATCAAGCTTCGATTTTCTTATATGAAATCATGATGGTCCTGAAAAGGATCGTTTTTTCGAGACGGGAAGAATTTAAATAAAATGTTCGAAGTGGCTTGCACTCCAAGCGGGCGATCACACAAAACTAACAGCGGTAATGGGTGAATGATAGTGGTATGTGGGGGTATACTCGGGACAGCATTTAGGTTGGGCACAGGTGCGCCTCTACCCACGCATTTTATATATACTTTTTTTCTCGTTAATGCTTACAGATAGACCCCTGTGCATTAAGACTTTTGATGTATATATGATTACAGCTGTTACATATTATTATATTTACCTCTATATCTGATACACCCTGTATAGTCGGTGCCTGTGTAATAGGACACTTCTGATTGGTCTTGGTCCAAGTGCGTTCTGTTTGTGGTACGAGCGCCCAACACCGTGTACCAGATCTTGTTAGAAGTACGTGCTTCTTCTTTCCGGTTGAAGTAATGTAATCAATCATCAGAGACGCTGCAAACTTCTTCACCACAAACTGCATAAATTGGAGGTACGTTTCAATAGCAAAGCTAGCATCATCAGCAGAAACACTGAATAACAACATTCAAATCCAAAAACATAATAATAATAAAAAAAAACGAAAAAAATAATTTATAATATACAAGAGCATGGGTGAGAAAAATATGCTATTTTTAACCCCCTAACCAGCCCGTGGGTGCGTCACTGTTATTTTTTCAATATAAAATGTACGGCTGCTAACAAGAAACGGTTTGATATTTACCCGATCTTGATATCTTTTCTCGTTTCTGAAATATTGCGAAAAATGGATTTTTGGGGGAAACTTTGAGGCCTCATTATACCCCCTAGAACCGATTATGCAACGTTAAAAAAAATACATGTCAAATATTTTTCGATGTTCTGCATTCTTACAAAATTTTATCAAAATCGGAGAGATTTACTTGGGTGTCTCTTCTTGCTAGTTTTTCGGTATTATAAAAAAACAAAAAATCTCTTTTCTTCGAAAATTAATAAACAAACTAATACGACACCAGGAAACTACAACAGATATTTTTTCCGGATAATACGATATCACCGTTTCCCGATTAAGAAAAATCCCGAACTCCCACCCATTCATATAAAAAAAAAATTAAGATCCCTCCCTATCCCGATAAGGAGGGAATTCCTGCGCACTCCTTATGATTAGACTGCGTTTATGCGCGCGCTGTGTAATCTTTCCGCTATCTGAAATATTTATACACGATTTCTTCTTAAAATAACCGACATAACCCGGACCGTGGGTGTCGTCGCTGCCGGAGCAGCGGGAGGTTAAGTTGGCGGTGGCGCGAGGGGCGCTGGTGTTTGCCGTAAAAGAAACACGGAAAGTCGAAGGGCGACGACCGGATAGGGAGTTAGGAGGTGGGGAGGGGGAGGTGGAGGGGAGGGGAGCGTACAGTCTCGCGCCGCGCTCGCACACGCTAATATAGATGCGATCCCATCCAGGCAATTTATTTACCCAATTTTCCAACTAAATTTCAGTAGATCGTAAAAAATTGCCTTATATAAGAAAAATGAAGGGGTACGGAAGGATGTTTATAACTTCGTCTTCCGTATCCTTCATAGGATAATGCGGACGGAAGCGCGAATGAAGGAGGAAAAAGGGTGAATAAGAATTTACGATAACAAAACAACGACTATAAAAAGATTTTTTTTTGTTTGGCTATAAAGGGTGTTTCGTCGTTCCTTAACAGGCTTTGTAAAAAAAATATTCATTATTTAATTTGTAAAAAAAAAAATGAACAAACGTTAATTTCGGCAACAGCAAAGTTTGTGCTAAATTTTGTGCTTGATGTGAGCATGAAGAAAAATTAAACCGTGACACACGACACTTTAAGAAAAAAAAAAAATAAGAAAAAAACATTCATTTTCTGCTTTAACTTCTACAGCATATAAGCATGTTCCATTTACCCTTGACAGTCAGTATAGGCTTTTATTGGCAATATGGGTTTGTACTTGTCTTTCACAATCTTTATAAATATCGTTCAGTTGCCGTAGAACTAATTTGGTGATATTATTTGGTTGAGTGATTGATTTCATTGATTTAGTCACTAAGTACGGATCAGGTCTTTATATTGTTTATTTACTTAGCATTTATAGTGTGTTTCTTTATTTATAAACAGGTTAGTCGTTTTTATTAGGTTTAGGCAGAAAAGTCATCGGGTGGTAATGTAATAGTACATATGTGCCCTCGCACTACAAAGCAAGGAATTAATTATTACTGACATAAGCATAAATATGTAAATGTAGGTTAAGGTGCACACATGTTGATTGTATACCTTGCTTGCTAGTCAACAAAGTGTTTAGGTTAAATCATATTTATAAACAAAATAGACAAACACGCAAACATCCTGGCAGGATCGCCATGTGGTGGGTTTACTCCTTTTAATAACACACAGTCGTGGGGTTTTGTGGTTTATTTATTTAACAGTCGGAGTTCTACCACTAATGCTACTGCTATACTATCTATCCTATTATTATTATTACTTACGCACATACATAAACATGTTTGCGTGTTTGTTTACTTTGTTGATAAATAAAAAAAAAACACATTTATGTTGCAAAATTATCCCAGTTTTTGGCTATTTACCAGTTTTCTCCAAATAACTTGAATACCCAAGTGTCCCATTAACATATATTTATTCTTTAATGGTTAAAAATTCTTCGATTTGTTTAATGTCTGGAGTGGATTAATAATAACAAAAAAGTTATGAAGTTTCAAGATGATATTCGTTAACTCGTCGTCCCTTTGTGTGTCCCATTTAACTACACTGAGAAAAATGGGTTTAGTGTAAAGTGTTTACTTGATAAAAAAATCATTTACAATAGACAAAGTTTTATTTGCAACTATTCTCCTCAATTAATACCTGCAACTAAACGCAGTTTCCTGAATGCAAGTTCTTACTGTAAATAGTGCTCTTATTATCGGCTATTATACAGCGTACCTGACAATACATCTACTTGACATGAGTAAATCTTTTTCTTACCGCAACTGCACATATTTTTTGGCTTAACTACTTCAGTTCAATTATCATCAGTAACTTCATAAGTTACCGCAATGAAACAGACCGTAAGTAACTCAGATTGCTTCTTGTTGGTATCAGTATTTAGGATCTCTTTTTTTACTAGTGCTAAGTAATTTGTGCTTTTGTCCCTTACTCAGGTGAACTTTTTACTTACGAAATTATATTTTTATTTATGATTATTAAATATTTTTCTCAGTGTAGTAGTTTCTCTTTATTTATACTATTTTTATCTTTGTAAGAAGTTTCATATACAGGGTGATTCTCAATATATGCGACAAACTTTAAGCACTAATTCCTGGGGTTATTTCGATCATAAAAGTTCATAAGAACATATGTTCAAAATCGCTTGGTTCTAAAGTTGTACAATGTTTAATAGTAAGTTAAAATAATTAACGTTTTTATTATAAATTAACAAAATAATTAGTAAAACAAAATTAACTTATACTAACTGTTGAAAATGACCGCCCCCAACTGCAATACAAGCTTCTATCCTCCGTCGTATTGACTGGCGAGTCCGTTCTAAAATACTAGGGGTATTTCGAATTGTTTGAAAAGCTGCGATAATACGATTTCACAGTTCATCGACATTTCCAATGGGAATCGTATAAACTAATGATTTAAGGTGACACCAGAGGAAAAAGTCCAAAGAATTTAAATCTGGAGACCGAGGAGGCCATGGTTGTGGACCTCCCCGTTCTATCCACCGATCTGGATACGTATTGTCCAAAAACTCGCGAGCAACTAAACTAAAATTCGCTGGAGCACCGTCATGCATAAAATACATTTGTAATCTTAATTGCAACGGAACTTCTTCCAGTAGTAGTGGTAGCTCCTCTTCAAGAAAATTGCGGTATACCTCGCCATTTAACCGCATCGGTAAAAAATGTGGACCTATCAAGTGATCTCCAACAATTCCGGCCCACACATTGACAGAGAATTGATGTTGATGACAGGCATTCAGTAGTTCGTGCGGATTTTCTTCGGCTCATATGTGATTATTATGAAAATTAATAATCGCGTTTCCAGAGAAAGTAGCCTCGTCGGTGAAGAATATTTGAGCCAAATAGTCAGGATTTTGTGTTGCATCCATTGACAAAAAGCCACTCTTGCGGAAAATCTGCCGGCAAAAGTGCCTGCACCCGTTGAATGTGATATGGATACAACAGTTGATCTTTCAATATTCTCCAAACTGTGGCCTGACTAATGTTTAAAGCAAACGCAATTTTTCTGGGTGTTTGTAGGATGTTCCTCAATTTACATTAGTACCATTCTTCAACTTGTGGAGTTCTCACTGTAGATGGTGCCCGTTATCAGTCGTCCTTTTTTTTAATTTTCCCGTTTCACTAAGACGTTGGTGAAGACGGGCAAATATTGAATGATGCGGGATGATACGGTTCGGGTATCGTTCTTCATAAAGACGTCTAGCAGCAGCACGCGAATTTCCATTGGTAAGACCGTAAACGAAATGCATATCATACATCTCAGCATTCGTGTAATTCTTTTTAGAAAACAGAATCTGGCAATAAACTGAATTAATACTCTGACAACTATTGATAAATATTGAATGATAATAAACAATTCCCTCTCAACACAATAGTTTTGAAGAACCAATTGTGTGATTTATATCGTGTTAGTCATAGTTCATAATTTATTATTAAACATTCAATAACTTTAAAACCAACCGTTTTGGATATATACTCATATGAACTTTTATGATCAAAATAACCTCAGGAATCAGCTCTTAAAGTTTGTCGCATATATTGAGAATCACAGTGTATATATACCTATTGTGATCAAACGGGATTAATGAATTTCATAATTAAATGGTAGAGTAATTTTTGATAGAGGACATTGTTCTTATTTAAAAAGAGAATATTGTAATAACAGCTTAAGTGGACTATTTTTCTTCTGCCAAGTGTATGCTATTGTAAAACCCTGTACTTCTGACGTCTATGCAATAGCACGAATATACATGCAGTCGTTAGCGACTGAAACGCATACCGCCGCTACCGTATAGAATCCGTAGACATACGCACATGTGTTCCAAGTCTCTACGGTTGCCACATGGTGTGTACCCGTCGGCTACACTCTTCTAAAATTACCCGTCGCAGAGGCCACATCGGAGAGTGACTGGCCGGGAGACTTTTAGCTATCCGCAGATGTATTTTAAGAAGGACAAATTTGAAAGAAGAGGGTAAGAACGTCGGCCACACGGCAGCAGTACGGCAGAAGTAGTTGATATTGTAACTCCTCTGCCTGTATGTTGGGACCAATAGCTGGCGGACGAGCCATTTTTAGAATAGGAACTCACCATACGCACACAGTACACAAACACATCTCTTCTCGAATGTGCCCAGCATCTCGACCAGGATCTCCACTCCGGCACCAGTCGACCATTGGTACTCTTCGCGTGTATCGGCAGCCGGGAAGACCGTGTCCTAGACCCGGACGCGCGTCAACGTTCGGAAAAGATGATTATTTATAGTGTACCCACGTATATAATAGTATTTCGTGGGTTCCCGTACTTCCTTACTTCCCATAGTATCTTAAGCGTATGGAATGTTAAAGAAGTTATGGAAGCATACGTAGCGATCCCTTGTCACGTCCTATCGCCTTGTCTGATGTGTTAAAAAACTACGTCCTCCGCTGGGCGTTCAGGAGACGAAACATCTGTCAACACCAGTGCGTGCCTGTACGTCACCTACGACTACAATACGGTTAGTTCGCTATGGAACGGTACAGGAAGTGCTAATGGCTTTGTGACTATAGAAAAGTGACCGTGGGTTCGATGAAGCACACCAGTTGAGAGAGTGTTTGAATTTGGTGCGCAGAAATCTTCGAAACTGTTGAATTGGGGACGGATTCGGCGTATCGAATATTTTTATATACGTATATGACAACGATTGTATATATATATGAATAATTTTGAAGATAATTGCGGCATACGACTCATTTCCGAATTTTTTTTATAGAAAAAATTCCCTACATCAGCGTATCGAGCTTGCTAAAATTAAACCATACGCTGTCAAATCTATAAATATCCCTCCTCGGCACTGCGCCTGATATAATTTTAAATTTGCTATTTAAAAACTTGTTTATCGCAGTTCGCAAATTGTATAAAAATCTGAAGTATAACTAATAGCTGCTAAATGAGAAAAATATATGTTAATTAAATATTAATAATCATTCTTTTGCAATAAAATATCATAAAATAAAAAGACTAAGGTCCAGTCTCGCAATCTCATTATCGAGTTAGTCAGACTGGATTATTAGCCATTTTGGATTATCATAATTTTTTTTAATCTGGATTAAAATTTGCTAATTTTTGTGAGGAAACATTAAATATGTAGGTGCGTAGTAAGCTTTTCGTGTGCTAAAACAAGTTTTTAACGGTACCCAATCTTTGGATTTCCTTTCAGGGAATTATGTCTCGAAAAATTTAAAGCAAATACGGATTTTTATTTTATAAATTGAAGACTGAGTGGATGAAGGTGTTTATGTTACAAATTCAACTTTTTCAAGAAATTGGAGTTTTTTATGTAATTTTTCTCAAAATAGTGTACATAACCCCTTCATACATTCACAAGATTCGAGTGTTCTTGCATTTCTGGAATTTTTGATGGTGCTATGCGAAAGATGGGTACAAAACACATTCATTCATGCAAAAATGCGACATAGCACCTTCATCCACTCGTACCTTCAATTGTTGCTGTGTATATTTGAAGCGGTGAAATATGTTAATTACACTATTAAATTAATTAATAATTCTTTCTTAATAAAGGCTAAGATCCAGTCTAGCAATCTCATTGTTGAGATAGTCAGACTGGATGGATCATTAGCCATTTTGGATGATCATAGGTGAAATATGTTAATTACAATATTAAATTAATTAATATTTTTTTCTTAATAAAGGCTAAGATCCAGTTTAGCAATCTCATTGTTGAGATAGTCAGACTGGATGGATCATTAGCCATTTTGGATGATCATAGGTGAAATATGTTAACTACAATATTAAATTAATTAATAATTCTTTCTTAATAAAGGCTAAGATCCAGTCTAGCAATCTTATTGTTGAGATAGTCAGATTGGATGGATCATTAGCCTTTTTGGATGATCATGGGGTGAAATATGTTAATTACAATATTAAATTAATTAATAATTCTTTCTTAATAAAGGCTAAGATCCAGTCTAGCAATCTCATTGTTGAGATAGTCAGATTGGATGGATGATTAGCCATTTTTTATGATCATAGGTGAAATATGTTAATTACAATATTAAATTAATTAATAATTATTTCTCAATAAAGGCTAAGATCCAGTGTAGTAGCAATCTCATTGTTGAGATAGTCAGATTGGATGGATCATTAGCCATTTTGGATGATCATAAGTGAAATATGTTAATTACAATTTTAAATTAATTAATAATTATTTCTTAATCTAAGGCTAAGATCTAGTCTAGCAAATCTCATTGTTGTGATAGTCAGACTGGATGGATCATTAGTCATTTTGGATGATCATAATTCTTTTATTTTTTAAACTGGGGTTAAAATTTGCTATTATTTTCGTGAAAAAAAAAACACTATTCAGGTGTAATGAAGCTTTTCCTGTGCTAAAATAAGTTTCATTGATACCCAATCTTTTTCCCAATCTTCCTTTTAGGGAATTATCTCTCGAAAAAATTAAAGTAAATACAGGGTGTTTATAATTGTTGCTTTATATATTTGAAGGGGTAAAATGCAAAAGGGCAAACTAACCATATGTGGATTTGGGTGATTTACAGATTTCTTTAGTGGCATAAATAAATTTCTCCACTTTACTTTTTTTTTTGCTTTTTATCCTCTGAATTAATAAGATTCAGCACTACAGGCATTGAACGCCCTTAGCTTAGGGTGACAAAACACACCGAGCCGCTGATAAATGTTGTCTGAACGGTCACCCAACCAACAACCAGTACCGCATATCGCTGTTTGACTTGCAAGATTAGCACTTGTGCACCCTTCCTTTTGAGCCATTTACGAATGTTTAATTTCAAACATAAAAACCAACATTTCCTACCCAGCAAATTACAATAACCCTTTGCATGCACTTTTACCATACCGGATAAACTGCATATTTCTGCTTTTAATGCTGAAACACCTCCAAAATATGCATATTAATAGTTTGGAAAATTGTTATACTAAGTGGTTAATATGCGAGCTCAAATTGTAACAATTTCCCAGACAATTACACCTAAAAAAATCTGCAGTTTTGGATTCTGTTGTCTTTTCCTTCCAAGCCGACTGGCGTTAAGGCAAAATCTATGCTACACATATTTCTAGTACTCATTGAAATTTTTCGATAAATTTCCCGAACGAGTTAAAAACATGAAAAGATTTCAAGTTATTTAAAAGAAAAGTTTTCCATATTGCAATTAATTTAAGACAATATACTATTGGTGGGTCTTGATTTACTACCAGAGACAATTTATTTATTTTGTATATCTAATTAATCACGCACCGAAGGATATCTAAATTTACACTGCAGATCTTGATTATTTGACGTCATGTGCTTGATCATGGAAAATCCAAATTCGAACTTTATGTTTACAATAATACGTACAATATAAGTGTACTTCCCAAATATATAGCAAATGCTATATACTGAAATATACTATTATTAGGTGCGAAATGGATTATTTGAGTATATTATTGCATATACTATTGGAAGTTTTGTTGTTGTTAGAAAATTGCAGTTATTTTTCACCTATAGCATTGCATGTATAATATTGCATCAGGAAAAAGATACAGAAAAATATATATTGTAGTAAAACCAGTTAATGTATTTGCATTTACATTTATTGTGTCTATGTAATTATACATATATATAATTATATGAATAAATCATCTGTTCCTGTATTTTATATATAGACATAAGCTTTAGTTTAGAAGAGTTGGTTTCGACTTCATCAAAGGCTAAAAATCACTTATATTGATAATAAAAGGGTTATTATATTCACAATGAGGCAAATGAAATTATTATATTAACAGTTTTTGTAGTTGTATTCATATAAATATATGCAGAATGTGGAATATTCACTTTACCCAAACATACAGAGAAAAATAATGTGATAGAATTAAATAAAGATTAGCTATAATATGTAATAAATCGGCTAATTAATTACAATTGTTAAAATATCTATTGTTTTTACTAATAGTTTGCTGTTTGACCTGTTTACAAGAATAGTCGAAATAAGTTTATTCTTTATAGACATTTTATATAAGAAAAGTAATCATTTTGTTTATTATAATTCAACTCTAGCTATTTCAGATAGGTATTTTATTTTTTTTATTTTCATTAAATTTATTATTTTCTCTGATTGATTCGGCTATACAAATAGAAATTTTAAAACTAGAAGATTAGGTGCATCATCTAGTGAATGTCGAACACTTAGCTATATCTATTTAATTATTTTATACATCATATTAGTTAAAAATACTCGATTAGGTTTAGAGAATTTAATCACACGAATAGAGTAATTTGCAACTAATGCAATGGTGAGATTCTATGCATATTTGTACCGCCCATAATTATCTGTAAGTATGTGAGTACATACTCTAGATCATTTCATTCTCAACCTTTTATGGACTACCGCCCCCTTTACAAGAAAAAAAATTCCAACGCCCCCCCTTTACATAATAGTTAATTATATCAATTTTAGGTTGGAATTTATTTATTTTTATTTTGTTTCTATAATACTGTGGCGCATAGAAAGCGTCAATTTCAATAGTAACTTGAATATTAAATAAAACTTTTTAAAAATAACTTGCAGATGTGTCGTATAAATCATAAAAACTTAAGAGAAAATAAAGTAACAGAAATATTCTATCAATACACAAAAAAAATGGTCATAATTTGGTTGATGTTGTATTGCCTACTAGCATATCTACCAATAAAACTAATTCTATTCTAAAACTATTCATTATTTTAATGCATTTTAACGCAAATACTATACGTTCGTTTTTAATAAAAAACTTCGCGTAATTTCTTTGTGAAAAGTTGAATTAACTTATGAAGTATTTTTCAGCTAGCTGCAGCAATTACATTTTCAATTTTAATTTGCCTGAATCACATACACGTAGTGCTTATCTAACAATTTTATTGTTTAATGTTAACTTTTCTATCTCAATTATATTTAATAATAATAGACTTTATTATCCAACAGTACAAAGACCATTAACAGGATAATGATTATAAAATAAAAAAATATAACATAAATGCACGGTGCCAGATTCTAATCAAACAATTAGTTATAATAAAGAAACTTACATACAAAATTACAACAGAATTTACGTTGGATCCTACTCTTAACTCTATTTTGTTCATATTTATGTAAGTTTTGCTGCATCTTGTGTAATGTTATATCTGTTGCTTAAGATGTATGCTTATTCAAACTGTCTTTGAAAAATAGGTAAATTATTACATGATTTGCGCTAATAGAAACTCTTGTTTATATTACTAAGTTATTTTCTATTTTAATTTGCTTCAACTCATATTAATTTGTAACTGAAATGAGGGTGTGTTGCTGAGGATAAAATGAGTTACTGTGAAATAGGTATATATCCAATAAATTATTGTAATTGTGAAGAAACTTGGGTTTTTACTATTTTTACTGTTATATTTGTAACTGTTTGAAATAAAAGTATTTAATCTGTTTATTTATATATTTCTTACAATAGCATTAGTGTAGTATAATCTTAACTCCAAAATTACTTTTTCATATTTCTAAATTTATTGATAAATGTTTAACAATAATTTAACTCTTTTAAATAAATCTATTTTCTTGCATATGCTAATCATTAAAGTATGTAGTATCAACACTTTAGTAGGGAATTAATTTTTATTGCCATACGTCATTATATTGAACAGAATATATTATAGATTAACAGCAGGATATGGCGCCATAATTTGGCACAAGATTTTCATTTAAGTTACACACAAACAATACAAAATAATTCAACTCAACTTCTACGCTATATAGAAAAGGAAAGAAATACGCCTTTAACTTTTTATTAATTATAACCGAACAGCATTCGTTGCTTTAGAAATAAATTTGTCGGAAATACAGATCCTTTCGGTTACTTCTAAGAACGTACACTGCCCCATCTCCGTTTAAAAAAACTCGCCAATAAAAATAAATTCTCTCGCTTTACTGCCCGCAAGGGAGTTGCAATGTTTCACGGTGCCCAACAGCGGCGAAGGCTGTTTCAGCTAATTTTACAACGGATCAAAGATTAAAAGTGATTTATTTGCGCATCGTAACTTTAGTTGCATTGAAAGAAACGATCTTTCTATGGTATTATGCCCAAACGAAGAGCTGGAATGATTTTTTTTGGTTTTTCTAAATGTTCCGATTTGTTTTAAAATAAGGATTTTAAAAAGTGATTTATAAGGCGCTTGAGAATTTAGTAAATTGGCTGTTTATGCAGTATTTTTTGTTATACAGGGTTAAGCAAATGAATGGATCTATTCGAATATCTTTAATCTACTTTGATTTTAACGAGACTTTCATATTTAATTAAATGCAAATTGGGGATTCGATGAGCGTATTTAAATCCGAATCAGACTTCCGGTTTAGCCGGAAATGAAGTTAACTTTTTTATTTTAAATGAAATAATCTGTGTTTTTACGAATACTTGAGGAGTTACAATATTAACATTTAGCACCCCTATGTTTAATAACGATGAAGATATTTAAATGTTTATGCTTGATTATCCATGGAATTAAATTCAGTGCTTGATTTAAGCCGTCAGAATTGATTTTCTAAATGTCCAAATATTAATAATGGTTCAATTAATTAATTGAAAACGCACGTATTGAGATTCTAATGATGATTGGGTTTGGTGACCGCGTTAGAATGCATGAAGAAGTATACGATTCATTTAATATAGTTTGCATCAGAGTCGGCATCCAATAACACGATCTGCCACGATTTAACCAAAAAATGGTAGCAATTTATCAAAAAACGGACGATCAAAAGTCGCGACTAATGAAGTTATTGCTCAAGATATTGTTATAGCTAGAGACCGGATTATATGCAAAGAAAAATTGGAATATACGCGCATATAAATGCATCGATTTTTGAGAAAATATGCATAAACCTGGGGCATATATGCAAAAAAATCGCGACAATATGCAAAAATTTACATAAAATGAAGAGCAGAAATTTAAACATTAACTTTATTGCACAAAAATTTTCTCACAACATATTTCTAAAACAATTTATAATTAAATGTTTTTCAAAATTGTGTAAAAGAAAGTTTTGTCTTCTATCAGCATACATATGTTTCGAAATAGAAAAGCTTCTTTCAACATCCACAGATGTAATTGGTGCATTTTTTTAACTTTGCAATACATTCTAAACTAAAATTAAAGTCGAAATCGTTTACTGTTTCACCTTCCAAAATTTTCTTAACTTTCTTCAATTTCAAATACCCCGCATTTTTATTTACCACTTTTTTAAATTTGTCGTATATAGAATTACCTATTATACCCTTAACCTTCTTACATAGCATATCAAATTCGTCTACTATTTCGACTGACTCCAAGAGCGACATCCCTTGCGTTTCTAGTTTACGAATGGAACTTGAAACAAAGCTATAATTTGACTTAATATACAAAAGGTTTTGTAGCAATTCTGTTGATGTTACTATCTTTTTACAGTTTTCTACAGCAATGCAGTCAGCAGTGATTTCCAGAATTATATTTTTTATTCCTTCAAAATTATCGGCAGAAAAAATTGCAGCCTCTAACCATGTACCCCATCTCGTAATAATCGGTTCAGGAGGCAACTCAACACCGGGAAATCGCTCCTTATAAAATTGGATTCGTAAAGGTGCTTTTAAAAATACTTTTTTGACATTGCTAATTAAATCGTTATTCAAAGGGAATTGATTCCTAATGTCTTCGGCTACACGATTGAACCCATGAGCCAAACAAGTGGTGTGAATAATGTTACTATAAAAAAAATAAAATTTTGCGCGACTTTTATCATGTATGGTGCAGCGTCGGACAACATTAGTAAAATTTTTTCACAAGATATACTTCCAGGTAAAAAGAAATTTGATAAACCTTCTTGAACGAATTGGGCAATTGTCACATTATTTGTTTTTTGGAGTTCTTTACAATAAATTAAATATGATTTACCTACAATATGTTCATGAAGAATTGAATTGAAACGGCCACACTTATCCGTACTTTCATCTACCACGATATAAATAAAATTATTCCCTACCAATTGTTGAATTTCTGCTATTGTTTGCTGGTAACAAGATGTGACATAACTTTTTCGTAAAGTACTTTCGTCAGGTATATTATGTTTGCAATATTTTTGCAGAAATGATTTCAAATTAACATTGTTTAATCTTGCTAATGGTATGTTAGACGAAATTAATGTGTTACACAGATCCGTATTATATTCTTCTTGTTCTGAGTTTCGTGAAGTTGATGCTACACATTGACGTATAGATTGCTGCACACATGCGGATCGCTTTAGCTTTTCAATATGTGATGGGGTTTTAGCGTGTTGATCAATCAGGTATTTTCTGTCAGAAGGCACATACAACAACAATTGTCATTTTATATCAAAAGTAAAAGAATTTAAAAACAATTGTAAAGCTTTTAGTAAAATTAAACTTACCAGTTTACTGCAGGCTCGACAAAATATTTTGTCGCCATCCTTTACCAGTTCAGGATATGGCTTAATCCATAAAAAAATGTTGTTCGCTATACTCATTGTATGTACGTACCGTATTTAAAAACGTAACACAATTACATGCTGTTTCGCTCAAAGATATTCAATGAATGAATAATTTATTTGGGAATTAACAATAATAAAACGTATTTACCACATCCCTTCTGCTAGGCGAAATTAAACACGTGCAGTTCTTGGAAAAAAGTATTAGAGAAACCAATATAAAAGATTTATCGTTCTGAGAATTGTCGGTTGTCGATCTACATTAGGAATTACTAGGAATTTTTTTACTAATAGAAAGGATAAGAAAAAGCTTAAATATGCAATGTATACAACTTTTGTACAAATATGCATAGAAATGCCTAAATATGCAATATATGCAATCACTAATTAGCGCTAATTAACTTCAATTAGTGTAATACGTCTATAGACTATAATTACAGATATGCAAAAAATAAAATATATACACTTTGCATATAATCCGGTCTCTAGTTATAGCATCAGAGGAAATTTCACTTCAACTTCTACTACATTCAAAATAGCGAATTTTTTAAAACGTTTTTCAATTGATAAAAATACTAATTCTGAAATTACAATTGATGTTAATTTGTCAGAGATGGAAAAGTGTTTGCAGTTCTGGAATGGCCCACAACATACCATCTGTGTATACTAAGAGACAAAAAAAGTACCATTATTTTGTATTATATTCGCAAACAAAATGATGAATTAATAAATAAAGAAGGAACGGAAAGATTATGCGAACTTTTGCAGGAATATACTTAATAAACATCCCCAGTTAAGCCAAAATAATAAAAAAAGACAGCCCACTTTACTTTGGATCTACTACGTATCCGTTACCCATTAAATTGCTTCTCTATTTTCGCTTTACTGCCAACGAAAGCTGATCAATCGCCTCTTATTTACCGATAAGCACAAGATACCCAGGTATATAAACAGTAAAAACGGACCAGTACGAGCTTGTTGCTAGATCTTCGTTTATGGTATTTTGCATTTCATTATTGCTCCTTATTTTACCTGTCTAGGGAGAGGCTTTATTTGATTTTATAAAGTAATTATGAACTACGATGCTACCGTTTCCTCTCGCGAAAGGCGGAGGCAGCAGGAGAATTACAATGGGCTCTGGTTACGTTGGCGTAAGTGGGAAGAAGCGTCTTATGGCTGTGCAAATATTAGACTAGAATATTTCTTTATTTTGGGCGAAAATTTAAGCTTCACCAGACTCTAGTACAAAAAAGACCGGAGTAAATAAGTTATTTTTCACGTTTTTTTTTTCGCATCATTGATATCGTTTCTATTATTTGATACTGGGAAAAATAATTTGCACTCTGTCCCTCAGTCGCCAATAATTATTCCTATGACATTGCTTGTTTTCCGTGATTATTCTTTGAATAACGCATATACAGCAATGAAAATGCGAATTGCAAAAATCACTATAAACAAGCTATATGAAACAGGCTCGACGCCCTACACTGAGAAAAATGGGCTAAGTAAACTGTTTACTTGATAAAAAATTATTTACAATAGATAATTATACAATAGACAAAGTTTTGCTTGGACTTATTCTCGTTAATTAATACCTATAACTAAACCCAGCTTCCTGAACGCAAGTTGTTACTGTAAATAGTGCTTTTATTAACGGCTATTACACAGCGTACCTGACAAATTTGTGCTAAGTAACGTATTACCTATGACTACAGCACATGGTTAATAGAAGTAACAACAATGCTGATCGCTATTAAACTCATGTATTTTCTTAAATATGTAACAACTTGCCATAACTATATTTATTTGAGTTTTGCTGCCACCCCGTGATTGTTTTACTATTCCTGATTGGCTAATGCGGCGGAGTAATAAAATAGTCCCCGAGATTGCTACGCGCGCAAGCGCGGGCTAGCGTCAAGTAAGAGACGGACGTGTGAAAAGGTCGTCGAACAAGAGTGGCCAAGGAGTACGGCCATTGTAGGCCAGTTGGACCACAAATATATTAAAAATACCGGATGGGTTAACACAAGGCCCCATCCGTATAAAGAATCCCAGCGAAAGAAGAAGTACCGAGCCTATAAACAATAGGATGTTTCAAGATTGCAGTTTTAAACCACGCGGTGGGATCATTGTGATGATATCTGTGCCCGCTGCAGAAGTTAAAGTGTGAATGCCGTCGCTAGTGATCCGACAGTCCAAGTGCCATCTGCAGTTAGGGATACCCGACGAAGTAGCCGTTTTCGAGGCGATCACGGGACATAACCCACGTACGCTGACAGAGGATCAACTCGCCGAGACAACGCCCCAGTGCAAAGAACCAACAGAAACCGCAAGTTTACCGCCTAGGTATATTATTTCTTTGATTGTTATTAGTTGTAACTTCAAAGCCATATTTCTCTTTGTCCTTTGTTTAGATTTAAGTAATTTCAATAACTAAATAACGTTTCAAGGGGGCCCCATTTGCCTTATCTTTTATTATTGCTTTGATCATTTTTTCATTATTGGGAATATATTTTATGAGTCATTACGTTGTAAATTGTTTTAAAAAAAAACTGTTGTTAAAGTGAAACCACTGTCTTTCATTCATATCAGGTAGTCACTGTGTTTGTCCTATACAAAATAAAACTACACAAACATTACTAATAATACTGCTTTTTGTTTAAATTATATAGTTGAGCAACAAATTTAAGGTAAGTATATTGAATATTTATAACAAATCATTACCTTTTATATATCAGGTATTTAGTGGTGGACATTGGTGGTGACATCAGCTTAAAAATGCGTGCACATGACAAATGACATAATTGCAACGTACATACCTCTCCATACCAATAGTAATGAATAGTATAAAATGGTATAAATATGAATAGTTATGAAATTTATAATAATCGATAGTTTTCTATTAACAACTTTTCTATATATCCTAAGTACAATAATAAATTAGACTCCGTTTGATTAACTTATAATGTATTATATGAACCTATGATACTATGATATTTTTAAAATTTAGCTTTTTGTTTTGTTTATGTTGTCCTAGTTGTATTACTGCACTTTGCGTGTATTCAACTTAAAGTGATTTTTTTGTGATGCCTTGATGCTAATGCTTATGATTAAATATTGAATTATTAATGCTGTTCTAAGAAATGATTATAATAAATATAAATTGTAAATTCGAATATACTTTTTTTTTATAATTTACCTAGGAATGAAGTTATCAATGCATTTAAGTTTGTTAATGTAATAACCGCGTTTGTAATCTGAAGATTTTACATTTTAGTTAAAGTTAAATTTGTTAATTCAACAACATAAATTGTTACATTAACTAGATTATAAGTAAAATACAATTTTAGAAGTTTAACAAAAAACCGATTGGCTAATGTTACTAAAAGAATGTGTTAATATAACTGTAATTAAGTTATTATAAGTATTTTGTTAAATTGTAGTTAAATTAGCAAAACATTTTTTATTGTGTAGTTTCTATATGTCATACCTTCTTGGGAATTATGTAATGGTGATATTAAAAAAATAATATATATAAATATATTAGACGCTAGAGACAAGTATTTGTAAATATTTGCTTTGAGTAAGGATAACCAATCATGTTTAAATATTGCATACTTCCTTAATTCTTTTGATGTTCAGTTGAAAACAGAAATATACAAATTTCCCAAACAATTGTCTAAAATTAATGAAAAAAGTGTAGAAGTAATCGAATTATATGTATATATTTCTATGTTAGTCCCTGTTATATCTTTGTGTAATACACTTCGTGAAAATTAAATTTCTACATACAAAAAGGTGACATTATTCTTCGGCCAGAGCCCTAAAACTATTTACCGCAGGCATCCAGGCATGATGCTAAGGGGCGCATAGGTACTCATCCGAAAACCGTGTCAAGCGACTTGAAATTGTAAATAGAAATAATTTCCTGAAGAGTTCCAACACAAGGGCGAACCAAAAACGGAAAACAGGAACGAACGAGCCATCGCGGATGGGACGAACGCGCCAAGCATTCTGCCAGCAATTTAGCGTTTATTAACTTCGTTTTCGGAAGTAATTGCAAAACATTAAAACACTTTTAAAGAGCTTTTATCTTTTGTTCTGGGGCCGCCAAAATTTCCATAATTAATGCCCGGGGAAAACCGTAGAGAGAGATAGCGAAAGAGAGACAAAGAGAGGGGGTATAACGAAGGCTAACAGTTGACTTATTCTGAGGTAGAGGGAGCAAGCGTTGTAGTAAGGTAAATAAGAAAACTAATATTATCTTGTGTCCTTCTAGAATTAATGTCGTTGCTTTTTAGGTTTTCATATAATGAATTTTCTTTATTTTCATCTGACATTCCTTATTTAACTTGTACAAATAATGTCAAGCTTGCCTAATAAGTTAACTACCGGTGATGACCTGATTCCCAGTTTCCTTATTCGCGATTGCCGTTTTGTTTTTGCTTATCCTTTGAAAATTATTATTAACTTGTCTATTCGATCTGGTGTTTTTCCTTCCCTATGGAAACGTGTTAAAGTTTGCCCTATATTCAAAAAGGATGATTCAACACTTCTTTCAAATTATAGACCCATTTCTATAATATCTAACTTTGCAAAGATTTATGAAAAATATCTTTATACTTCCATTTATAACAATGTGCGTGTGTATTTGTCTTCTGATCAGCATGCATTATTCCTGTCGCTCCACTATTACTAATTTGGCTTGCATTAGTCAAGAGATAGGCGAGGTTCTTGATAGACGTGGACAATTAGATGCTATTTACACTGACTTCTCACGAGCCTTTGATACTATAGACCATCAAATTCTACTACATAAAATAAGTTCTTTTGGTTTTGTTCCTCCAGTTATTCAACTCCTCGATTCTTATTTGAGTGAACGCAGATGTTACGTTTTTTACAATGGTTTCTCTTCCTACGAGTTCATTCCCAGCTCTGGAGTCCCTCAAGGCTCCAATTTAGGTCCTCTTCTATTCAACTCATTTATCAATGATTTACCACTCTTCTCTATTCCTGCCTCGTTCTTGCCTATACTGATGACGTTAAACTTTATCATCAAATTAGCACAGAAAATGACTCGCTTATTCTACAATCTAACCTTGATAAGCTGGTAGCTTGGTGTCATCGGTATAAGCTACATGTTAATATTAACAAATGTTACATATCGTCTTTCACTCGTATAGCATCACCTTTAACTTTTTCGTATCATATCGGTGACATCTGTCCTCAAAGAAAATCAGTTATTGCAGATTTGGGTGTTTTGTTCGATACCACATTCTCGTTTAAACATCATATCGCTAAGATTTGTTCCGAATCTTCAAAATCTTTCGGTTTTATAATGCGTATCTCTAAGAATTTCCAGGATATACACACGATCAAAACTTTATATAACTCCTTTGTTCTTTTCAAACTTGAATACGCAGCGTTAATATGGTATCCTATCCATGCTAGTGAATATCTACAACTCGATCGTATCCATCGTAAATTCTTAAATTTTTTATCCTACAAACTGGATGGTGTCTATCCCCCAAGAGGTGTCCCTTCTACTGACCTCTTTACGCGTCATAATATGTTGTCATTAACTTTGAGACGTGATTCATTGTGCCTAAAATTTTTAAATAAACTGTTAAACAATACCACAGATTGTCCTTTCCTCCTACAACGCATACCCTTCCTTGTTATATATTATTATTATTATTATTATTTATTCTGATACGTATTTTTCCACGACTATCTCGAAAGAAACATACAGTTGGCAACGTCAGCTAGTTACCTCGTTCAAGATTATCATCTTATTCTCAATAAGCACATATTATGGTTAACTTACGTCGAATATTAGTATCAAGTAGCATATGACCAAATGTGGAAGAAGTTTTGAGTCAAGAGTGTTTCACCGCGAGGAAATTTTTTTACAACTAAAAAAAAAAATAAGTTACGGATCAATTCCATGGACCAGAACCTGCAATTACACAGCACTTACAGTTGCTAAACAACAAATCAAACTCTGGGCAAACCAGAAGTTGCTCCATTACCGCAAAAACTGCCCGGGTTTGGTGCATGCAATCTCCATAATCATGTCAGAACCAAGGAACTTCTTGAAATTTACAGCGAAAATGTCAAGGTAATTATGTCTGTGTTTACAAATCACTATAAATTCAGAAAGCACTTGTAGAGTACCAGGCTCTCCGATGAGACTAAATGACGACTGTGTTTCTAAGTCGAAGAGGCAGTTAAGTATATTTTCTGCAATTGCTCTGCTGCTACAATAAATAGGTATGTAACCTTTGAGAGAAGGTCGATTCCTCGTTAGAATATCTGAAAACGAATCTCTTTCAGCAAGATACTGAGCTACCTTAAGGTCCTGAACTTGTCAGATAAACTTTATAATAGACTCTAGTATCCCCAAATCCACTTTTCATTAAACTGCTCATTTAGCCACTCTCTAAACCAAATACGGTTGAATGATATAGTAATATGTTTTGTCTAAAATTAGGCCCAAACAAATTTAGGTGCGGTAGCACAAAATTTTCTAGCAGATAATAGATTAAATATTAAATGTGTTCTGATTTTATTTGATCCTATATAGTTTGTCTCTGAATTACCAATGAATGATGGTCTATGCCAATATGCTAGATAAAAATATCGCCATGAGGACCCACTAGAGCGTTGTCCTCAAGGGGGAGTACTGTCACACTGCTGTGGAGTTTGTCGTGGATATCATCGTCAGATCATTAAACGACAATGGAATATGGACGCAAGGGTAGGCTGATGACATTGTCATCGTAGCTAGGGGGAAGTTCCCAGGCGTGGTGGCGGGCATCATGCGTAATGCGCAGCGAATGGTGGAGGAATGGTGCCTTTCACAAGGACTCTCAGTTAATCCACAAAAAACAAAGTCGGTTGCCTTTGCCAACATGAGAAAACTCAATGACCTAGGCGGTATTAGACTGTTTGGGCAGGAGTTACAATTAACTAAGGATGTAAGTGTTACCCTCGATGCGAAACTGAGCTGGAAAAATCACTTAGTTAAAACAACGACAAGGGCCACGCAACTATTCTGGCGCTGCAGGAGGGTTGCTGGCAAAACCTGAGGATTAAAGCCGAAGGTGATCCATTGGCTATATACTCTCGTGATAAGACTAGGTGTGTACAGAAGTGTCCTCTATAGCGAAGCTGCTAACCGCTGTCCAGAGACAGGCATTGCTGGGTATCACTGGTGCAATTAACAGTACAGGAACCGCCTCTTTGGAGACCATTGTGGGCCTCCCCTCGCTGGAACTTTATGTGAGAGCGGAGGCAATGAATGCGATCCTTAGACTGAAAGCCAACAACCTGTGGCATCCCAACTTCAGGGTGGGAGGGCATACTTATACTAAGGGCACGATGCTGGACGGGCCATTGCTACAAATGTCCACGGACAGCATGGCACCCGAAATTATCTTCACTGAAAAGGTGAAAATCTCCATACCAAACAGAGACCAGGCATGTAGTGAGATCACTGCTAACGAAAACTGGTACACGGATGGATCCAAATCCAGCCAGGGGACAGGAGCCGGAATTTGTGGGCCCAGTCCTAATCAATCCATAAGCCTGGGGAAACATACAACGGTCTTTCAGGCAGAGGTATTCGCCCTTTCAGCCTGCGCAGAAATGATTGCAAAAGGCGGCTACATGAGGAGGAAAATTAATATAATGACTGACAGCCAGGCTGTCATTAAGGCAGTCTCGAACCCCGTAACTAGGTCAACACTAGTTAGGGACTGCAAACAATCCATCAATGCACTGGCACGAGACTACACGGTGTCTCTGATGTGGATGCCGGGGACATGAGGATATAAAGGGCAATGTAATAGCCGACGAACTAGCCAAGGAGGGCTCTAAGAGACACTTCATAGGTCCAGAGCCTGTATGTGGAATTACTAAGGATTCCGTAAGAAGGGAGATCTGGACCTGGTTAGATAAGGAAAGTACAAAGAAATGGAGGTCGACTGAAGGTCAATTCTATACCAAAGCGCTGATAGGGGAGGGGGATGCCAGTTTCTCTGATAACCTACTCAGGTGCAGTAAGAAAGAAGTTAAAACCATTACTGGGTTGGTAACTGGACACTGTCCCCTGAAAAAGCATCTATACAACACAGGCCGTGTAAGCGAACCATGGTGTAGAAGATGCGAACTACAGGAGGAAACGAGTTCACATGTAATCTGCACATGTGAGGAACTGAAGGTACTCAGGCAAAAATATTTCGGGAGAGATCTATTGGAGCCCTCGAAGGTTCTCAAGTTTCCATTGGGCAAGATACTGGGCTTTATAGAGAACACCAAGCTGCTCGAGTGGAAATAAGAGAATTAATAGGGATGGTACAATGAGCACCTAGCTCAAGTGCCCGGACATTAAGTGCCCACCCTAACTTTAATGAATGAATGAATGAATACCAATGAATGACAGTTGAAATATTTGGCGATTATACCTCGTTAAAATCAGAGAAAAGGGCTCTTCCTGGAGGAGAATATACAAATAAGATAGCTGGTGATGAGGTGTAGAAAACGGAATATCGTGTAGAAATTTCACCATTATATAGATTGTATAGAATTGGCATTGAGAATGTGTTTTTAATTTTTCTTTGGAAAGCTAAATAAAAATGCTAAAAGTCACAGCCTGATTTTGTCTTCAAATTTACAACGAGCACAAACGTTTGGTAACTTTGCCAAAATTCAAAGTTATCCTCTATTAGTACAGTTGACGGAGATAGTAAGTTTAGTACAGTAAAAAAAAAAACATTTTTCGCTTTATTTCAATGATTTCCATTACGAGTATTTTCCTTTCTCCGCGACTTTTTAGTTTTGAGCCGGCTCGGCTGGGGGAAACTTCCTAAGAACTAATTTCATTAGAGAGAGCGTTTCAAGGAGCTGACTCTTATATCGCGAAATTTAAGGTAAATATACGTCCGACGCGGTAGCATCTAATTGAATAAATTCTTCTCTAAACTGCAGGTAAAGTGAAGCGAGCGAGTGTTTCCTTAAATTTCTTAAACTACGTAGTCGACTCTTAAGTTTTAATTTGACGAATAATTCGTCCGTAGTCTATAGGCTAGCAACGTTTGCAAATGAAAAAAAGAGAGAGTTTGGATTTTGTGGTATAAATGCAGTTGCGGTAATAATAAAAATACAGGGCGTCCGTCATAGCACTGGTTCTTTGATTACAACTGGATCAGTGACTATATAAAGAAGACAAACCAAGCTTATGGGAAAAGTGTTGCGCTTAAAAACAACATTTTGGCGGTCAAATCCAGATGTCGCTAGCGTCTTTACCGTCAAAAGTGGTGGTGTAATCTGGATGTTTAGCGAGAATAAGAACCAGAATTTAAATTATATAAATTGTATAATAGTACGATTCGCCAGTAGATGGGACTGATTCATAACGTATTTTAATGTAATGAAATTACTATGATTACTAATTATGGTAATGATATGGGATTTCAAGCACGGCAGGCGGCAACAATATTTTGAATATAAATAAAAAATAATAGTATATCAGTCATATGTCGTATACTAACTGGTAAGGTATTATTTTTTAGTTCTATCTATGAAGTTTATTAGTGTTAAGTTTGTAAGTTTATTTTTATTGTTTGTACAAACTTTATTATTTATATTTTGCTAGAATACAGCAAATGTGCTATACTATATAATAATAATTTTATTTTATTGGTAACTGAATTTAGGAAACCAAAAAGACAATAAACAGAAGATTCTTGGAACTCTATAACGGCATATGTCGGCATATTGCTATCGGTTTTATGAAAGTGATTAATAATATTAAAATTTGGTATCCGAGGTTTCTGCCAATGGAAGTTAAAAAAAAACAACTCTTTATTTACTTAAATTAAATTTCACTTGAAATACGTTTACTTCCCCACTCTCAAAATATGATTTTGTAATATTGTCACAGAATGGGATAACAATCAGAAGTTTCACTCCCTGGCGGTCTCTTTGATCTTTTAATGGCTTTATATTGTGATCTCGGACACCATTTTTGCAGGATAGACTTCAGGATCGTAATAACGACAATTTGTTTTCACCAGGTCTGCACTAGATTTATTTGAAAACATAATTTTTGGACTATTTACTATAAAAATTGAAGTAACACGTATGCGTTTAACACTTTTTAATTTTTTTGATGACCAAGAAATATTTAACCCTGAAATACTAACGCTTTTACGTACGTGGTTACTAAACAGAAAATACACGTCGCTATTTGATGTACTTCCCAGTAAACTAAATTCAAATTTCCCGCAATTATATTAAGTAACTTCAACTTAAAGGTATTCAAATAACTATTAATCTAATACAAAATCGTAGGTAATTTCATGCTTGAATCAACAAGTTACTAAAAATAATTGCGGGAAATTTGAATTTGGTTTACTGGGACATTATAGTATCTCGTTTCCATGATTCTAGGGTTACATAGAAAGTAAGAATACAGTTAATTTATTTTATTATTAAAAAAAAATGTTTACAATTGTTGGTTTGTCCCCACATAGCCAACTTTAAATTGCTCGCAATTATTCTTAGTAACTTCAACGTTGAAACAAAAATTACCTACCATTTTGTACTACATTAACAGTTATTTTAATGCATTTACATTGAAGTCACTTAAAATATTGGCGGGAAATTTAAATTTGGCTATTAGGGTGTAGTTCGTGCTGTATAGTTTATATTTCAAATTAGAGAAATTTACAATGTTCTACAGTTCTACAGAACTAACTATCCTTGCATAATATAAATTTCTTTTATTAAGTGAAAAATAAAAAAATGAATGATCATTCATAATTCAAACGTCATAAACAAATTATCGAATGATCGTCAATAATATGATGCCTTTTTCGTTATTCGATTACGTCCGTCACAAGTAGAGTAGAGAAGAGATAGCGGAATGTCGAGTCATATATTAGAGATTATAAAAGACGTTATTTTAAGAGTTCACGTTATATACCAAAGTTGTATGCAACACACTGTAACAATATATTTCAAACCACATATATTAAACCATTTTAAATTGAGCAGTGCCTGTATTCTTTAGTGAAGAAAGTGTCGACAACAGTGGTTAAAATATAACTTTTGGGCGATACTGATAAGTGTATTTTATATATGTATTCGCTTCTCAATGTACTATGTGTATACAGGCCTAATAGCCAAATTTAAATTTCGCACAATTATTCTTAGTAACTTCAACGTTGATACATAAAATTCCCCACCATTTTGTATTACATTAATAGTTATTTTAAAGCCTTTACGTTGAATTCATTAAAAATCGTGGCGGGAAATTTAAATTTGCCTATTAGGGAGGCTAAGTTAACTTACACATATGCTAACACACATTACGCATTAAACAAAAAGGAAACAAAATTATTAAACGTCACAATTTAATGTATATTGACGTGCCTTTGATGTTTCTTTTTATTTTACAAACTTAATGATTTTCTGTGTTTACTTATAACGTTATAACGTAGCCCTCCTTCTTTTAAGTAATCGCATTTGTGAAATCTCGCACATCTTTCATTGAAAGGAATGCCGATAAGAAAATATACTCGTGGAACTATTATCTCGCCGTAAATAATATCGGAAAGACAGCCATTGTTTCTTTCGATTTTAAATGTTGTACCTGTTTGATGTATATTACGTTTTATTTAGAAAAAAAAAAAATGAAAGATGTCCTATTGATGTCTATAAGTGATTTGCTTGGTACAACTATTTTTGAGTAGATTGCGCTGTCATACTTAATACATCACAATAATTTCTGGTTTAGCTCCAATATTAATTTGGATGATTTGGACATCCAAGCGACATCTATCGATGATTTTTTAAAATTAATTTGCTTTTATATGGACTTGGTTTGTCTTCTTGTATATAGTCACTGAACTAGATATACGTCGATTTTGTCGATGAAATATATTTTTTTTTGGATGGCACGCTATGTACTTAACAGATTGCGTGTAAAATTGAAAACGTTTGACGTGCGATTTTTGCCCGTCCGTCTCGTTGACCTATAACGGATAATTAATTTTCTAACGGCCTTGAATAATGACGGTATAGGTAATGCGCTATCGGACAGGCGGGAATTACGGCTCTGCTGGCATCGACGTGTTAGTCACGTTGTCGAACGTGAAGTTCACGTTTAACGTTTAACTGGCGTTCGATATTAATCACGATGAAATGCAAAATGTCTCTGACGGGACGACTGCGCGCCGTCGCACGTCAACCAGATGTAAGGTCGTGTTCGCGATGGACTGTTACTGAACTACGAACAAGGTTGAACTGGAATAGGACATAATGTCGTTGTTAATTTGTCAATTAATTGAGTGCACTGTATAGAAGGCAATTTTAATTTATATCTTTTCTATGCAAGATATATATGTACATATTGCAATGGGAACAGGTATATGGAATATAATTTAGAGTCATTTAAAACAGGTTTCAAAGCTAAATAAAGAAGTAATTGTAAATTGAAGTGTATACTTGGTTGCCTATACTACAGGCAAATTTTGAATTTGTTAAAAATGACTATAAAGATACACCATCTTAGGAATAGGTGCTAGTCATAGTCTTATATACAGGGTGTATCAAATAAAAAGTAAATTTTGCTTGGGTGTTAACTACATGACATATAAAGCACAAACCCACCGAAACCAGATTTCAACATTAAAGAATAAAGAAAAAGTAAAATTTAGAGCCAAAAATTCTTTAGTCCGGGCCTGATGCAAGGAAAAGGTCATGTTAAACACCCGCTAAACGTGGTATTATGTTTATAAATACTTGCACTCCATTTTAGTATTATTCTAAAGTAATATGCCGTTGTTTTAAAATAGCAAAACTGAGGCATTCTAAATTTCTTCTTTTTAGAAAATAAACATTCCTTTTTTGTTAAGAGCATTCTACGTAAGTCTACAAAGTGTTATTTTTAATATCCCGATAAGACGTTCGAGTTTCATCGGATATGCGACTTCAGTAGTTACAAAAAACGTAAAAATTTTTCTTTTGCTCTGTCGAATCGAGAGTTAGTTGTTAATAAACGGTACCACATGTATCTGAGCTATTTCTTTTGGATTTATTTAATCATATAACGCAAAATGAATTAAATCGAAATACACAGAAATAAATGTAAATACAGAAAATTTGCAAACACGCCTTTTCACTATGATGTCGCGCGAAAATGAATCTATACATTCCCGCGCTTTTGCCGATGCATCAAGCTTCGATTTTCTTTATATAAAATCATAATGGTCCTGAAAAGGATGGTTTTTTTCGAGACGGGAAGAATTTAAATAAAATGTTCGAAGTGGCTTGCACTCCAAGCGGCGATCCACACAAAACTAACAGCGGTAAAGGCTGAATGATGGGGGTATACTCTAGACAGCATTTAGGTTGGACACAGGTGTGGCTCTAGCCCACGGCATTTATAAAATATTTTTTTCTCGTTAATGCTTACAGATAGACCCCCTGTGCATTAAGACTTTTTGATTGTATATGATTACAGCTGCTACATATTATTATATTTACCTCTATATCTGATACACCCTGTATAATGTAAACCTTATTTTATTTGTTAATTCAAGCTTACCTGGTAATATATTTTTTCTATTATATTTTGCCCGGGAGATTATTCATTCAATTACACCTTTATTCATTAAGCTAGGGTGGGCTCCTATAGTCCAGGCACTTGAGGTAGGTGCTCATTGTACCATCCTTATTAATTCTCTTATTTCCACTCGAGCAGCTTGGTGTTCTCTATAAAGCCAGTATCTTGCCCAATGGAAAACTTGAACCCTTCGGGGGCTCCAATAGATTCTTCCCGAAATTTTCTGCCTGAGTACTTTCAACTCGTTTCCTCCTGTAGTTCGCATCTTCTACACCACGGTTCGCTTACACGGTCTTGTTGTAATAGATGCTTTTTCAGAGGACAGTGTTATCGGCGCAGTAATGGTCTTAGCTTCTTTCTGAGTAGGTTATCAGAAAATCTAGCGGATATCTCTGCCCAGAAGACCGTTGTATGTTTCCCCAGGATTATGGATATCCTTTGATTAGGACTGGGCTCACAAATACCGGCTCCTCTTTCTTGGCTGGATTTGGATCCGTCCGTGGAGGACACTTCTGTCCTCCTCCACCAGACTACTGCCCCATATGTTATTGCTGGTCTTATCAGCTGGTCAGTATATAGCCAATGGATCACCCTCAGCTTTAATGCCCAGGTTTTGCCAGCAACCCTCCTGCAGCGCCAGAATAGTTGCGTAACCCTGGTCGTTGTTTTGACTAAGTGATTTTTCCAGCTCAGTTTCACATCGAGGGTAACACGCAGATACTTTACTTCCTTGGTTAATTGTAACTCCTGCCCAGACAGTCTAACGCCGCCTAGGACATTGAGTTTCCTTATGTTGGTGAAAGCAACCAACTTTGTTTTTTGTGGAGTAACTGAGACTCCTTGTGAAAGGCACCATTCCTCCACCATTCGCAGTGCATTACGCATGATGCCACACGCCCGGGAACTTCCCTCTAGCTACGATGACAATGTCATCAGCGTACCCCTGCGTCAATATTCCTTTGTCGTTTAACGATCTGACGAGATCATCCACGATCAAGCTCCACAACAGTGGTGACAATACTCCCCCTTGAGGACACCCTCTGGTGGTCCTCATGACGATATTTTTATGTAGCATATTGGCATAGACCACTCTGCCTCTTAGCATGCAATCAACCTATCTGCTAGTCGTGTGGTCAATGTTCCGTTTCATTAAAGATCGGTTGATCGAGGGCGTTTATGTGTTATCGAAGGCGCCTCGATGTCACTGGCAAGGGTAACTTCCTTTTGATGTAGGCTCCTTTCGAGTCCTTCCACCAAAGTATGCAGGGCAGCCTCTCCCGATTTGCCCCTTTGGTATGCCCATTGCAGAGGATGCAGAGGATATCTAGCAAGTGCTCCTTCTGTAATGCTTAGGTGTATAATTTTTTCCATAGTCTTCAGCATAAAAGATGTGAGACTAATTGGTCTGAATGATTTCGGATGGTAGTATGTGTCCTTTCCAGGTTTCGGAATGAACGGTTCGAGACTGCCTTGATAGCAGTCTAGCTGTCAGTCATTATATTTATTTTCCTCCCTTTGCAATCATTTCTGCACAGGCTGCAAGGGCGAATACCTCTGCCTGGAAGACCGTTGTATGCTTCCGAGGACAGTTGTACATTATATTTAACAAGGTTAAGGTTGAAGAATCTCATTTTCTTTGGCAGTTTTATTATTTTTTAAGCTTTCTCGTCTATAATCTCCTTCCCCGACGATATAAAATATTACCAATTAATGAACACAACAACATCCTGTTATATCAACAATTTCCTATCACCAATTCATCGTTTCGTGTCATTCGATAAACCTTGAAAGGCGGCAAAACGGCACTCCTGCGTCACGTATTGTCTATCCTCTTTTTTTTTCTGTGCAACCCTTACGAATTTTCAATTAGAACGATGATCAACCGGCGCGCCGCCTAGAGGCGTCGCTGGCAAAAACCGACGCTGCCGACTGCATTCGGGGTCGAAACGTGGGATTTAATTATTCATTTTAACCCGGCAAAATGAAAATACGTGACCGGCATCGCGACTACGGGCTCGACGATTCGTTTGCCGTATAGTCTCCGGAGCAACAACTGCGAATAGTATGCCCTGCCGCGACCGACCGCGTACTCGGAGGAGATACGGCAAACGTGAGCCCGCTAACAAATTAACATAGATGTGTTGTGCATTTGCATACAGTGTTTGTATGCGTTGCGATTTCTTTGTATGTGTGTACGTGTGTGTCTATGTTTATGCATACAGGGGTAAAGTAGACGTGTTATTAGCCGCTTACTAAGGTGGTGAAGTCCTTGAATTTATGTTGTATTTTTTTTAACTACGGCACTATAAGCAGCTTAGATTAGATTAGATTAGATTAGGATTGGGGTGGCCTATCGACCTGTTTCACCGCGACCTTTTCAGATCTATTGTGATCCCTTTTTTCCTAGAGGACGCTCACTAATTTTGCCCTCTTAATTAGGCCTATCATCTTTGCGAGCGGCTTCTTTATGTAGCTACTAGTTGTGGGGTTCTCCTCCCCCATTACTAGAAACCTTGTCCTCGCCAGCCCTTCACATTGGCACAGCACATGAACTGGTGTTTCTTCCTCCTCTTGGCAGTATCTGCAGGTTGCATCATCTGCCAGGCCTATGTTGTACATATGCCTATTCAGCTTACAGTGACCACAGTCAGCAGACCTACAATCATTTTGACAGTCTTCCTATCTTCATTCAGTAGATCTCTCGTGAATTCAGGCCTCTGCTCCTTTAGGAACTCTTTTGCCTGCCATTGTCCCGGTGATTTTTGCCACCACTCTCTGGACTGATTGTATATCCATTCATTGATGGATTTTTTAATTTGCGATTTAGTAGTGCCGCTCCAACGAATGGCCTTGACGAACCTCGCCTGACCAGCTCGTCCGCCGCCTCATTTCCTCTCACGCCCGAGTGGCTAGGGACCCAGGCTAGGGTTACTTTCCTTTTGGGTGCCCACCTCATTTAGGGCGCTTACACAGTCCCAAATCAGCTTAGAGTCCACGCTTACGAAACTAATCACATTAAATGTGGACTGCTTGTCAGAGGAGATAGCGACGTTTTTATCCGGTTCGGTACATCTTTCTATCTCTCGGACACAGTGATGAATTGCAGCAACCTCAGCTTGGAACACAGTCGTGTCTTTGCTGAAGCTTACCGAAAGAGCCTTTTTAGGCTTCTTAGTGTATATTCCCGCTCCAACGCCGTAGTCCGTTTTAGAGCCGTCAGTAAATCAGTTTGAGTCCGCTCTTACCGGGGCACCTGCCTCCCCAGTCCTTCTTATCTGGTATTATAACCTGATATTTCCTATCTAGGTTAGGAGTTTGAACCATGGCATCACATGGCATTCCTAAAAGAGGTGCCTCCTTGAGTTCGTCTAGCAGTTTTTTATAGTCAGCCCCGTGCGATTTACTTATTGGTACTTGACTATGTAAGAGTCTGTGTACTGTGGACCTTGCGGCTCCTTGTACAAAAATATGTATTGGTGGCAGATTGAGAATTACTTCAATCGCGGTGGTAGGAGTCGATCTCAACGCCCCCGTGGCGCACAGGCACGCCAACCTCTGCACGCCACCCAATGCTTTGGCCGCCCCCGCCTGCCGCGCCTTTGGCCACCATGCTACTGCTCCATACGTTAACATGGGTCTAATTACCCTTGTGTACAACCACAGAGTCATCTTGGGGCTGAGGCCCCAATTCTTTCCACACAGCCTCCTACACCTACCCAGGGCGATGGTGGCTTTGCTGCTCAATTTCTGGATATGTGAATTCCTTTTGCGTGCCTTTGATCAAACCATACTCCCAGGTATTTCGCCTCTTTGACATATGGAATTCGTTCGCCTCCTATCACTAGTGGCTGTAAGCCTTCTAGCGTTCTTTTTCTTGTAAACGTGACAGCCTATGTTTTTTGAGCATTGACTGATAGTCGCTCTTGTTTACACCATTTGTCAACCGTGTTGAGAGCGGTTTGCATACGCTCCACCAGAACCTTTGGAAACCGCCCTCTGACGACTATTGTAAGGTCGTCAGTATATCCAAGGCAATGGAATCCCTTGCCGATCAGCTTCCGGATTAGGTCGTCTACCAGGGTAGCCCACTGCAAGGGAGAAAGAACTCCACCCTGCGGGCATCCCCCTCTCGCCTCCGCCTCAATGGTAGCCTCACCAATTGTGGATGTGATTTTCCTTCTTTCCAGGCTGGCTCTTACTCACTGTAGAAGCTTCGGCGCGACGCCCCTTCTCCGTAATGCCCCGATGAGTGTATTAGTGGTAGCATCGTTAAATGCTCCCACTATAAGCAGCTTTTCCAATTGTATGAGGATATAGTCAATCTTCCATAATTATTAATTAATTGTTGGAGTTTTTATTTAGCCAAATGTAATATATTGCTATGGAAACAGGTGTATGGAATATAATATAGAGCAATTCAAAGCCAAATGGAGAATTAATTGAAAGTGAAAATACAACGTTGAATAACAACCAACACTACTCTAAAAAACGATTGCCAAGTGACCTGTAAAGGTTTCCAAACGTATTTCGTATACGCTCGACCCTAATTTTTTAAGGAAAAAAACATTCGGAAACTTTACGTCCAAACGCATAGATTTATTTCACAATAAAATTTGTACGAGCTTTTCGTATATTTCTTACGTATTAACTAACCACTGGAAACCCGAATGAACCCGCATCTGCATTGCAAATGGCGTTCGTTCTAATTTAATTCAAAGTAAAACAATATTACTTATTCGACCCACACCTATACAAGCACAAGGGAAACCGAAATATGCTTTTGTATAAATAAGGCCTAAGAATAACGTTGCGTGGGTTTCAATGAAATCTGACGTTTGTGATTTGCTCTTTTATCTTCCTGTCGCGTTCTGGTCAAGACTGCTTTATTAATAAATTAAACAATAAATGCAAAATGCGTAAGTATAAGATATAAACCTAAAGAAATAGAGAGTGTAAATAACCCACCACTGTCAATAAAACTGAAATAGGTACCTATTCAAAGATGAAATGTGGCAATTGAATGTAGAGATTCGCCAAGCGCAAATAACAGGAAAGGATGTTAAAGCCGCATCAGGAATCTTAAGGGCTTTTGCAACGAAATTCTCTCTACATCTTTAGCCCTGCTACGGCCAGATCGATTCAAACTAAAATGGGAGGTTTGGCAATCGAATAGTAGCGGTGGAGGAAAATTTACGATAATCCTTGGATCTTAACAAAAGAGGATCGTTAGAACGTGAGTTGTGTGGCTAATCCGAAGATAAGGAAGTAGAAGAGCGAGGTCACAGGGTAGGGCTGATGGGCTTGAAGTTGGAAGCCTAGTAAGGGTACATACAAGATGTATCAAATTCGTTATAGTACACTGCCCGACATGTCGCGATCATTGATACAGTGATTATAAAAACTGCTTGGGGCACCTTTGTGTAATACACCTAGCATTTTGCAAATCAAACAGACGAATTAAAATTATTCAATATCAATTGTTATACAAAGTGAGTTTTTTTTTCATTATTTGTATGGGCATCTTGAAAGCTTTATAGATACTGCTGTGTACTGACTGAATTAAATGAATTTTAACGGAAAAATTAACTCTTTAACTATAATGAGAGAATAACAACTAAAAATATCTTCCTGCACAGAAATAATAAATGACCTTATATCTAGAATGTGCACACATCATTATATTAACAATTATTACTAAATGAATTCGTTGATGGACTATATAAAATTCAATTATGCGAAAATTTAGAATATGAAAATGAATTACAAAATGACATCAATAATATATAAAAATACGTCTACTCACATCAATAGTCGACCAAGGAACTGCCTGACAAAACTCTACAACGCAAACGCACAATTCACCGACAAAAATCTAGTAGAATATGCGTTAAATCAACATGAGCAAACAAAAGACATCTTAATGAATGGAATTAATTTTAAAAAAATTAACAATAAATAATTTAAATCAAATAATAAACTCTTTACCTAAATTTATACAAAAATAAAATCTAAACATGTAAAAACTCTCGGCAAATTGATTCAGCTCGGAAGAAATTACACACATCAAAATATGCAACTTAAAATGCACTCGCGAACAACGGGGAGTCTGAACTACAGCAATACGTATTGGGTTAAACTGAGAGAAAGATTTGCATCTTTATAAACCTAATATGCTTTTGTCCATTTCAGGAAATGCATGGTTTACAAGATATTTGCAAAAAAATAGAATTTCACCAAAACCTTTTCAGTGCTGTAACTCTTTTATTTGTAAATATAGAAAAAAAATTAATATTGTTTTAGAGAATTTAATATCAAACAACAACGTGTTGAATTTTTAATTTTGCTTAGCATTTTTGACTTAGAAAGCAAAGTCTTTTTTTTTTTAGTGGAGACCATAGTTAGCTGTTGACATGACATATTCTAATAGTACATATTTTCTGCTTGCAATGATGTAAGGGTGGTAATACTTATTTTAATAAATAAGAGCACAATACTATGATTAAATCTATTTCTGCAATTACTGTAACAAATTTTAAGACGAATTTTTCCCACAAAAAATTTGCCGTAGAATTCGAACCTGCTGCTGTGGCAACCCACATTACCGCGAGTGTATTGAAGTTGCCTAATTTGTCATGATTTTCCGTTTTGCTGAATCATTGTGTCGAGAAATTTTCATAATAATGTTTTTATTTTTGTATAAATTTTAGTTAAAGTTAATTGTATAATTTATTTAATTAAGTGTTGTTTTTTTAAATTATTTTCACTCTTTAAGGTGTTTTTTATTTGCTCATGTTGTTTAGCGCATTCTCTACTAGATTTCGTCGGTGAATTCTACGACTGCGTTGTACACAGCGGTATAGAGATTTTATCAACCAGTTCCTTGGTAGATGTTAGCGTGAGCACTTGTATTTTCAAATCTTTGCTGCCATTTTGTTAATTCAATTGATATCGCAATTTAATTCGTATTATTTGTCTTTTATTTAATCCATCAAGGAATTCGCGTTATAATAATTGTTATTATATTGTTGTGTGCACGCTATAGACGCAAGATCATTTATTATTTTCGTGCAGAAAGATAGATTTTAGTTTTAATTCTCTCATTATGTTGGTTACCTCGGGTTGGGTGAATAGAAGCATTGTGCTTGCTATCAGTTTTCAATTTTGTTAATTTCTAGTGTTCCACGATTTTATTTTATTTTAATTTGAAACCACGTGGATTGTTTTTGAAAAAGAGAATTATCTTCCTGAACTAACTAATCTTTTGTTTTGTATAGGAAATAGCATTGTCCTATTGTAATTTAGAAACACGTGCAGTTTTTAAATTTAGGCCAGAACCCTCTGTTCACGGTTTTTTTTTCTGCAAATTTATAATTAACTTTTTTTTTTCTTTTTTTTATAATAAATTTTGATCGTTATTTATCTTCTTTGGGTTAAAAATTTTGTTCTTTCATTTTATATTAAACCTTTTCAATTTTTGGGGTATTTAAGAAAGTCAGATTTCTTTCACCCACAATTTACTTGTCGTGGTTAGATTCAAGTTTTAATTCGCGAGGGTAACTCTGAGATTAATTGTTCTTTTGCGCCCTTTAAAGATTTTATCCGTTGAGCTAGCTAATTTAATTTTTCATTTTGCATTATTCAGACAGTACACAGCACTACGCACTCTTATTTACCGGATGAACCTTCTACTACTTGAGCTAGCGAGCAGTGCAGCTTCGTATACAAATCGACTTATGTCAATTGCAGATGTTGAAAGGCTGGCAGTCCGGCGATTATGCAAGAATTACAAGGTTCTCACACAATTATTATGTTTAACAAAAATCATGTCTTACCATGGAAAAGAAAAAAAAACTTATGGTATTCAATAAAACATAAAAAACGATAAAAACGCTGACACGGAATACCCTAAAAATACATTAAGTGTGATATGACCACCATTATTATCGATAAACATGCGACACTTTTACACTGAAATAATTTTGCGCTCATCAAACCCGACAAATACATTAATTATAACAGTTTCAATAGCTTTTCTTGGGTTGCATGTATATGCATGTATATGGTCTGCACGTCCTCAGATTTTTCACCACCAGACTTCTTCATCTTTGGTGCAATAAAAGATCTCATGTATACACAGACTTCTTCATCTTTGATCCAGATGAAGAAGTCTGGTGGTGAAAAATCTGAGGACGTGCAGACCATAAAACAGAACCATTTCTACCCGTACGCGAATGTAGCATAAAGCTGGTAATGTAGTCATTGAATTATCCGAGCTAGTTCAATGACTGCATTGCCAGTTTTATGCTACAATCGCTTATGGGTGAGAGTTTGGCACGTGGCTCCTTGGGACCGCACAAACTGAACTCTCTTTCACATAGTAGGTGATTGTAGGTAAAGCTTGAGATGTGATTAGAGATAAAAGTGGATTTATACCCTCAGAGGAGAGGGGGTCCGTCACTAGTGTTATTCTCCTTTCATTGCTCTTGTTAGTATGGTGATTCCTGCAATAGATCATGACCCTCGCCTGGTGGCGTATTCTATCGGTTCATTGTATTTATGCATTTTTTTCTTTGATCTCCCCAGACTATATTTAATCGAAATAAAATATAATACACAGAATGCTCCATTTTAACAACATCATAACTTTAGTTCAAAACTCGAAAAACCGTTGCATTAAGAAGAAAAAAATAACAAATCTACGTAAAGCACTGTGTTGTATTCATTTTTTTTTGTATAATTTCCATAGCAACTGATATACGAGGTGCATCAATAAATTGAAAATTTTTAATTTCATCCTATGCAAAAGTAAGGAGGCTAAGGAAATTTGGTGTGCAGTATTTTTTGTTGCACAAAAAAAAAATAGTATCGCTGCCAACTCTCTAACTTTATTAGTAACCGAGATACCCTGCTAAGTTGCCCAAAATGGAACAACCTGTACATTATCGTTGCAAAATGCCTTATTTTTAGAGTTTAGTTTTTGACAGATTCATTAAATCACAAATTTCAACCACTTGCTTGTGTCATTTAGAAGCGTTTTGCGTTTATGTATCTGTACCTCAGAGGCAAAGTGTGTTAAGTCCATAATTGGCGTTTTACAGTAGACGCGTTTAAAGTTGTGGTGAAGATGTTTTATTTACCAGAAAACCACATTATTTTCTATCAGCACTTTCTGATGTAATCGATTTTAGTGCCACAGTCCGAACACATAAAACTACTTGTGCGAGAAACGCCGACATCAGGTAGTAGATTTTATTGTGAGGAAAAATTGCTGCAATACTCGACCAGTTATTAAATACATTTACCGTAGCAATAATTCTTACGGTTCGACCGCATTGTCGTTATGTAGGGCGGGGAATATTTCCGATCGCTCGCAGTTCCGCAGTTGACCTTAGACACTCAAGAGATCGTTGAGTTTTTGGACGTCAAATCTCGAAAATATATATACAGATTGATCGTTTTACATAGATGTATTCAATTTTGACAATAAGTGTTTAAATTAAACGACTTAAAAATTAAGAAAAATCTAACAGAACTTCAAAAAAAAATTCGGGCCATCAACTGCCTGAACAGAAATAAGAGCAACCGATTTGTCTAGCAGTAGTGCTGCCAGAAAGCATTTTTTAGCAGAAGCCCTGAAAGAAAACAAGGTTGGATTTGCAGTTTGAATGAAGGTCACGACTTTTGGAACGAAGTCGTATTTTCTGACGAAAAAGTCTAAAAGTGTTGTTATGTTGGCAGAATCCGTGCGCATAGACCAAAAAAATGAAAGATATACACACAAACTGCACACCAGTGAGAAGTTCTCAGTAAACGTATGGACCTGGATTAGCACGGATGGTCACTTACTTCAAAATTAAAGGCTGACTGGTGTTAGTTAGGTAGGTAATTAGTAGATTTATGCCGATAGCAGAATGCGAAGTGATGAATATTACAAATAGTTTGAAAACACACAAGTATGTTTATGACTGCCAATGTACGCAAATGATTATAAATAGAACTTTAAACATGAAATTCCATTTATATACTTGTCACTGCTTCTATATAAACGTGTAGTCAGCTTTTCATTTTTAATCGCTTCCGTACATTGGCAACCATAAACACATTGGTTTGTCATAAACGTAATTCAGTGATGACTTCCCGAAATTAACATTTAAATTTAATGTCGCATCGTATTTAATTTAAAATTGTTTATTGTATTATAATGTTAAAAAGTAATACCATACATACAAACACTAACAGTCAAGAAAGCCGTCTGGGCAAACTAATATGTTTATGACTGCCAATGTACGCAAATGATTATAAATAGAACTTTAAACATGAAATTCAATTTGTCACTGCTTCTATATAAACGTGTAGTCAGCTTTTCATTTTTAATCGCTTCCGTACATTGGCAACCATAAACACATTGGTTTGTCATAAAAGTAATTCAGTGATGACTTTTCTCATTAACTCATTAACCCTTAGTTAGTGTGGTGGGGTATGCCATACCCCAGTATGTAGGCAAACATAGTGGGGTATGGCATACCCCACCACACTAACGAAGGGTTAATGAAAACTACGTTATCACAGATTGTAATTCCAGCTTATTACTGTTTATTATAAACGTATCTGAGATGTTACTTGTGCTAAATATGTTCTGTTACTGGAGTAGAATAAGAGAGGCGTCATCTATGCGAGCTTTCTGAATACACGTAAGCATTTAACTCGCATAACATAATGTGATTACTGAATTGCTTTTTGACGTCTTGGCAAACCAATGTGCTTATGGTTGTCAATGTACTCAAACGTTTATAAATGAAATTATATTTGTATTAAATTGTATATATGTTTCTTATCCAGGACTTATTCTAATTTAAATTATTTTTTCTTGGTCGTATTGTATTTCAATTCAAAATTGTTTGTTGTATTGGAATATAAAAAAAAAGTAATACCATACATAAAAACACTAACAGCCAAGAAAATTCTCACGTAATTGGTCGTCTCGTAAATGTAAATTACTTCTTGAGGTCTTGGCCAACCAATGTGTTTATGATTGCCAATGTACGCGAGTGATTATAACTAGAACTTTAAAGATGAAATTAAATTTGTTAATTAATGCATATTATGCAAACATAAAAGCTAGATTTTATTTTTTTATCCCCAATTATTCATCTGGTTCCTGGTTAAATTATTTTTTTTTTTATTCTCCTAAATGACGCAAGTTACTTGATCTTAAACTTTTCAGCGTCTTAAAATCCGGTCATTAGTAATGACAGCCCCCTCAGCGTAATTCGACAGCATTGACATTCGAAAGCGAGACACCCTTCCCAACGTAATTAATTAATTAATCATCTAATTAATCTTCGATTCTAAGACTTTGCCACCTCGGCCTAAGAATTCACTTTTCAACAGCGCGGACGAATTATCGACAGGGAGCAGAACGCGGGTGAAGCGGAATCAAACGTTTTGATATTCAACTCAGGCATGTCGAGGAGACGACAGATCGGAACTTTTAGCTTCGCGAGCTTTTCCGACGTCCCGAAGTTAGAAATGTCGGAAAATTCAGCAACTCCCTACAATTCCGCCAATTAGGGTTTCCCCCCCCCCTCCCTCCTCTGTCCCTCAACGCTGCGTGGACGTAAGTTAAGTAATTGCCAACTTCTTCTTGTGAAGTTACTAACGAACAGCCCATAGCGGGTTGTCTATGCGGGCAGTATCGAATAGAAGCTGACGAGAGATACGCAAAGAAAGTGGTGAAGACGTGGATGTGAATGGGAGAAGTTGAAATGGTAACCTCGCAGTGGATATATGTTACGTAAATTAAGGATAGTTTGTGGAGATTATCAGAGCCATTTCCTAATAATATTCCAAATTTTCCACGTCAATAACAACAACGGAAAAATAATAGAATCTGTGGAAAAAAGGAATAGAAGAACCCAGACTGAAAAGAGCTGATCCTATCTAGAAGTGGGGTAGGGGAGCACAAAGGTCTTGTAATGCCAATCATTGAGAAACTATTAAAACATGTCGACACTGGAGGTGGAATTGCAGCGACATCAATTCAATCATGGCAGTAATTGTTGATTTCACCTTTCTAAGGCCATGCTTGGAATTCTTTAAATATTTCTATTGTTCAAAGAAGTTCAGCAGTCCAACTTTGAGGGCCTTCTGCGCTATTTTGGATATCGTTGGAAGTAGTTGGAAGAAGTGTAGTTGCTTGTACAATTAACATGTCCAAATTTTTATATTGGTAGTATTTTTGCCGTTTGTAATTCTTCTGGAAACACTCCGCCCTCAAACATGATATTTATCAAACATGTAATTGATCCGCAGAATATATGGATTATATGTTTGAGAATAATAGTGCTTAGGCGATCTATGATGTACTTATATTTGACACAAAACAGCTATTAACTTTTTGTTGCATCGTTCATTTTATCTGGTAAATATACTAGAACTAGATCAATATTTATCATAATATGCATTAATTAACAAATTTATTTTGCACGTATTAACCCTTAGTTAGTGTGGTGGGGTATGCCATACCCCAGTATGTTTGCCTACATACTGGGGTATGGCATACCCCACCACACTAACGAAGGGTTAATGAAAACTACGTTATCACAGATTGTAATTCCAGCTTATTACTGTTTCACAAACCCAGATTAGCTGTCAAATAAACAAAACGCAAAAAAGATTTCGTATTTCCATGCCAGTACTTGCTTTTTCATTCCATTACCTACTGCTAATGATAAAATATGAACCTAGTGTGAGTTGATGAACGATATCATTGATGAATTAAGAAGAATTTATTTCTCATTGAGAGATAGGCGATGGTATATGTGATTTTAATCTATCATTGCAAAGATTGTGAAGTTACGCTGTTTTCTTATTATAATATTAAAGTGGCAAAATTTTCTTTAGATCATGTATGTATGTATGTATGTAAATAGAAAGGTGGTGTTACACTGCGACCCTAAAAGATCTATTGTGTCCCCTATTCTTCCTGCTTTACAGCTGGCCTTCCAATCCTATTCCTTTTAGAAAGTGTAGGATGTCAGAGGGCCCCAGTCTAGGTAAGTCTCCCTCTTCGATTTCACAAACTCATTATACAAATCGACGCATGAACTTACGTAAGATCAGCCCTGGATCGACGCTCTAACGTAATAAATGGAACACGGAAGTCACACGAGGTATAGCCCGTAGGCCGACTCTCAAGTGTAACGAACGGAGAAAACGAAAATTGCGCGGGGTGCAACCGTACGCTCCAGCGCAACAACGAAAAACAGAAGTCACACGAAGCACAGCCATGGGCCGACGCTCTAGTGTAATGAACGATGAAAAATATGTCAGGTGCAATCGTAAGCCGACGCTCTAACGTAACAACAGATAGTACAAGTCACACGAGGTACAGCCGTGTGCCGACACTCTAGTGTAATGAACGGAGAAAACGGACATTATCTCAGGTGCAATGGTAGGCCGACGCTCTAACGTAACAAGAAAAAAAAAACAGAAGTTCAGCCGTGGGCTGACAAACTCTACAATATTAGGCATTCATCTTTCACTTTTTGTATTAGGTTCAATTCTTTATGGCATATTATCGCGAATATGCCATATAAATCATACTAGGTTAATTTTATCGGCAATAAATTCTCTTATTAGGGTTGTGTCAGAGAGTTATGTTTTATTCTATATTGTGAGTCATTTCTCTACTCTTCAACATCACTTTACGTTTAAATTTATTATTAATACTTTTTTCCAAAAAAAAAGTATTAATAACAAAGTAAAAAGAGTTTGTATTCTGTTCAACTATAATTAATTTAGAAAGTCTACGATACAAAAAGGGGAGTTATTTTTGCGTAATTCTTTGTTATAAAGCAGCTAAGAGCAGACAATCAGTCACACACTATATAAAACGCTTAAAAATTGTCAATTGTCTTCAAGCTACGAACTTAACACACATTCAAGTTCAAATCCAAATACGTAGTGCTGTGGACACTTTGATTTCGCGAGAGTTTTTTTTTTTAAGTTGCACAGATGTTCATGTTTACTCCTATAAGCGTTTGTCAATGTTGCGAGAAAAATTTTCACAGATATTTATTTTGTTTAAGATTTAGTTAATGATTTGTTTGGTTAATTTATTTATTTAAATGTTCAGTTGTTTTAAATTAATTTCATTTATTAATATGTTTTGTTTTCACTAGTTTTGTTTATGTTTTGAGATTTCGTCTGTTGGTGGACTGATCTCCGTGCGACTTCGCTGTACGCAGCGGTCGCGATTGTAAGAACTAGTTCCTTGGCAGACACAAGCGTGAGTAGACGTAAATTTTGTAATTCTTTGCTGCCATTTTGTGATTTCATATGATTTAAAGATTTGTTTCGTTTAATTTGATTATATTCTGTCCATCAAGGAACTCGCATTATAATAATTGTTATTATATTGTTGTGTACACAATTTAGATATAAGATCATTTATTATTTTTGGTTCTGGAAGATATTTTTAGTTTAAAGAGTTAAATTTTTCCGTTTTTTAGTTTGCTGTTTCGGTTTTATTTTATTAATCACCTCGGTTTGGGTGAATAGAAGCATTGTGCTTGCTTTTAGTTTTCATTTTTGCAAATTTCTGGTGTTCCACGAATTTATTTTATTTTAATTTGAAACCACGTGGATTTTCGTGAAAAAGAATTATCTTTCTGAACTAATTTGTTCTTTTTGCTTTGATAAAGGATTTAGCATTGTCCTTTTTAATTTAGAATCGAGCAGTTTTGATTTAGACCAGGACCTTTTGTCCAGGATTTTTTTTTCTGCATAATTGTAATTAACTATTTTTTTTTCTTCTTTTTATATAATAAATTATTGATTGTGAATTAACGTCATTCTAAATTCTGTTCTTTTATTTTTGATTTAACCTTTTCAATTTTTGGGGTAAGTTAAGAAAGTCAGTTTTCATTCACTCACTTTTTACTTGCCGTGGAAAAATTCAAGTTTTAATTCGTGAGGGTAACCCTGAGATTAATTGTTCTTTTGCGCCCTTTTAATTTTTATCCGTTGAGCTAGCTAATTTAATTTTTTTCATTTTTTTCATTTCATTTTGCATTTTCTTTTGGTACATTCAGTACACAGCAGTAGGTTCCCTTTTAATATTAAATAATTTTAATTCTTCTCCCGCAACTTGCATAAATGTCGTTCTACATACATCTACGCAACACGTGTATGCGATGTTATTACATAACATCGCATACACGTGTTTAACATCGGTCAGGCAACACACGTTGAGCCATCATTATCAGCACTAAAACAATTGCCAGAGGATGCTAGTTGCAGATTTTGTGCCAGCCCTTCGGCTTGGCACGGATTAACGTTTTACTGCTGCACTTCTTAGAGAAAATAAATTACGCAAGAAAGTGCAAACCAGGACGCAAAATTAGAAGGCACAAAGAGGTCATTATAAATCAGAAAGGAACGAAAATCGGCTCGATTTTGCGCCCACAAGTTTTTCTGTGCAAATATGATCGATTACAAATGATTTTATGTCTAAATAAAAGCCAATCAGTACTTCAAATATTACAGCAAATGATTCACATCACTCATTATTCTCTCAATCAAAGAATCTTTCAACACATAGATACATCCCACTCAACATTAGCATAAATGACTAGTAACATATTTTCGAACCATTTTAAAAGTATCGAGAGTCACCCTCGTTGGTAGCTTTTTGCGAATTCCTCTTCTTTCGACCCTCTTTTTTTTATAGTTTGCCAACGTCAACGAGTTCGATAGCAGTCGGATTATGGGGATATCCGGAAGAGTTATCGAATTAACTTCTGGAAGACGGTACCATTGCTATGTCGACTCGCAGGCGGTATCAATAAAACAAGGAACGAGCCAACGTCGAACTGCCAGAGAAAAACTTCGACTATTGGGATCGTGGAAGGTCGATGAGAGGGTGTGAAGGGGCGCTGCATAAGGGGTATCGGGTGATCGTCGCGGTATTCGGAGCGTTATTGCCATCTTTAGAGGGATTGCTTCGGCTTCACTGTGTGTACTCGAAAAGGATTGATTTTTTTATAACAACGGTTGAAGAGTAGAGCGCTCTTGTATTTATTCTAAGAGGGCTTCGGTTTAGAAATGAAAATAAAAAAAAACAAGTTTAAATGGGGTGTTTGATAATGGAATAATACTGATTTAACAATCAAGGTGTCGCTATGACTAATCACACATATAATTTTATTGCAAATATTATGTTATAACGCACTTTGCAAACTAAGAAAAGGAAAATTCGTTGGAAATTTTAAATTAATTAATTTCTTTTTAAATTGTTATTTCAAAGAAAGTTTTAGTTGTCACTCACCGGTTAGTAAACAAAAATATAAAGTTGATCTAACATTCCTTGAAAAAAAAAAACACGAGAACGCTGGATAGCATCGCTTATGAAAAATCAGTGGAGTTTCTCGTTGCTCTCAAATGTTAAATCATTTTTCGAAGCTTATTTATACATTTTTTTTTATAAAATAGTAATTCCGTAAATAGTTTACCAATAAAATAATTCCAAGTCAGTTTTTTTTTATTATAGAAGAGCTTACATTCATAGAAAAGTTCTATCATCGCTTGTTTTTAAATAATTCCATAGTTTAAATTAAATTTCGAAACTTCAAAATGGCGATTTAATAAATCTCAGAAGAATTCTTATTCTCCTGTTGGTGGAAATTTCCTATTGTCTCAGATGCCCGAATTTAAGAACTTGCTTAGTCTCATTGAATTCCAAGAACATTAAAAAACGGATTCCTGAATTTTCTCCACTAATTTAGAGGTTAGATACGCTTATTTTCGTTAACGAACTTCATTGCTACTTTAGTTAGGAATAAATATTAATTTGCACATTATATATCCGTTAGAACTTACCTCTGCTAAAATAGTTATTTTCATTATTAAAAAAAAAATATCATATAATTGCCAACAAGTTTTCATAAAATACTAAATACCATGAACCGATAGAATATGCCACCAGGCGCGGCTCATGAACTATTGCAGGAATCACCATACTAGTGGTGGAACGAATTAGGAACGAACTCGATTTTCTGCCTATCAGACGCTATCAGCGTTCCTCTGAGTGTATAAACCCACTTTTATCGCTAGGTGAAAAGAGTTCAGCTTGCGTCCCCGTAGGAGCCACACGCTAAAATGTCACCCGTAAGCAACCGTTGCAGAAAACTGGCAATGCAGTCATTGATAATGGTGTGTCGCGTACTAATACGTCGTACAATTATTAAAATTAACCCTAATGAAGTGGCTTCAGTGCGTGAGTGATTATCCAGGGTTCTTGCTCGAAGTACGCAACAAATAAAATATATTCTAGTGAAACAAATATTTAGTTTTCGTAGTTTTACTCCTCAGATCAACAATACGACAAAAATGTGTACACACTTAAATACAGGTAAGCGAAATCACAATTAATATTTAACATATAACAATAATATATACAGCAATGAATTACTATGAAATGCTCCCTTTGTTTAACGGGGTTTTCGGCTTTATTTGCCGAGAAGGCACGTGAAATAAATATACAAATATATATACAGGCGGTTTCGTTTAATTTATGACGCTCGTTGGATTAATCGTTATACATGAAATCTTATTGATTTACGGCAGAAATCAGCTTACGTTAATTCTCGTATTTAACAATAATACCTGATAATAAACAATAAAAGAAACAATCTCACCTCGAAACTAACTGACTCGAGGGGCGGTTTTACATCGGCTATCGTGAATTAAAGTCGTGTCACACCCTTGGGACGACAACGGGCGCTAATTCGACAAAAAAGAAATACGAAGATTACGCGTCACATCACACTTGCGGGGGTGGCTATGGTTGGTAATCGATCGTGGGGCGGAAGAACTATATTCGTGTCACACTCGAGAGACGACAACGAATTTTAGCCCACGGAAAAGGAAAAGAAACTATATTCGTATCACCCCGAGGGACGACAGCGAATTAAAGCCCACGAAAACGGAAAAGAAACTATATTCGTATCACCCCGAGGGACGACAACGAAATATAGTTGTTACTGCTTTATGCGCATCAGTACTGACTGCCTGTATGTTGGCAACCCCACCCCTTTCTCTCCTTCAAGGCGGAAGGGTTAAGAAGGCGGTTTGTCTTGCTACGTTAGAGTTTTGTTTCTGTTTATTATTATTTTTGACATTATAAGCGTGATTGTAAAAAAAATGACATGTAATATAATTTGCTAAAACCATTGTGATTAAAAGTATTTGTTAAAGCAAGAAAAAAGGTTATAGGAATGTCTAAAGAGTTCGTATAACAATAGTTCTATAGGATCGATAAACGGCTATAATCGTATCACCCCGTGGGACGACAACGTACTATGGTCAGGGAAAGGATCGGGATCAATCAAACTTGCGCAAATCCAACACGGGCGCGTGGGGATATAGCCTGCGTAGTTACAGTTAAATGTTGTTCCTTTTATTTTTTTTATCAATTTAATGATGTAAATTACGAATTTATACGATTAAACGCGTTTTTTGCAGTCCAAAAGAAATAGTTTTTATTTTCTTCTTTTGACCAATCAAAGATCTATTCACAAAAACCTACGCACACGTCTCTTTGTTTTTGAATTCAAAGGTCACCTCAATGTTTTTCAATTCGATCGGTGATATGCTGACCTGGCAGTCTCCTTGTTAGTTAATATTTTTACTCCATCAAAATTATTTTATAGGCCGTGTAATCCCCGGATGCGATTTATCGCGACCAGTTAACAAATTGCCTATCGCGTAAATCCAAATAAACGATCGTTCGGGATGAGCTCACGCCTCGTTCGTAAGTCATTAAAACCGTATCCTCTCCAACCAGGTACTCGCATCTCGTATACGGGTTAGTTTCCGTAACGAACTGATGACAATAACCCTTAAAATATAGAGCCGAATCGACAATGAAGGCCGTTTATAATGGCTTACGCCGTTAACACCAAGCGGGCGGGTTATAAAACAAAGTTTATATACCTTCAGGAGTGGGAATGCAGCGGGCAACTGTCGAAACTGTAAATAAAATATCCCGATACCGCCCGCACTCAAGTGTATCTTATATACTTTCTTCAAGTATAATATAGAGGAGTGTCTGTTACGGAAAGGTTTCGAAATTTTATATATTTACGCAGGTGTGATGAAACAGACGAGCAACTATAGAAATGGGAGATCAAAATTTTCCTCTTTCCACTCGGTTTATCCGTGTTGGAAATCGAATTAGCCTAGCCGTGTAATTGGCAGTTGACGTAAATGCTGATTTAGTGTGAAAATGTATACGGGTGCTATGTGAACATTATGGTGATATATTGGGGTAAATATAGGCGTTAGTGTTTCTAAATTTGCAAATTATTTGAGAACCATAACACTTGTCAAAATTAAGAAAAAAAATATATGATGCTACACATAAAAAGATCTTTTCTTAGTTAGAATATATTCTTTATCGATTTATTAATCGAAAATCTTATACTGAGAAAAAAAAAATCTTTGTCGTTAATAAATATGCATTAGTCCAATTTAATTATTCTTTTAAATTGTGGAAAAGAAATATTTATTACGTCCCGAGAAAAAAAATATTTGAAACAAATAGTGATTTAGATAGGTAATTTCTTCCTTATAAAAAAATATAGCTTCGATTTGAAAATAATCGATATCAGTCGCAAAGTAAAATTTCTTTGTTTGGAGCAGTAAAACGTATTTGGTTGAATAATTCTGCAAATGATATTCAAATAAATATTTATTTAATTGTAAGGAATAGAGGATATTTTTGCTTTAATAATTTGTTTATATGACCAAACTAAATTATTTAATTAAGCATATTATATAAAGACTCCATATGTTGTCCATGGTATAGTTTCGCCCTCATAGATTTTCCGTAAATATCAAATTTAGCAGAAAACTTATATCGAATATAGAGAATTAGTGTGTACATAGTGAAATACGTGAATGACCATTTTCACGGCAATTTCTGTACTTGTAGAATTTATTTATATCAAAAATAACACTAAGCACGTAAAACAATTAAAATCAAAAGTTAAAATTTAAATTTAAAATCTACGCCATCTTTCTTATTAAGAGCAGCCTTGGTTGCCTACATATCTTCCGACCTCCTTTTTGATCCTCAGTCGACTGTTGTTATTCACTACGTCTATGTCGGTATGTCTTATATGCATTAAATAATAATAGTAATAATAATAATAATAGATCTTTATTGTGCCAACAGCTGTAGCCAATAAGAGACACACATATACAGGTATATGTAAACATATGCATATATATATATATATATATATATATATACACCCTGTATATATATATGCATATGTTCCACGTAACTGGTTCATTAATTAGTTTATGATGTTCTATTATTTACTTATTATATTTGAGATTTTGGCACCAGTATCTGTTCGATTCGAACTATAAATGCAAAATACCTTAACCAAAATATCACTTCCGGTTGACCGGAAATGGATGTCAACTTTCTTATTTTAAATAGAATGACCTAATTTTTTATTCATTTTTGGTTTCTACAACTATAAATACGTCAGTTTTCATTAGCTATTCCTATAGCTACATGTTGCCGTTTTTGAGTTATTTACGTTTTTCTTCTTTTTTAGTCATAATCATTGCATCATTGAGAAATTAATATCTCGGTTAATACTGCAAGTAGAATCTCCAAATTTTCTATGTTATGAATGTAGATATTACTCTAAGAAACGGTAAGCACACTTTACATTCTAACAAACAGGATGTTCAAAACTGAGGAACAAAGTGACATATTTTCAAATGCAGAAAACTCAATTTTTTTAAATAGAACACCCTGTATTTTAATTCGGAATTAAGAAGTAAATATCATCCCCTATTACTTTATATGAGCATTCCCTATATCTATCTATAATAGATTTTGAGATATGAGCGACTTTTTGTTAAACAGACTAAGTAGCCCTATCTTTAAATGTTTGTAGCTGGCTCTGAAATGGATTTACGTCAAATTCATGTATTATTTTTGAATAACCATACAAGAATGTCTGTTCGAATAGTCATTTCTATTAATATTGCGTTGTAAGAAAGTGTAATTACGATGATATACATAAACACTTTTGGTTAGTCAATGAATTTGACATTAATCCCATTCAGAGCCAGCTACAAACACGCAAAGATAGGGCTACTTAGTCTGTTTAACAAAAAGTTGTTCATATCTCAAAATCTATTAAAGATAGGTATAGGGAATGCTGATATAAAGTGATAGGGGATGATATTTACTTCTTAATTCCGAATTAAAATACAGGGTGTTCTATTTAAAAAAAAAGAATACTTAGTCTGTTTAACAAAAGGCGCTCATATCTCAAAATCTATTAAAGATAGGTATAGGAAATGCTTATATAAAGCGATAGGGGATGATATTTACTTCTTAATTCCGAATTAAAATACAGGATGTTCTATTTAAAAAAAATGAGTTTTCTGCATTTGAAAATATGTCACTTTGTTCCTCAGTTTTGAACACCCTGTATGTTAGAATGTAAAGTGTGCTTACCGTTTCTTAGAGTTATATCTACATTCATAACATAGCAAATTTGGAGTCTCTACTTGCAGTATTAACCGAGATATTAATTTCTCAATGATGCAATGATTACGACTAAAAAAAGAAAAACTTAAATAACTCAAAAACGGCAACATGTAGCTATAGGAATAGCTAATGAAAACTGACGTATTTATGGTTGTAGAATTCAAAAATGAATAAAAAATTATTCATTCTATTTAAAATAAGAAAGTTGACATCCATTTCCGGTCAACCGGAAGTGATATTTTGGTTAAGGTATTTTGCATTTATAGTTCCAATCGAACAGATACTGGTGCCAAAATCTCAAATATAAGTAAATAATAGAACATCATAAACTTTTAATGAACCAGTTACGTGGAATATCTTGTATATATTATACATATTGTATACTTAAAATAAATAGTTATTTTGCGCTATCAAAAAGTAAAGTATCTTATTCCGAATTCTCATGATAAAAATAAGAAAAAAAAAGTAAGTAATAAGTGGTGTTGAATTGAATTATAATGGTAAAAAAATAATAAAAATAATAATAATCTTAACTAAAACCCTGTCAACACCAAGCGAGTGTTGGAAAGGATTTGATGGAGTGGAGTAAAGAAAATATCACAATAAGATGACACTAAGTTGAACAATCGGGACATGGAAACTATTGGAGATGTACCAAGTTATACACAAATTTAATAAACATAAGTTGACGTCGCGTCTCAAGTGAATCAATATCAAATTACGTTAAGAGCAATTGATCATCATATCCTCTATTTGGGTAATTACCTTCCTTCTTAAAATGCAGATATTTAAGGAATTTTCGTTGAACTTTCTCAATAAATTGTTTGTGCACAGCATATAGAAGGGATTCCATATAATAGCTCCGTATTCTAGTTTAGATCTAACCAAACTGTAATATAGTAATTTGATAGTGTTTACATGAAAGTTCGAAGAATTCCTAATTAAAAAGCCCAAGGTTCTCATAGCTGAAGATACCATTTCATTTCTATGGATTGAAAACGTTAACATTGGATCAAAATAAATTCCCAAGTCTCTCACCACTGTAGCCTGTGGAACAGCTACCCCGTTAATGCAGTAGTTAAAATGTTTCGGGGTAAGTTTTCTGGTATAACACATCACCCTACATTTTTCTGTATTTAAATGCAGATCGTTACCAGAACACCATCTGTCTATCACATCTAGCTGTTCTTGTAAACGCAAAGAATCATTGACCGATGTATTTGACATATAAACCTTCAAATCATCAGCAAACACACATTTGTCACACCGAACCTCTTCAATCAAATCATTAATGAATAGGAGAAACAGAAGTGGGCCAAGGTTGGAGCCTTGGAGTACTCTTGAAGTAGCATGGAATGGGTGTGACTGGTATCCATTGTAGAAGACGTACTGCAATCGGTTCGAAAAATACGATATAAACAGAGATGTTAAGAAGTTACTGAAACCGAACGATTTCAACTTTTTGAGAAGTAATATATATATAAACGTTATCAGGACACTTTCATTTCGACATTTTCGTTTTTGCTAAGAAAAAAATCAGCAAGACTGAATTTTCTTTGCAATTTTACTTTTAAACAAGTAGAACTTTTATGGAAATTATCACTATCTTAGAAATTATATTTGTGAGTATTCCGACTATATGAAAAAACATCTTGGAAAAGTTACCCATATTTCGAAATTTTACTTGGAATATTTCACGTTAAAATTACCTATAGTTGAAAATATTACTTCTAAAAGTAAAATACCTGTATGGATTTAGGAGCATAAAATTGCCCCAAATTTGTTCATAGTTGTAGTTGTGTTTTTTTTAGTGTTCTTAATTACCAAAATAAATTTAATTAGTACTGTTTTACCTTCAGTCTGAACTATCCAATTTGCAATTCCCGCAAAAATTAAGCCAGCATTCTTAAACAATGGCCCGCAGCACAATGGTAACTCTGGCTTACCTGAAACAAAAAAACGGAAAATTTCAAAACACAATTCACGCTCACAAACATTAGACGTGGTTAGCAGACAACAATATATTTATGCAAAATAGAATATTGCATCCAGTAACGTAATTTATCCAGGGGCACGAGCGGATGTTACAGCAACCCACACCGGGTTCACAATTAAAATACACAAACACTAAGCCCCAGTCATTAGCATTCGTACGATCCGCATGTAAATGTTGATTAATACGGCCCGGGTATTAGGAAATTTATCGTTATTATCAGCTTTGCGACCGGGGTGGGTGGATGGACTGTATATGTGTACGTTGTGCGCTATTGTTGTATAGTTGTGTAGTTGTAGAGGTAATTACAATGCGCGCGGCTATAATAAACAAAAATGGCGCATTTAATTAAACAATTAATGCAGATTTAGGGCGGATCGCTACGTGAGAGCGGGAGCAGGTAGCTGTTACGGAGCGACCAGTTTGTCGATTTTCGATTCCCAGGAGATTGGGACAAAATTGACGTTAAAAAGTGTAAAAAATACGTAACGTGCGTGCTTGCGTGTTAAATCCCCTTATGTTGTATCAGTTACGTTATTAATAACGTGTACGTTATCAACAAATATAACGTATTTACTGCTGTGGTTAGGCAACCCAATTTGCTGGTGTATTTTGAGTTGCATATTTTGATTTGTTTACTTTCTTCCGAGCTGTTGTTAAGTTTACCGAGAGTTTTTCACAAATTTTGATGTTTATTTTGAATAAATTTAGTTCAAGAATTTATTGTTTCATTTTAATTTATTTAGTGGTAAGTTTTTTAAAAATTCCATTCATTAATTTGTCTAGTATTTGCTTGTGTAGATTTAATGCGGATTCTATTGAATATTGGCGTATTGTTTATACGACTGCGTTGTACGATTTTGTGAGAGGGATTTTTGTAAGAAAAACAATTGTAGAGTTTTGTTAAGGACTTCCTTGTTCGACTATTGACGTGAGTAGACGTATTTTTGTATATCTTTGTTGCCATTTTGTATTTCATTTTGATATTGTAAAATTTCGCATTAATTGTCTTTTATATAGCTAATCAAGGAATTCTTATTGTGATAATTGTTAATATATTGAAGTGTGCACATTATAGATATAAGATCAATTATTATTTTTTGTTTAGGAAGATTTGTTTTAGTTTATTTTCTCTCATTATAGTTTAAAGAGTTAATTTTTCCGTTATTCATTTTTGCTGTTTCATTTTTAATTATCAATCACCTCGGTGTTCTTGCATTTAGTTTATTGTTAGTTTTGTGATACCACTTGGGTTGAAATTGAAAGATTTTGGATTATCTTCCTGAACAAACAAATCTTTTGCTTTGTATAGGAAATAGCATTGTCCTATTTTAAGTTAGAGTCAAGTGCAGTTTTTATTTTAGGCCAGAACCTTCAGTTCAAGGTTTTTTTCTGCACAAGTTGTAATTTAACCCATTTTGTGAAATAAATTTGATTGTTAATTAACGTCATTGGGTAAAAAAAAAATTCTGTTCTTTTATTTTTATATTACACCTTTTCAATTTTTCGGGTAATTAAGAAAGTCAGATTTCATTCACTCACAATTTGGTTTTCGTGGTTAGATTCAACTTTTAATTCTCGAGGGTAACTCTGAGATTTATAGTTCTTTTCTTCAATTTAAAAATCTTTTCCGTTGAGCTATTATGATTACTATGATATATATTAGAATAAATGACCTGTTCAAAAACTTTTGCAAAATTCTATAAAATGGAAATCGGTCTGTAATTTTGTATATGTGTTGAATTGCCTTTCTTATGAACAGGAATCAGTCTAGCACGTTTACAAAGATCCGGAAAAATTCCAGTTTTTATTGCAAGATTGATAATTATTGACAATAGTGCCGCAAGCACAAATCTAGTATCACGTATAAGAAAACTTGGTAACCCATCGTCTCCGGCAGTGTGTTTGTCACAAAATCTGGACATTATTTTTAATAAATCATCCTCAGTAACTAGTGAGATAGAAAAGAGGTTGGAACCGCAGTCAGGAACCATCTCAAAATCATCCGAGTTGCAGCCACGAAATCCCACCGCCGAAAACTTGCCCGCAAAAGCATCTATAATCTGTTGGGGGTCATCAATTATTACATCGTTTACGTACATCGCTCCGGGTACTCTTGTCGATCCTTTCTTACTGCGTATAAATGAATATAATTCTTTGGGATTAACAGTGATCCTTTCTTGTATATTCTCTAAGTAAGTTTTATAAGCAGTGGAAACTTCAGATTTATAGAGAGCTCTTAACCTTTTAAATTCGTTATAGTAGAAATGATTATTTGTTGATTTTTTTCTTATTAAAGTAATTTATAAACAACAAAGGCCCCAAAATGCTACCCTATTATAACTTGCCTCGATTGCATTCACTTGGCCGACTTTAATCCGTAAGTGGGCGATGATTCCTTTCACCTCCTCTATATATTATTAAAAACTATCCCCTTTTGCTTATATCCAACCTTTAATCACGACAAAAGCTCGCATTCTCCTAAAACCAGCATTTAAGACACCATTTAATTGAAGATTTCGCAATCGAACCTTCAGCATTCCTCATTCGACACCATTCAAACCCGTCTCTATTCGGAATTTCTACTATTCAACGGTCCCAAATAGGAACAATCCCTAGGTGGCGCGATCTAACACACCCCCATCGCTTTAACCGTGAACCGATCCGGGCCACTGATTACGCCCCATCCGTCTAATTATCCTATTATTCCCCTATATCGTGATTCAATCGCATTGTCGAATGCTAGAATTCAGAGTGTGGAATGCAGTAATAAGGACACAGGTCCCCTGTATACCGATGCACTATTACGCTCGTTAGATGGCGCGCGTTTTCAATGTCTGTCCCTCTCTCTCTCTCTCTTCACCGCATTTCTCACAACGCAATATTGTATTATCATCAACGGTGACGAGATATCGGATTATCTACGGGAAGGCAATTACGATGACGATCATAAATCATCCCTCGGCGCTCCGGGGGTGTGAAGGTAAAATGACGTCGCAGGGTGTCGCGTGCTCCCCACTCCCCGTAATCTGCCGCAATGACGGGGAGGTCTTCTGTCCCGCTGGGTTAGGAAGGGTGGGTTATAATTCTTCCTAAGGTCGAAGTCTTAGGTGTGGAGCTAATCCTGAAAGGGGAAGCAGTCTATCAATAAGAACAATCGAGGAGTATCGATTCTAGAGGGAGTAGCCACGTTGTGCAATCTCTTGTACTATTAATGCAACCAGAAACGTGATACACACGTATTATTTTTAATAAAACGGTAACTTACCTAACTAAAAGATAATTCATTTAATATGTCATACGTAGATATAGAATAAGAAATATCGATGTAAATTTGACAGATACACCCAGTTAAATACCTACCCGAAAATAGAATTTAAAATAACATCGATTTTCTTCTTCCTCTTCTAGTAGATATTAAGAAAAATCAATATTTTCTTTTATGTCCGGGATTTTCTTCTGAAGTATCACAGGTTGTATTTGACAGATACGCTTAATCTGGATACCTAACAAAAAATAAAATTTAAAATAATATCGATTTCCTTCACCTCAATTGGAAATAAGCAGAAACCATATTTTCGTTAATAAAAATGTCACCTTTTGCAAATTTGACAAGTTATCGCATTTGACAGGTACGTCCAATTAGATACCTAGCACAAACTAAAGTTTAAAGTAACACGAATTTTTTCTTCCCAAAGAGAACCAACATTTCCATTTATATTCAAGGGTAACTTTACAAATTTAATAGATTGTCACATTTGACAGATGCGCTTATTTGAATATTTGATGGAAAATAGAATTTAAAATATTATTGATTTCCTTCACCTCAATGAGAAATAATCAGAAACGATATTTTCGTTCATCAAAATGTCAATTTTTGCGAATTTGACAAGTAATCGCATTTGACAGGTACGTCCAATTAGATACCTAACACAAATTAAAGTTTAAAGTAACACAAATTTTCTTCTTCCCAAAGAGAAAAGAGGAGAACCAACATTTCCATTTATATTCAAGGGTAACTTTGTAAATTTGACAGATTGTCACATTTGACAGATGCGCTTATTTGAATATCTGATGGAAAATAGAATTTAAAATATTATTGATTTCCTTCACCTTAATGAGAAATAATCAGAAACAATATTTTCGTTCATTAAAATGTCATTTTTGCGAATTTGACAAATTATCGTATTTGACAGGTACGCCCAATTATCTACCACAAACTAGAATTTAAAGTAGCACAAATTTTCTTCTTCCCCAAAAAACAAATAAGGAGAACTATCATTTTCATTCATATTCAAGGTTTAATTTGTAAATTTGATAGGTTGCCACATTTGACAGGTTGAATATTTAACGGAAAATAGAATCATCGACTTCCTTCACCTCATTTGGAGATAATCAGAAACAATATTTTCGTTCATTAAAGTGTATTTTTTTGCGAATTTGACAAGTTATCGCATTTGACAGATATGCTCAATTAGATAAGTACTTAGCACAAAGTAGAATTTAAAGTCGCACAATTTTTTTTCTTCCTAAAGAAAAATAAGGAGAATCAATATTTTCTTTCATATTAAAGGTTTTCTTTGTAAATTTAACAGATTGTGACATTTGACAGATGCGCTTATTAGAACATCTAACGGAAAATAGAATTGGAAATATTATCCATTTCCTTCATCTCAATTTTGGAAGTAAGCAGAAACAATTAAAATGTATTTTTTTTTTTGCAAATTTGACAAGTTATCGCATTTGACAGGTACGCCCGATTGGATGTCTAGCACAAACTAGATTGTAAAGCAGCACAAATTTTCTTTTCTCAAGGAGAAATAGAAAGAAACTTTTTTTTTCATATTCAAAGTTTTCTTTGTAAATTTGACAAGTTGTCACATTTGACAGATACGCTTATTTGAATATCTAACAGAAAATAGATTATAAAATATCGCTTTTCTTCCGCCCCATAAGAAATATGTAGAAACAATATTTTCATTCATTGCAACGTCTTTTTCTTGCAAACTTGACAAGCTGTCATATTTGACAGATAAAGCGAATTAGTTACCTAGTAAAAAAATATAATTTACAGTATTAAAAATTTCCTCCTTATGAAAGAGAAGTGAGGGGAATCGACGTATCCTTCAAATTAAAGAGTTCCTATATAAAGCCATCAGGTTTTCACTTTGACAGATGCGCTTATTTAAATATCTACCAGAAAATAGAATTTAAACCATCATCTATATCCTTCTCAATTGAAAAGAAGCAGAAACGATATTTTTCTTCATTAAAATGCTATTTTTTTGCGGATTTGACAGTTTAAAGAAATTAACAAAAGTAACATTATTAATAGCGTGTATGTCCTCCTATTGTAGCAATACCCACTGCCAATCTTCTTGGCATGCTGGAGATTAAGTTTCGGATCCTCTCTTGAGGAATCTGTTCTCATTCTTGAACAAGCATTTTCAAGTCAACAAGCCAAAATCTCAAATATAAGTAAATAATAGAACATCATAAACTTTTAATGAACCACTTACGTGGAATACCCTGTATAATATTCTTAATTATTTCGTGGCACACTATTTGAATTGTTTTTAATAAACGTCAACTTATGACGCGCGACAAGCTTATTAAAAATAACTTGTAAATTGGAAATGTTATTTCACGTTAATTTGGTGGTACGTTAATTTTGTCCAGAAGTGTATTATCTTACTTTTGGAGTACGTTTAGTCTGAAAATCGATTTTATAATTATCTTGTTTTTAAACCAACAAGCAACAAGTATGAGTTTGATTTAATATTAGTAATACTCCTTCATTTGACCTCCCACATAAAGCTTGGACGAGATTCCACAAATGACAGTTCAGATTATTTCCGACGATTCGAAACAATCCTTCTCCAAAGTCGGACCTATAATCTATTTGACAACTTCCACACTTTACTGCGGACGTATTTTTCCCGATAAATGGCACCTGTTCACTAGCGTCAGTCTATCCCTGCCTAAACGCTGACATGCGTTATTGGAGGGATAAATCATCCGATATCGCGTCAATAAAACTTCCAGCGAACGGTCGGGAGGTGCCTTGGTTAAACTAACATTTACTCTGCGCCCAGGCTCCCGTTCTAAAGTTATATAATATATGTATCTGGACGGGTACACAATCTCTTCGCGCTGTACGGCTCCTGATAAATTTTAGAATCGAACTGCGCGCGTTGAAATTTACATACTGTAATGCCCCGTGAAATATAGCTAGTCGATAATAAGCACTGGTGGATTTGTCGAAATTGGCATAACGATGTTAAAACAATGCTGTACACTTATACGGCAACATCGCGCGCAAACGGTATCGTGCATGTAGTCGTGTCGAACGAGTAGCACTATGAAATAATTGCTAGTTAAAATACGTTCATGACACGGCATAACCACCAGTGCTTAGATTTAATTTTTAACGTGACGCGTGGCCGTAATTGCAAAAGCAATAAGCGTAGGAATGCGAATTTCAGGTGCTCTCTGCGGGCACTAAAATTATAAGTGGAATCATAAAATCGTGCCCTGATAGCGTATTTACGAATACTTTAAAACATAAAACGTTTTAAATGAAAAGTAATATTATCACTTTAGGATTTTCAGCTTTGTGAAGGAATTCATCATAAAGCTCAGTAACAGGAGCGAGTGGGATCATAACACCATCTTGAACTTGAATAGAAATGCCATCAAATGGTATACTGATGGCTCCAAAACGGCAGAGGGAACTGGAATAGGAATATATGGGCCTAGAACCACATATTTCGAAAGCTTGGGAAAATATCCAAGTATATTTCAGGCGGAAATACACGCTATTCCGTTCAATATGGATAGAAATTATCGGAAGCAGGAGATTATCATCATGTCTGATAGTCAAGCAGCCATCAAGGCGCTGAGCTCATATGACATCAGTTCCAAGATGGTCTGGGAATGCCTAGGGAAATTAAATGAGCTAGACAAAAGAAATAAAGTAACCCTGCTGTGGGTTCCGGGTCACACAGGAGTGGAAGGAAACGAAATAACGGATAACTTCGCAAAAAAAGGGGCTGGAATGCCTTTTGTAGGGCCTGAACCCTTTTGCAGGTTAAGTAGCAGTACAATACTGAAGAAACTAAAAATAGAAATGGAGCAGAGAAAATCCAGTTACTGGAAAAATCTCCAGGGAATGAGGCAAAGTAAAATTTCTTCTGGGAACTTATAACCAGAAGAGGTTTACAAATGCATCAACCTGAGTAAGAACAATGTTCGCATATTAATAGGAATACTTTCAGGCCATTGTAGACTGAAAGGACACCTGAGTAAGCTTGGATTGGAAAAAGAATCTGAATGTAGATTTTGTGGGGAACAGGATGAAACACCCATCTAGCTCCTCTCAAATAGCGTAGCACTGTGCAACTCGAGGGGGTAGCACCTGGGAGCATGTGAAATCGAAGAGGGAGACTTACCTAGATTGGGGCTCTCTGATATCCTACACTTTCTGAAAGGATAAGGAGTGGAAGGCCAGCTGTAAAGCAGGAAGAATAGGGGACACAACAAATCTTTCAGGTCGCAGTGTAACAACACCTTTCTATTTACATACATACATACAATATTGACACTTTGAAGGAAGAGCGTGGATTTTGACAGTTCTATTGGGTGGAGGTGGTTCACTTTGTATATATAATTTTAATACGTGCCAGTGTTTCGCTTTTTGGCGAGCTTCACATACAATCTTTCGCGATTCTATCATATAACGACGTCTCTTTTTTGACGCCCTGTTAGGTAGGAGGGGGGGGGGAGGAGTGAGGACCGTCTTCATTTGATGATTCTATTGGAGTGGTAGTGCTAGGATTAATCCATAGTACTCTAAGTTGAATTTTCTTTTTAGGTAAGGGATGTAAATACAGGCAAGTCTAACAAACGAAATCGATAAGCCGTGTAATTTATCATCAAGAATAGCCGTTGTAATCTAACGGTGAATTTGCATAAATGTACCACTACATCGAAGGAAGGGAACTAACTATGTATGTAAATATAATGACGCAGGAGGAATCTATTATTACAAAAAATAATATCGTGAAAGGAAAATAATGGCCGAGAGAAAAGAAAAAGCTGGCAAAATTACGTTTACCATTAAGTTTAGTTGTTAATCACGACAATAGCCAATTCATCATAATTGGGGGTGATTATACAGCACAAGTTTAGTGAAACCCACAATGCTCTGGAGAAGAAAGACTGGTCTTGGATATATTTTTTTTTTTATTATTAAACGAGTAAATTGGAGGTTATCCACAAACATTTTTATTTCTTCGTATTGTACCAAAAAAAAAAATTATACTGCAAGCTCGTACAATGCTCCAGGCACACTCATTTCAATCTTTTTGCGATTGATAAAACCCAATTCACTGCGTCCGCAGTTTGTTATTCTATCCTTATTCAATATTTTAAAGCGACGGACGACGTCTTTATCGACATCCGGTCTCTTGAGAAGCCGGCGAAATACTTTCTCCTCTCTTTGTTTGTGCCGTGATAAGCTTATAAAAACATTGACTTTCCCAATCGTGGAATAATCGAGGAGGGAATTCGTCCAACCTCCCATAAATAATCATTAAAATAAGCCGTCGTTAATTGAAACTGATACCTGGATGCGCGTCAGCTTCCATAGAAACGGGTCTTATGTGGCGAGCCGATTCAATATTGCCAATAAGCTGCTTATCACGTAAAGCAGTTACCGCAAAGATGCCAATTAATATTCGAGAGGCATACAGTCTCCCAGTTTTCGGGACGCGCTAAAAGGGAGGAGAAGGGGGGATTGAGGTATTGACAAGGAGGTGGTGCACGAACGATGTCTCTTTGTAGGGGTGTCGGTTGGATGGGAGAAAACTAGCACGTCAGCACAGTGAAATGACTTATTTCATATATTAATATACAGGACGCCCAACCACGCTGATTCATTAGACTTTTTCGAACTTGCAGTAGGAATTTTGAATTTATGAAACTTGCAAGGTAATCATGGCCTACTGTAATCTATTTAAAGGAGATATTTCCACCTTTACAGAACTTGATATCAATTTGTAACGTCGTGTTATATGGAAAAAATCATTTCAGTATTTAGTCTAACTTAATAATTTATTTTTGCATAAATTTTAGTTTATTAGATATTTCTTTTTCAATCGTTTCAGTACCGTTATCCCGCGTTTATTCATTGATTTGTCCTTTTTTTTTACCGCCACGCGTTCTTAGTTCAATTCTTAGTATACCGCATCCCCACGCCATGTCATGTATATATCTACGAATGCTGAAATCCCTACCTGGCAGATCCCAGTCATCTGTCGCTTTGTCCCTAATTAGCTATAGATCATAACCGCCCTACGAGAGTGGCGCGACATAACTCACCGTTTTCCCACACGACTGCAGATCGCAGCCGTCCTGTGGGCTTCCGTCCTCCGTTCGGTTATAGTTCCTAGCCGTCCCATGGGCATGGCACGACACAACCTTCCGCTCTTTGCTCGACTGCAGACCGTAGTCGCCCCAGGGCGTGGCATGGCGCGATCTGCCGCCTTTCGTTTGTAGTCGCCCTGAGTGAGCAACAGGACGCAACCTTTGACTCTTTGTTCGATTGGAGACCGTAGCCGCCCTCAAGGCGTAAGACGGCGCAAGCTCTCGCCCTTCATTCGGTTATATTTCGTAGATGCCCCACGGGTGTGATGTAATACAACCTTCCGCTCTCTGTTCCATTGTAGACCGTGCTTCTCCTTCCCCCCTCAGGGCGAGGGGATCTAATTATAGATAGATGATTTAATTATGCGCCTTTCATTTGATTGTAGTGGCGCAACGGAATTTACTGCTGTCTGTTCGATTGCAGCCCGTAGTCGCCCTACGGGCGATGCGCCGCGCAATCTTCCACTCTCCGTTCGGTTGCAGTTGGTAGTCGCCCCAACGGCGTGGCACGATGCAACCTCCCGCTCTTTGTTCGAGTATTATTATTGCATTATATTTTTGTTATTAACAATCATAGGGAAATTATTTAATTAAAGTAGGAACATTTCAATTATTGTTATGGAATCCCTATAGAATAGGGTAGTACTTTTTAGGTGGAGCACAGGATTGGGATGATTTGTATTTATTTAGTTTTTCATAAATAAAGTATTCGATTACAGACCGTAGGCGCTCCCAATGTGTGGTACGGTGCAATCTCTCGCCTTTCGTTTGGTTATAGTTCGTAGACGCCCTACGGGCGTGGTGCCACGTGGTGTAACGCAATCTTCCGCTCCCTATTCGATTGCAGACCGCAGCTGCATTGCGGGAGGGACGCGGCGCAATCTTCCGCTCTCGATTTGATTGTAGTTAGTAGCCGGCTCACGGGCGCGGTACGACGCAATTTTCCGCTCCTTGTTCGATAGCAGACCGTAGCCGCTCCCAAAGCATGGCACGGCGCAATCTTTTCCGCCTTTCGTTCGGTTATAATTCGTAGCCGCTACATGGGCGGGCCGTGACACAACCTTCGGTTCTCTGTACGATTGCAGACCGTAGCCGCCCCACAGGCGCGGTACGACATAACTTTTGCGATTGCCCTCATAAGATTCGTGAATCTTATATATAGGTGTAATGTCTAAATAATATCAAGAGCAATCACTGAAAGTATACATTTTCTTCTGTCTGTCGTAATATATTTCTACATTCAAACGTGTCTAATTCGAAAACTATTATATAACTATATAAGCGTTTAGTGTTCGGTATAATTTTACATTAGTTTTCAACATACAACGCAATCGATTAATAATATATAGATTATCTCATTAGAATAAAGAAGCATAAATAAAAATCATGGTTTTGTGGATACCCGGTATAATTATTTAAATCACCTATTCGATGAAAAATAGACTTATTCTAAGAAATATCTGAAATTTGATAAAATAACCACATCATAGGTATTGCTGTGGACACCTTGTGTTCGTGAGTTTTTTTTTAAGTTGCACAGATGTTTTCTGTCAACAAGTAAATTGTTTATTTTTAAATAAGAGTTTAGTTATTTAATTGGTTATATTTGTTTAAATTTATTTATGTAATTGATTATATATTTATGTAAATGTTCAGTTGTTTTAAATTAATTTCATTCCTTGATATGTTTTGAGTTCACCAGTTTTGTTTATGTTGTTATGTTTTGAGATTTCGTCCGTTGGTGGGCTGATCTCTGTTGCGACTTTGTTCGAGTTTGTAAGACTCAGTTCCGAGATTGACACAAGAGTAAGTAGACGTAAATTTGTAATTGTTTGCTGCCATTTTGTCAATTCTTTTGATTTAGAGATTTGTTTCGTTTTATTTGAATATATTTCGTCCATCAAGGAACTCGTTTAATAATAATTGTTATTATATTGTTGTGGACACAATTTAGATATAAGATCATTTATTATTTTGGTTCTGGAAGATATATTTAGTTTATAGAGTTAATTTTTCGTTTTTTTTTAAATTTTGCTGATTTGTATTTAATTATTAATCACCTCTGGTTGGGTGAATAGAAGCATTGTGCTTGTAATAAAATTTTTCTGTTGTAAATTTACTTGATTTGTCTACGTTTAATTTAGTTTGTTTTAATTTTGAAACCACGTGGATTGATTGATATAAAAAGGATTATCTTCCTGAACAAATTTGTTTCTTGCTTTGTTAAAGGATTTAGCATTGTCCTTTTGTAATTTAGAATCCTAATGCAGTTTTTGATTTCGGCCAGAGCCCTAAGCTCATGGTTTTTTTTCTGCAATTTGTAATTAAATGTTTTTTTTTAAATAATAAAATTATTGATTGTGAATTAATGTCATTCTAAATTCTGTTCTTTTATTTTTAATTAAACCTTTTCAATTTTTGGAGTAATAAAGAAAGTCAAATTTCTTTCACCCACAATTTACTTTTCGTTCAAGTTTTGATTTACGAGGGTGACCCTGAGTTTAATTGTTCTTTTGCGCCCTTTTCTTTTTTATCCGCTGAGCTAGTAAATTTAATTTTTCATTTTTAATTCATTTTGCATTTTCTTTGGTACATTCAGTACACAGCAGTATGTTAATCCATGCTTACTGTAATATCCTGGATATAAATAGCTTTACCAGTCGAAAGGGCTGTATAAATCGTGCGTGTCCGCTACTGAAATCTATTTCTATCTCTCATCGTTTAAAAGTTATGTTGAATAAACGAAATTTAGGTCGAATTTCAAAGTCAAATTGGACCCCCTAAAGTTAAAGTCCCACAGCAACGGAGAGTTTCCTTGTATTAGATAAAATAAAAGCAGCCGAATCAACATAAAAACATCGAAATAAATATGCATACCAGCAACGACACCCTACATAATATATTTACATTCACGCCTAATTTATTGACGTCAAAAACTCGGCCGACCTTGTTTGCAAAAGGGGAGCCGACATAAATCTTCGCTCTTCTCCTGGAAGATCAAAGATTATCTTGGAGCGGGACATCCCGGTGTGCCACCCCGTTGCGCCGTTACCGTGTCGGTTCAACTCCCCACTTCTCCTTTGTTTTATTTTGTTTATCGATCGCCTTGTTTATGACACGTTTCGTTCGAGCACAAAACAAAAAAAAAAAAAAAAAAAAGAAAACCGGTGGGGGGATGACAAACAAGTAAACGTTGTATTGTATTTTATACGTTGATATATTTCGCGAGGTGAAATATCGCCTGGAAAGGACCGTAAATATGAAATACGCGAATTTATGGATGCATGTTCGGATATCGATTCGCGTCGGTATTATGATTTTGAGCGGAGCCCAGTAACGTAGCGAACGAAATGTTGAAATTACCCTGATGACTTTTAGATACGCTGCGAATGCAATATTTTATATTATAGGGGGAAAAATCGTCCATGAGGTTCACATATTGCTAATTAGCTTGTTCGTAAATGTTAAAATTCCTTTCTTTATCTTAAAACTTAACCTTAATTTACAGAATGCTTATATTTAGAGACCGGATTATATGCAAAGTGCATATATTTTATTTTTGGCATATCTTTAATTATAGTCTATATGTAGACGTATTACACTAATTGAAAGTTAATTAGCGCTAATTAGTGATTGCATATATTGCATATTTAAGCTTTTTCTTATCCTTTCTATTAGTAAAAATTCCTAGTAATCCTAATGTAGATCGACAACGACAATTCTCAGAACGATAAATCTTTACATGGTTTCTCTAATACTTTTTTTCCAAGAACTGCACGTGTTTAATTTCGCCTAGCAGAAGGGATGTTGGTAAATACGTTTTATATTATTAATTCCCAAATAAACTACTCATTCATTGAATATCTTTGAGCGAAACAGCATGTACTTGTGTTGCGTTTTTAATAACTATGCGTACATACAATGAGTATAGCAAACAAATTTCTTTATGGATTAACCATATCCTGAACTGGTAAAGGATGCCGACAAAATATTTTGTCGAGCCTGCAGTAAACTGGTAAGTTTATTTTACTAAAAGCTTTACAATTGTGTTTAAATTCTTTAACTTTTGATATAAAAGACAATTGTTGTTGTAGTGTTTCTTCAGAGAAAATACTTGATTGATCAACACGCTAAAACTCCATCACATATTGGAAAATGTGAAAACTAAAGCGATCCGCATGTGTGCAGCAATCTATACGTCAATGTGTAGCATCAACTTCACGAAACTCAGAACAAGAAGAATATAATACGGATCTGTGTAACGCATTAATTTCGTCTAACATACCATTAGCAAGATTAAACAATGTTAATTTGAAATCATTTCTGCAAAAATATTGCAAACATAATATACCTGACGAAAATACCTTACGAAAAAATTATGTCACATCTTGTTTCCAGCAAACAATAGCAGAAATTCAACAATTGGTAGGGAATAATTTTATTTATATCATGGTAGATGAAAGTACGGATAAGTGTGACCGTTATATTGCCCATTTGTTAATAGGAATTCTTCAGAAAGATATTGTAGGTAAATCATATTTAATTTATTGTAAAGAACTTCAAAAAACAAATAATGTGACAATTGCCCAATTCGTTCAAGAAGGTTTATCGAATTTCTTTTTACCTGGAAGTATACCTTGTAAAAAATTGTTACTAATGTTGTCCGATGCTGCACCATACATGATAAAAGCCGCGCAAAATTAAAAAAAAATTATAGTAACATTATTCATACCACTTGTTTAGCTCATGGGTTCAATCGTGTAGCCGAAGACATTAGGAATCAATTCCCTTTGATTAATGATTTAATTAGCAATGTCAAAAAGGTATTGTTAAAAGCACCTTTACGAATCCAATTTTATAAGGAGCGACTTCCCGGTGTTAAGTTGTCTGCTAAACCGATTATTACGAGATGGGGTACTTGGTTAGAGGCTGCAATTTTTTTCGCCGATAATTTTGAAGGAATAAAAAATGTCATTCTTGAAATCACTGTTGACTGCATTGCTCTAGAAAACTATAAAAAGATAGTAACATCAACAGAATTGCTACAAAACATTTTATATATTAAGTCAAATTATAGCTTTGTTTCAAGTTCCATTCGTAAACTAGAAACGCAAGAGACGTCGCTCTCGGAATCAGTCGAAATAGTAGACGAATTTGATATGCTATGTAAGAAGGTTAAGGGTACAATAGGTAATTCTATATACGATAGATTTAAAAAAGTGATAAATAAAAATGCGGAGTATTTGAAATTGAAGAAAGTTAAGAAAATTTTGAAAGGTGAAACAGTAAACGATTTCGACTTTAATTTTAGTTTAGAATGTATTGCAAAGTTAAAAAATTGCACCAATTACATCTGTGGATGTTGAAAGAAGCTTTTCTATTTCGAAACATATGCATTCTGATAGAAGACAAAACTTTCTTTTACACATTTGTTAAAAACATTTAATTATAAATTGTTTTAGGAATATGTTGTGACAAAAATTTGTGCAATAAATTTAATGTTTAAATTTCTGCTCTTATTTATTTTATGTAAAAATTTTGCATACTGTCGCAATTTTTTTTGCATATATGCCCCAGGTTTATGCATATTTTCTCAAAAATCGGTGCATTTATATGCGCATATATTCCAGTTTTTCTTTGCATATAATCCAGTCTCTATTTATATTAGTAAATAGTACTCCAGTACTTATAACTAACACACGAAATATAAATAAACTTCTATCTCACTTTTGACAATGTGGACAATCTATTAACTATTTAATCTATACCCTCATTTCAAGAAACATGAATTCTATGAACACTTAGATGTAATTTATTTTGAAACAGTCTGTATAAGTATTGACGGTACGACACACTTGCAACACAAAGTTCTGAAGAATAAAAGCACAGCACAACTGATAAAGGGCTTAATCATAAAAGAGCAAGGCTGAAGAACTACTAAAAATATGTACTCGTTATCTAAAGCTAGGGTACATGAGTGGTGCGTTGAGTATGAGGTCTTTTATTTAAAAAGTCCGTGACTTTACGACGAAAATTGATGAGTTTCATAATCTGAATATCGATTTTCCTGCTAAGAATTGATTCTCTAAGGGTTGATGACAAGTATTATATTCTAGGGAAAAATTAATGATGTACAACACATGCTAAACCTAACAGTATATCCATTAATATCTTTTCGATACATGATCTTGGTATAATACTATGGAATATTGAGAAATACACGTTAGAAAAATGTTCTACAGTTTTGAATTGTCATGTCATAAAATCTCCTATTTATTCCTATAATAAAATTGTGGTGCTTGACTAAATAAAAGCTATGAGATTCTTTTTTATATGATTAATAATGCGTTTCGACAAAATATTAACTTTTTTTATATCCGTCACTGTTTGCGAGAATGCCCTCCCAGTGAAACACCCTGTATATGCACGTATGTACAAACCGTTGCAGCGCATTCAATCCCAAGATTCCCTTTACATCCACTACCGTTTCGCATGCATATCGTATCAGTAGCACCACCTTAAAGTTCAGGCCACGGACGTACATACAGTGAACGGTAGTCGATTTCACATCTAGTATAGGAGTACTATTGAAAAATACCACTTCCACAGACGTTCCTATGCTCTCACCAACAGTAAAAGCACTCGAATGCATGCATCTACACGCAAACAACATTTGCATAAGAATGGCGCTGCCACGTCCGATATCCCGACACGCTGGAAGAAGTACAAACGTAAGCGAAACCAACGGAATGGAATAGACGTCGAGAGTATAAGGAATATCCTACATAACGTAGTCGTAAGATGAAATGAGAAAATTTCTAATATATACATATATTGTTGTGAATTCTTATAAAAAGGATTTCTCGGCTAATAATTTGTTTAATAACAAGTATAAACTTTTATATTTTCCTACCAGTATCAGTAGTAAGAAGGTTGCCGTGATGGCTGTACGAGGTGTCTCTTCCAACATCAGTTTGTGTGATATAGGACTTCTCTTTCATTAAATATTGAATTTATAGTTTAGTTTTAACCATGTAATATATTACCTGCTTTTATATTAATTAAAGACAGTGTATGTAACGATAACATGCGCAATTTACTACTAATAAGATAACAAATTACAACATTAAATAGTACTTTTATATTTTCCTACCAGTAGTAAGAAGGTTGCCGTGACGGATGTTCGAGTATTATAATGAAATTAAAATTAAACTACAGCTCGCACAACTGGTACAAAGATTTTCAGTTGCTTTGCAAGTATTTGCTTTCGGTTTTCCTATCAAAATCTTGAAATTTAAACAACATTGTGAAACTACTGTTGTTTAACACTGCTTTCACGGCCGGTGTAACTATAATTAACCTATCCAGGGAAGAAGAGGCAGCACTTACAAATTTGAAAGCTGAAAAAGACATGGTTATCCTCAAAGCAGACAAAGGGAATGCAACAGTACTACTAAATAAAGAAGATTACCGGAAAAAGATGAATGAACTGCTTGACGAGAACACCTACAAGGAAATAAGAAAAGACCCAACGGAGAAGAACACAAAAACAGTAAGGGAGAGCTTGAAGATTTCATCGATACCTAAAGAGATGCAGAACGGATTGTTACCAAGAGCCGCTAGACCACCCAGGCTGTATTGAATACCAAAAATACATAAAGAAGGAGTGCCATTAAGACCGATTGTAAGCAACATTGGATCACCGACCTACGATTTGTCGAAATATTTAGCTAACTTACTAAAGCCATATACCGGACACATTGCAACGTATGTGAAGAATTCGAAACATTTCGTGGATATTCTGTCTACGCTAAAGACTGAACCTACAGACAAGTTTCGACATTATATCGCTATTCACTAACATACCCACGGAGGACGCACTGGCCTTACTTCCAGAACTTGGACTACAAGAAGACATCATTGAATTAGTGAAACTGTGCTTATCCACGACATACTTTTTGTATGAAGGAAAATACTACGAGCATAAGAACGGAACAGCAATGGGAAGCCTTTTATCAGTAGTAATAGCCAACTTGTTTATGGAAGCATTTGAAGAAGAAGCCTTAAGTTCCAGCAATATGAAAGTGTTGGCTGCGATATGTCGACGATACTTTTGTAATATGGCAATACGGAGAAGAAAAACTACAGCAGTTCTTGGAACATATAAACTCACACCACCCAGTCATCAAGTTTACCATGGAAAAAGAACAAAATGGAAATCTCGCTTTCCTGGATGTTATGGTTAAAAAAACAAAAGAGGGAATGCTACAGCACGCAGTATTTAGAAAGAAGACGCACACCGATAGATATCTGCATGCAATATGTCACCATCATCCGATGCAGAAGAAGACATTAATACAAACATTGCTATCCAGAGCCGAAACCATCAGTGACGAAAAACATCTTACCAGTGAAAAGATACATTTGGAGAAAGCACTAAAGAAGAATGGTTACACTGACATCGACATAAGGAGGGCCACTAAGAAGAACACGACACTGGAGACAACTACAGAACCACGAAGAGGGATGGCGTATTTACCTTACATAGCAGGAGTCACCGAAAAAGTAGGCCGAATTTTGAAGAAATGTAACGTACAAGTACGCTTCGGGACTGCAACGTCGATCCAGCAGTATCTACCGACCGCAAAGGATAAGATACCCAAGGGGCGCACAGAAGGTATCTACAAGATAACATGCCAATGTGGACAGTGCTACGTTGACCAAACAGGAAGAGCCATCGACATAAGAATAAAAGAACACGAGAGGGACGCAAGATTAAGAAGGACCGAGCAATCAGCGGTGGCAGAACATATGCACGACACCGGACACAAAATGGATTTCAAGAATGTAAAAGTAATAACTACCACCAAGAACTACGGGAAAAGACTCATCAGGGAAGCCATAGAAATAGAGAAGAATAAAACCGTTAACAGAGAAGAAGGGTACCACCTTAGCAACACGTGGAAGAGCCTACTACGAACCGTCACGGTCAATGGAGCGGAAACTACACGGTTGGATGCACCAGGGGCGTATATAAGAAGAATGTCGGACCATGGAGAATCAGTTCAGTTACCCTGAAGAAGCTGTCAGTATGAACAGCGAAACGTCGAGCGAAAGTTTTGACACACGGCGAAACCCGCAAGAAGCTGTTAGTTATACTGTTGTTTAAATTTCAATTGTAATAATTGTACACCAAATTTTAATAATAATAATTTGAACGTGGATGTAGAAAGCCTTCATAGGCAGCGGTGCAACCCCATAATGGGGTGCTTTCCACCATTATATATATTTAATTAATATTCAAATTTCCCGCTACCCCATATGTTAAGTCACGCCTCACAATACCAACCTAATTACATTAAAATTTAACTTTAAACTGCCATTATAGTTAGTATAGCTAACCTCAAAATTTATGAAATGCTTATTGCTAACACTTATTGACACAGAAATTTAAACATTAAGCGTTACGAAATATCTTTAATTCTTGTTAACATACATCCAAAAGTGTCAAATTTCCAGCGACAAACCGAATATGTTGAAGAATGGATGCGTATAAAGAAAACAACGTTGGTGTCAGAGTAAAAAGCTTCTTCTAAGCATCTAGGCTTATCGTAGTAACCGAAACTGCAAAATAAATACGGTCCACAAGGGAAAAAGTAGGTCAATCCAGAGAACTTCTTGGAACAATGAATAATCTTAACGTTTTTTTCTATACATATGTTTTCACTCCAGTGGTAAATATAATAATTTACCTTGAAATTCCTCTTCACTTTCTAAAAGAAAACGAAAATATGATTTAATTTTTATAAATTGACGAAAATGTAAAACAATCTTTGAAGACAATTTATCAACAACCACCTCGTCTCCATGGACCCCTACTCATTTATTCCTAATAACTATTGATTCTAAGGAAACTAAATAATAATACAGCACATACACCTAATCATCACGACTTCGCCCCAAATTATAATTCAATTATATATCGATTAGAAACAGTATGTTACTACACAATATAATAATTAAAATTATTTTAGACGTCATTTAAGACATGTATCACAGCAATATATATGTGCATATAATAATTATTAGTAAGAGGAAAAAGGTAAAATAGGGATTATACCATGAAAATTAATTAGTGTATTAGAGGATTTGCTGGTCGAAGTGAAATGCTTTATATTCACTGGTGCGTAGAGAGAGGATTATATGGGTCGACAGGAGGGTTGAAATTTTAATAAGCTAATGGGGAAACAATGGAAAAAATTAAATCGAGTGTGAAGGTCTGGTTGGCTTACTAATTTCGCTCGCTGACAATTTTAGGGTGTATTGTAACGAATGGTGTAATTTGCCTGTTTATGGTAATTGGATGTACCAAGTTTCAAGACCTAGGTAATGGCGTCGCTATATTCTCTGACAGCTATCATCACTTAGAGCGATTCATTTTGAAAGTGTTTTGGAGTGTGCATAAGCGACCCAAACGAGGTGGTCACCTCTAGGAGAATAACTTGGTTCGAGTACGCTGACACAGGCGTGAGGAGAAATTAGATGGCAGGTGATTTAGCCAGATTAAGTTAATCGTGCTTCTTCCGGAATTAGTGATTTATTGATACCAAAATCTAACGAAAAATTTATGCGTAATAAATTGAAACAGTACTGCAAAGCCCCCTTTTGCATGAGGAGAAAAATACGTATAATGACTGACAGCCAGATTGCTATCAAGGCAGTCTCGAACCTATAACTAGGTCAATAATTAGTTAGAGGCTGCAAGCAATCCCTCAATACACTGGTCTCTCTGATTTGGATGCCAGGACATGAGGATATAAAGATATATACGAACTAGCCATGGAGAGCTCTAAAAGACATTTCATAGGTCCAGAGCCCGTATGTGGAATTACCAAGGACTCTACTAAAAGGGAGATTTGGATCTGGTTAGATAAAGAAAGTACAAAGAAATGGAGGTCGACTGAAGGTCAACTCCATACTAAAGCGTTAACAGGGGATGGGGATGCTAGATGCTCTGATAACCTACTCAGATGCAACAAGAAAGAAGTTAAAACCATTACTGGGTTGGTAACTGGACATTGTCTCCTAAAAAACAACACAGGTCGAGTAAGTGAACTACAGGAGACGAGCTTACATGTAATCTGCACATGTGAGGAATTGAAAGTACTCAGGCAGAAACATTTTGGGGAGGATGTATTGGAACCCTGGAGAGTTCTCAAGTTTGCATTGGGCAAGATACTGGGCTTTATAGAGAACACCAAGCTACTCGAGTGGAAGTAAGAGAGCCTAGCACCTAGCTCAGGTGCCTTGATTATAGGTGCCCACCCTAACTTAAAAAAAAAATGAAACAGTAACATTAGAAGTCGCCAAATATAGGCAAAACATTTCTTGAACTTCGAAACTAAAGAAAAGAAATTAAGACAGAAGATTTGGAAAGCCTTCTATGTGATAAATCGATCAATAGACCCGAAAAAAAAATAGGCATCCCCAATCTTAACTTACGGAAGCTCAGCAAAGCAATTGTCATCATGAATTTTCATTTTTGTAGATTTATCCTTTTTAAAAATGAATAAAGGTTTGATAAGCTGGTGAAATTATTTGACAAAAACTTATTAAATTCTTCAATCTAATTATGAAATGAAAATAATGTTTTTCTTTTATTACATAAGCATTGAAGTTACAACTACAAAATGTAACGAATTAATAAATTATCAAAAAATTAAAAATACTCATTTAAATAATTAAATTCATTCCTCACCGGTGTTGTGAGAAAATCATTAATTTAATCATTGAAAGAAAATTAATCCCTTCTGTGCCACGCGCTCCCAAAGTCATCAAAGCGATCTAAATACCCCTATATGACAAATTTTGCACGCTCGAGAGCGCGCGACTCCGATCCAAACCGACGCAAGATACTCCCTCTACACAACATACTTAGAAACATTTACAGAAGCAGGTTGTAGCTGCTAACGTAAAGAAGCAATTCTATACATCACTACATTTTATACATTGTTTTGTACTACTATATATACTATTTATAATAAGTATAAATTAAGATTTATTTTTGGCGCAGTCTGTAAGGATATAACATACTTTTTTACAATAATGCAATTGAATCTTTTAAATTTGTGATCAAAGATCTAGGATGAAACACTCTGAAATAAACAGGCTATATAGATCATACCACTTATTTTTGTTATCAAATTTCTTTTCGTAAGAATTTTTTATTTATTTATAATGTTTAACTGTTTGATATAATTTAATGTTTACACTACAAAAGTCTGCAACATTAGAAAAGAAAAGGGTAATCCAGTAAAAGTATACACATATATTTGCTTACATTTCTGAACACTCAATAACTTCAACTTCAACTCATGTTTCATCAAGAAAAATAGCAAATTTCACCATTTTGTTTTGTTTTCTAATTTTGTTTTTGCACGGTAATCAGTAAAATAAAAAACTGCAATTTTTTATTTTACTTTGCGTTTCATTTAGGATCAGCTTGTACTGCAAGCACATCGAACAACATTCTTTGCTCCGTAAATAAAATAGCTTGTTTACTTTATATACCTATACCTGTACCCAACGTACACACAAACATTCATTCAATTTACATATTTGATGTATCGTCTCTGGGATTCGCGAGCGTCTCTCCACCTCTCCCATTTCTTCTTCTCAGTAATCGCAAACGCTAAGGGTACCCACCCCCAGGCGCAGCCCTAATAATCCACCCTCTCCGTAGCGTAATCTAATAGCTCCCCCAAAATTTATATCTTTGTTTATTTAATACGAGAAGGATGGAACGAACTCCTTTTTAGGTCGACCAGACTAGGAGGTAAGTTTCTGGATTCCTTCTTCCTGTTCTTATTTATCGAGGAAGCTGAGGAAGAGTTTATCTTACCTAGTTGGCGGCTGGGAAATAGTGAAAAAACTCTGGATAGATCTATGTATCTAGGCTTTACACGAATATTTGACCAATACCCCACAAATATCGGTCTGTGCGGACAAACATAAATTTGTTTCTTCGTCAGTCTTGTTACCTAAATAAGTGCCGCAGCGAAAATTAATAATCCCAGAAGAAGCGGGGTCACGTGGAAGACAGCGAATGGTATAGCAGGGTCGAATCTCCACCCGCCTCATCCACCCTGTTTTATGGGGATGAAGGGGCGCAGATAGCGACCGAATCCTGAAGTCGGCGAGGGTGGGGCCATCGCGGTCGTAGCGGTGGTGGGGGTGAGGCGCATTATCCGGTGAGGTGAATTCCGCACACGGTACCAACTGAAGCGCTGAGACAGTCGCACGTGAACCATACCCACATATTTCCGTCCGTTCGATAACCGCCTCCGGCACTAGGGTACAACTGCCGGCCGGCCTCCTGTCACACGTCCGCGAGTGTACTGCGGAAGTACAGGACGAGCCAAAGTTTCTCGTTGAATTTTTGTTTAGTGGTTCGTCTTATAAAATTTTCGCTGGATCGAGTATCTACTATGCGTACGATTTCTACTTGTATTGAGAAGTAACGAAATTGAAGCAACGAATGTAAACAACAGAGTAACTAGAGATGATATAAGGATCACTTTGGATTGGGTACTTCCGTATTTTCATACCGGCGTCTCCGCTTAAAGTTTACGACGGCATATTCATTCTACGCACTCATCAATTCTTATCGCGTAGCAGCAGATTCCCATTCTTGACCGGATATAGAATCGCAAGTCGCTCTCCGGTGTGACACACAATAGTTTTCCATTCAAAGTTGGGCATTGTATGTATGTATGTACGTATGTAGATAGAAGGGTGATGATACACTGCGACCTAAAAGATCCTATTGTGTCCCCTTATTCTTGCTGCTTTACAGCTGGCTTTCCAATCCTATTCCTTTAAAAGTGTAGATGTCAGAGGCCCAGTCTAGGCAACCTCCCTCTTCGATTTCACATGCTCCAAGGTGCAACGCCTCGAATGTGCTACGCAGTTTGAAGGAGGTGGAGGGTGTTCATCTGTTCCCACAAAAATCTACATTCAGGATCTTTTTCCCAATCCATCTTACTCAGGTGTCCGTTCATCTACAATGACTGAAAGTATCCTGTATTGCCAAATTGTTCTATTCAGGTGATATTCTGTAAACCTCTCTGGTTATACCGTTCCAGAAGAATTTACTTGCCTCATTCCTGGAGACTTTCCCAGTAACTGGATTTTCTCTGCTCAATCTATTTAGTTTCTTCAGTATTGTACTGCTAATTAAACCGCAAAAGGGTTAGTCCTACAAAGGCATTCAGCCCCTTTCTTGCGAGTTTCGTGTATTTCGTTTCTCACTCCTGTGACCCGGAACCCCAGGAGGGTTACTGTAATTTCTTTTGCCTAGCTCATTTAATTTCTATGCATTCTAGACCATTGGAGCTGATTCATGAGCTCAACGCTTGAGGCTGCTTACTATCGACATGATGATAACTCTGCTTCCGATAATTTCTTCTAATTGAACTGACACATCTTTCAATAGGCGTATTTCCCTTGAATATAATGGATTTTTCCCAGCTTTCGAATATGTGGTTCTAGGCCATATATCCTATTCGTTCTCTCTGCGTTTTGGAGCATCAGTACCATTTGATGGCATTTCTATTAAGTCAAGATGGTGTATTATCCACTCGCTCTTACTGAGCTTTATGATGATGCTTACGCTATTTTTAAATATATCATTCCGGAACATATCCCAGGTTTGACCCGTCAGGAGATTGAGGCCTATGCTAACATTCCTTCCTTGGCATTCTGAGTGGGTTCTTTTGCCATGCCTCTACTACATATGAGGGGGGTAAGATCCAATCTACTCGAGGCTGCTGTGGGCAGGTTCTCATACCCCCGTTGCATACCATGCTAATTTGCAAGTTGAGAAAGCGATAAAATTTCTACAACGATTAGAAATACTAGTGGTCTTTGGCTCTCGAAAGATCGTGCCACACTACTTCCCACTCATGACTGACGGGAGAAAGACGAGTATATCTAGTCGCGTGGAAATTTAATCGCTTCTCCTAACTTGCTCAATACTGTTCCGATCCTCTGATTGTGATCGTGTCGTCGGGGGCATGACACGGGTGATCTTCTGTCTCGTGTTCAGTTGAAGTTCGTATTCGCCCTTCTGGTGCGGCAAGTGCAATACTTCATCCTCGTGGATTATAGAGTGTAGCCACCCATGAAGTGCAACACAGCATAATCTTCCTCACGGTTCGTTGTAGTTCGTGTATACGTCTCGTTCAATTGCCGCGACTTAGTTACTTTGTTACTTCGCTACTTCTATTGAAAATGTTCTGTAGCTTCATACCATAGGTAATAAATACGTGTACAGATTCGTCACTACGGTAGACTGCGGTATGTGCATATTACTAGAAAATATTAACAAAATTTTTTATTTAAGTAAGTATTTGGGGTTGTAAAGTATTCTAATATTCTTTTCTCTATTAAGAAGGCATTAAAATCATTGCAACAAATGCATAAAAATGGTTTCATAGAAATCAAGCACTCATCTCGTTAAAAATTATAATGTTTTTTTAAATACATATGTACATAAGTTTACTAATTTCTTTAATAGTATTCAGATATATTATCTATGTATATGTTTGTAAATATATTCAAAATATGGAGTATTGTTATCAATCTCCGACAACCATCTAAATCTTTAGGTACCTAACAAAGTAAGAGAATTCAAATATTTTGTTTAGACTGTTGTGATGTAAAGCATTGTTGTTTTTTTTAATAATATAAACGAATGCTTGTTTGGTTTGTTCGATATAGGGATGTTCTTTACGCAGAATATGTATACCTATTAAAGGAAAGAACAAATATTAATTGTATATTTAGGAATTATTGAGAGTTTAAATATCAGGAGAGAGGATGTGACACGAATTTTTCTTATTTTTGTTTGTTCAAAGAAAAGTTTCAAACTACTATAATATAAAGATTCTCGTTTAAAAATTAGTATTTTGGGTTAGGTGTTTGCAGTGGTCTATAATTCTGATTAATCTGAAAGTCTGATTTAATTCCGTGATTGGAACCAGTCACTATCCTTTCTTTTAAGGGAGAGATTAAGCATGGTGTACCTCTGGGATCCATTCTGGTGCCTTTATTGTTCTTGATTTATGTTATGACCTTCATCCAACATAGACGGCGAGTTTGTTGTATGAGATGATGCTTGTTGCTGATGCGTGAGACGATCCTTAACATTCGGAGTCAATCAACGCAAAGTGTGATCCACAAAAAACAACTCTGTACTTTGCGAGTTAAATCATCTCTGCGTAATCTCAGAGCAATTCAGATAGCATATGTTAATCACTGCAATGTATGTCCAATACATCATACATAGTTTGAGTCCCTGTTTTCTGTAGATTATTTCATTACAAAAAAAATACGGGCTTTCTCCAATTTTTCAATTAATTTTGAAAGACACTTCGTCAGTAAAACCAAATACAATATAAACATTGTACGGGCAAAAGACTATTCCGCTGGCGTAACTATAAGATGTCCCAGCTAGAATGATTATTAAAGAAAAGTGTACGACCCAAACAAATATTAAAAGTATCTGACGTGATTAATTAAGTGGAATTTTCCGTTGCACAAACGCGTAAAAATATAAGATACCGAGGAGTCGGTGCCGAGACGAATAAAGTGGTTTAAACTGCGCGCCAGCGAAAAAGTAGAGCATTCATAAATGAATTGTCATTTCGCAAAATTACTAGAAAGAATATTAAAGGAGTCAAAACAAGTAACAGTTAGTAATAAACAAAAACCAAAAACACATATTAGCTCAATGGGATTAAATTCGTTTCATAATGAAATTAAAACACATTTTGTGTTAAAGCGAAGCTACACACAGATATTTGCTTTATTTATTTCGTAATGCTATTAAAGTTTTTCATAGCAATATATATCTTATTTATCACTGTTATTTAATTTGCGGTGATAAAATATTTTGCTTTTAGTGGATATGGACATTTAAAATAATCTTTGTCTGTATATAAACTTATGTTTTTTTTGCTAATTTTGTCAATATATTGCGGTTAACGCGAAAGAATAATTATTTTGTAAAACTGAAAGAAAAATATCAGAAAACATTAAAAAAGTGTACTTAAAATCTATAATTTTTCTTTTTTTTTTAAATTCAACTCTCAGAAATACCACGATGTTTGAAAACATAAGCTATATTTGGTTCAAAATTATTGTTATGTTTTCATAGGATGTCGATGGCGATCGAACAGAATTTTTTTATCATTTTGCTAAAATGTACTTAAAACATAAAGTTCAATCGCAGTCCAGTAACAATTAAATATTCCGCAAATTATATTCAATAACTCAACTTAAAGGATTCAAATAACCATTAATGTATAAAAATCGAGGTAACTTCATGCTTAATGTTGAATTACAAAATAACTGCGGAATGAAATTTGCTTTACTGGGAGGGGTAAAAAAAAAAATGTAACATGAATTTATCTGGTTGCTTTTAAGGTATTTCCTCAATTTGTGTTTTTAAGTGTACAAGTAAAGTATCTAGCATAGATATAAAAGCTTTGTGCTCTTGAACTTTTCTGTTCGTTGTTTGTAGAAAAATATAGAAATATAATTGTTGGACATTTATTATTGACATATTATAATGGTAGAAATGTCAAACTATATATTTGTAACAAAAAAATGATAAAAAAGAAAAAAAGGAGAGAATTGCAAATTAAATTTCCGCTTTTTAGGAAATATTTAATTTTTTTTTGTTTGCTGCTTTTAGGAATCTCAGATGCTTTGGAATGAGACACATATAGAAAATTTTATAGGTATCAACCAAGTGCAAATGCAGACTTTTTATAATAAATCCTAAAATTGGAATTTTTAATAAATCATCGATTATAGGATATCTCTGTTTAGTTATGTTGATTAATAGCTAAAGTATAATAGATGGATTCTAAAGAACAACTCTCCAAACATACATTCATTCTGTAAAATAACTTGGATAAATAAAACCGCAGAACAACACTTAGCATCCGATCCTCAGACCATCCCTTATTTATAGCCAGGGGGTAAGAATTTCTATTTGCCGCGATTATTTATATTATTGGTTCAATGATTGTATTGTAATACAAAAATAGTTGGTATTCAGACTTGAATGTTTTAAGTTACCAAGAAATTATGGTGGGAAATTTGAATTTACCAAATAGGAATGTTCCTCAATTACCACAGCTGTAATATTCAAGTGCTTCCATATTCAAGTACATGTCGCTTGGTCACCTGCTTATGTTCGTACGTCTCTTGCCCCCGCGCTTTTAACTGCCACCGCAAGAAGCTACAGTGGAAGCCGCTCTACAGTACGTCAGCG